>VZRE01015679.1:171146-481146 GCA_013396775.1 Cephalopterus ornatus | reverse complement strand
TTCTCCCACGTGAGAAGAAATCCTCCTGGGATGTGTCCTGGAACAAAGGAGACGAACCCAACCCACCCCAGCTTGCTTCTGAATTAGGCTGATACGATACTACAGACAGATCTGTGCTGATCTCCCTTTGCTCCCCCTCCCTCCCCAGTCTTTGTTGTGTGCTACCAAGTAAATATGCAACCGAACTCAGTGTAAATCATAACCCGCATGGAGCCACAGCTTGCCATCCAGACCCAGAATCCTACAGAGGTTTGTGAGGTGGAAAGACTGTGTCTTTCACACGAAGGGATGGCTATGCTCACTCCCATCCTCCTTTTACTTTCTGCTTAACCCTTTAGGTTGTAGCTGATGCCCTTCTTAACATCCTCCACCCCAGTGGCTCTCTCCTTTTTTATTTTTCCCTTTCTCCCTCTCCTTTATTTTTCCTTAGGTCTGACCTCACCATCTGAAACCAAATAAGCACACTGCAGGTGGAATGAAAGTTGCAAATGCATTTGCTCATTTAACCCATGTGCTTGATGTTAACTATTGAAGTTTGAGATACAAAGGAACGGCTACAACAAGCATAAAGCTGATAACCTTTGAGGAAATAAATGGATATAACTGGGAAATAGGGCCAGCTAATTTCCTGGGGGAAAAAGGAAGCAAATGCTGTATGGTGTTCAGCCCTCACATGATTTTGCTTTCCTGCCCTCCTGTTCAATCTTGACACAGCCCTGTAGAATATGTGCACTGCCAGGGACACTGGTGAGGGACTCATCCCTGCCCATCTTTTGGGGAGAAAAGGACTCTGCTGGGCTGCTGAAAAATATGGTAACTTCTCCAACCCCTCCCCAAGGGCAAACCATGGCTCAGTTTGGAATGGGCTCCCCAGACTCACAGATGTGGCAGTAATACCATGTGACCCTTCCGCGATGGGCACATCTCCACCCTTAGCCAGTTAAACTCTACTTTCGGATTCCCTTTGTACGTATCTGCAGAACTCTAGGTTAAAGATATCGTTACCTATGGCTGACAAATGGACACTATGTGGATGGTATTACCCCGGGCACTCTGTTCCAAATGCATTGTGTCTAACAACAAAACCCCCCGTGAAACTCATAAAATTACCAATTTCACAGTTGACTTTCTTCCTGCTCTGCTCTGTAGCCTTCATACTCCTGGCCTGTCTCCACACACTGCAGGAGATGATGTCGGACCAAACCAGCAATGCTGCATTAAAAAGGTTCTTGATATAAACAAGATCTATCTTGGTACTGATTAAAACGTCTGCAGATTTTTGCCTTATCTGGATAAATCTTTCTGACAGGCATCATCTGCCATAATGCAGTAACAGTCACTGTGGTGTCCAAAGTGGGGGTTTATATTAGCTGATTTTTGATTCCACCCCTGTAAACTGCACACTAATGTACACAAAGTGCGCTATTGCCTTGCATGGGTTACATGTGAAGAATTACATCAATGTCCTTACTGGGGTTTGGCCTTTCCTGCTCTTTGGCGTAGTTGGAGGTGTAAACAGCGTTACTGGCCGCTGCACTTCTCACCTGGAATCTCAGCATGTTGCAAAAAAATGAATTAAATCTCACAACAGGGCCCCAAAGACTCTTATTTTACCAAAGGGGGCTGCGAGAACTGGAAGAATAAAAGCTTTTCCACATAGGCCAGTCACTGCAAAAGATTGGAGAGCGTAAATTTGCAGGGTACTAAGTATTCTACCCTGGCTTCCTCTGTGGATGCTCCTAGGGCACAGGAATGGCTGGTAACATAAGAGAGCTAGTGGGCACCAACTGCGTGCTGGGAGGGATGTGTATAGGAAGTTGGTGTATTGCAAAGTTGCAGCCTGAGCCACTTGGCAGGCAGCTTCCCTGTGGTGCCAAGCCTAAAGTGATCTAACCGAATCACACAGTGAATCATCCAGGCCAGTTTAGAGTCTAGAACTTGGGTTTCCTAATTATGTTTTCCGCTCCATGGATCATCTTCCCTTCCAGAGGAGTAAAGGGCTTTTGCTGTCTTCTTCTGTATTAATAATTTTTGTAAACTTTCCTACCTACCAGTCTTGGCCTGGGATGGTGAGCCTTTTGCAGCTGGCTGTTACTCTGATGATGTACTGCATCATCTACCTGGTATCATCTGTCCAATATTTTTTTTCAAAGTCCAATTTTTAAGGAAGAGGAGCAGAAGTATCCAACCATACTCTTCTTATCAGATAATAGTCTTTGGTGGTTTTTCTACAGGGCAATTTAAATACCATAGGTGTCTTCAGTGTAGTTTTGCCATTTGAGCCAATCTTTTTAGACTACTTCATTGAGGATGTGTCTAGTCTACTAGACTTCTTTCTTTCCCATTTAGGACTGCAGGTTCTCTCCTCCCAAAGGAGGTCCTCAGTTCCATTTTTGCCCGTGTGTAGGCTTTCCTTATCCTGCCCTTCTCTAGATCTGTCCTTGACTTTGTACCTTGCCAGTGTCACCCACTGTGTTTCAAAACAATCTTATATTTCAAGTGAGTCTCCTTCTTACAAATTCCTCCCTCTTCTCTTGCTTTTATCCCCCAGTTCTCCTCAACATGGTCCTCAGTGAAATCCTCACTTGTTCATCTAATTCAGTGAATAAGCTCCTCAGTACAGAGCACTGGTAAAACACAAGCCATCAGTAATCATGAGGTGGCTGGCAATGACTTCCACTGCAACTAGGCAGAAACAAGAGTTAGCAAGTGAATAGTTGTTCCCTTTACACGTATCTGGCCATAAAGAATGCATCAAGCACTAAGCATAACAGAGTGTGGGCCCTGAGCAGCATTATCTCAGGTCCCCAATAAGCTTGGTGCTTGTAGATTTTGTGATAGAATCCAACAATCTTTAGCCATTTATCACAAATTATTTTGCTGGTATCACAAATACTGTGAAAAGCTTGAGCAATGCAATGCTTCACGTCAAACGCACCTCTTTCTTCCGTTGCTCCGGCTGTTCCATAGCACACAAAAAACTGCTCTCTGTTCCGCACCCATAAATAACACGAACTGACATGTTTTTATAAATTTGGAATTAACATGAGCTGTTATGTAGCAGTTTCTCCAAAAGTGAATTTTAGTCCACCTGAATCTCCTGTTTAATGGCCCTATAACTTGCCTAAAATGTTGCTACTTTTCAAGGCTGTCTTCAAGAAACACGGTGGCATGAGGAAGCCCCACATCGCTGAAATGGGATTAACAACAAAGTGGGTTAAATGACAGAGTACTGACACAGGTTCATTTAGTTACCATCGCAAGATCTGGCCACAAATATATTGTGCATTACTCTACTGTGAGTTATCATGGCTCTGACCCCTCTCGGGAGATCCCCATGCCACCACTGTATTAACGACTGCATCTGCTTCAGAATAACCTTATTAGCTCGCCACAGCTGAGCCAGTAATCTCATAGGATTTTTGTCCCGGTCTCTTGTGGGGTATGATTCTCTTCTCCTTGAATCCAGTTTGATGCCCAAAATTTAATAAGTTTTCCTGGACCCTCTGCTCTCACTCCCCCTCCCCTTTTATCATCTGCTGTAGGGACCATGAAATCCCCAGTAACCTCCCCAAATGCCATCAATAACTCCTGAAATGCCATGATGTTTGGTGCTTCCTTAGACAAAAAGCTATGTTAATTAGGTAGGAGGAATTTTTTGTCCCTCTTTTTAATCCAGATTTTTGCCTACGCATCTTGCACTGAGCACCTCCAGTAACTAGTGCAAAGCTACAGAACCCTTGCAACATACCTTTATCTATGTAAATGTTGCCCTCCAGTCTGAAACCTTTAAGTGTCAAGTGAAATCTATCATGGTGTTCCAGTAACGTGTGAGCAGCTCTGTGTGTGACAGGGTTGGGGGGAGTGAAGGGGTGGGGGGTATGGGCTTGTGTGTGTCTCTCTCTCCTTCCCATCTGACTGAACTCTCAGACTGCTATTCTTTGTAATCTGCATCACTTGATCGAGAGGCACAAACGATACTGAACACAGCAAGGTGTCTATATAATCATTAACTCCCTCGCCCTCTGGATAGGACAAATGATATACAAGCCTAAACTCGCCAGGGATCTTCTTTGGGACTGTGTCCTGGGGGAATCTTCTCCTATGAGTTAATGGAGTATTCCTAAATGGGCTGGCTGCTTTCCTTCTGTGTGCCAGTTCTTTCCCAACTTTCCTTTCACAACCTCTGGCATCAAAAGCAAAGATATCGCATTCATAGCATGTACTTTTTTTCAAGACCCATGCAAGGAATAGCAAAGCCATTAACAAACCCTTTGAATAGAAAAATCTGCTGTAATATGATCTGCAGTAGGCAAACATTTAACCACAACAGTGTTTAGATTATCCTTGCCAGGATGGAATAAACGCTTTTTAATTCTCTGTTGAACAGTCCTTGACTTCTTTCTCTTTCTGTCTTTCTCTGTTTTATTTTTACTCTGTTAGCCTATTTCTGGTAGTTTCCCCCACAACACTGTGGGTTACACTTGTTTTGACTGCACAGCTGCCTTCCTACCCGCTCTGACTTTCATTTGCTCGACTTCCAGCCTGTAATGTTTGCAGTTTTGGAGGCTGATATTAGGAGGAGAATGTGACAAGTCCGTGAGTAAAATGAAAAGGGCACCTGGTGGGGAGTTTGGAGCCGTTCCTAGCCTGCTACCTGCTTTGTTACCTTGGATGAGTTATGGTACCCTAGTGGTCATAGTTTCCTCTCTGTAAAATTATTACTGTGATATTTAAATTCTGGTTGTAAGGAGCTTTGAAATGGACAGCTGTAAACACTGTTTGAATGCTGTTAAAATTGAACTGACCTCTTTGGCTTACTGACTAGCCTAAGCAGTTTAGATGAAGGCTCTCCAACTATTACATTAGGTTGGTATGTCCCATCACCCTGAAGAGTGCTCACCATCACTCCAGGGCTTGTCTCCCCAAGTCAAACACTTGAACAGTGTCTATAGAAAGTGCTCTTGCTGCCCTGGCATCATCAGTTCAGTTATGTTCCTTTTTTGTTCCCCTTTCTGTCTCAAAGTCCTGTTTAGCCAGTTTGGGTTGGAATACATTTACCATCTCTCTGTGCCGGGTATCTTTCTTTGCTACAGCTGTGAGGTGTACATTTAATAAGGATGGGAGAACCCCTAAATGTCATCTCGACAGTCATAAACTGTGTTTAAGCTAAGACACTGTGTGTTGTGTTTGGTTCTGGAGAAAACAGTGTTTTGGCAATCAAGCAGGAAAATAGTACAGTGGATGGAATACATTTATTTCCTGTTTATGATCATGAAATATGCCTTCTTTCCCCATCATTGGAATGTTTCTGGCACTCAATAATGTTCATCCTCTCCCTTTTCTCTACATACTCTGTCTCTTGGTGCTTTTTGTTTTTTTCTTGACCTTATCCAGAATTTATGTATCGCTTTTTTGTTTGCTTGCTTCCTTTTTCTCACTGGTAAAGGCAGAGTTTCCAGGTATTGCTTTAACTTGTTTTCCAATTCTATTTTCCCTGTTATATTTTTATTGTTTCAGTGATTTCCCTTTTGTTTGTCTCTCACTATTCTTCCTTTTCTCATCAATTTTCTTCTGCCAGTTTTTTCCCTCTTTGCATGGTGATCCCATCTTCTTTCCCCAGAATAACCAAACTCTTCCTTTTATTTTCGTCTACCTTTCATTCTCTTGATTACTCTTTCCAGAGGTTGATGAATCTAGCTTGCTCTTGAAATATTTAAATATTTAATAACAGGATGACAGCTATTCCCAAGACACTTGTGTCAGCGGACAGACAAGAACCCCCTACCCTTCCAGTCTCCCAGCAGGCCTTTTATGCACTAACATATACCCGGGAAACAGGATTGCTGAGGGGAAGGAAAGGTTGCAGTTGAAATTAAGTCCCCTTGAGCCATCTCTAATTCCTAGTCGGCTGAATGAAAATATTCAGACATGTAATTCCTTCAGCGCCTTTGTTGCAGGTGATAGTAGAGGCTCTTCCTTTGTGGCTAAGTGCCTCTCTTCTCTTCGTGACTGATCTGGCCCCATTACTAGTACACATGAGAGAGAGCTGAGGTTATTCTGTGCTTTGTTCCCTTGAGCTCTTTGACCTCACACAGTAATGGACATAGCAGGGACATCACTGAAAGTGACCTTCTCCTCAGCCTCTGTCTGATAAGACCCCCAAACTTTCTCCTAGGGAGTAACTGGACTTCTTTCTGTACTACACACCTTCCTGCTGTAAACTTTGGATTGAGATTCGGTGTCTTTCTTTAACAATCCTGTGTTGCTTCCTCAATAAATTGATACCAGTAGAATTACAACCTTTTCTGTCTTGTAGCATTTATACCCATTTCCTCTTCTTTTGTGGAGAAGTTTGTTTTATATTGTTTCTTATATTCAATGGACTGATCCAGAGAGCACATGGTAGAGAAAAATAGACATTTGGACTTTTGTCTTAATGCAGTTTTTTTCATCTTCCCATTCAGCAGATCTCTTTTCCTATGTAGTTCATGTAATCCCCTGAGTTGTTTGAAGCCTCCCTTAATAATCTCACTGGTATTTCTCCACACTTACAGCTGTATTTCCTCTATTCTTTTGTTTTCCCATAGCTGGTGACAGGAGAGCGATGGATATTTTCAAGATATGCCCATCACTAACTCACAGCTCAACCCAACTGATGAAAGGTCCCCTTTGAACTAACTGCCAGACAAGTCTTTTTCTTCAGCCCCGGACAAATGGGGAGGCCTAGGAGTTGTATCTAAGACAGTAAAATGTGTCAAAATAGCAGCTGCTGAAGGAAGGCAAACCCCTTTTCTCCAGAATTATTTCCATATCTCCAGTTGCATGTTTATGCATGTATTTTTGTATCACTAGTACTCCTGCCCCGCTTTTGTCTGTTCTGGACTTGTGGTTGTCCTCCTTTCTCACTTTTTTGATGGTTTCTCCTTTGCAAATTATACTAAGCACAGATCTCACCGAGGTTCCTAGATGAAGAGCATAAATCTGTTCACCCTTTCCTCCTCATTTCACTTTCCTTTTCTTCATAGACAGCCTTTTGTATGTGCTATTTGTCAGATGACTGACTTGTACATGCCTTTCCCTGCCCTCCAAAAAGCCCCCAGATCCCATGCAAACAAACCCAACAACCACATACATTAATCTGTGGAGGAAATACATAATAGTTTCTGTGAATTCTTTGAAGAGATAAGTAGTCTCATATTGTAGCATGTTGTAGTCCTTGAAGATAGGGAGTAGGAAAATAATTTTAAAACTTCATGATTTTCTCAAACTTCCTACTCTAAAATGAAACAAACATTTTGGAAGCTGAGCCTAGGCTGCCACATTCATGGTTGGAACCAGAACCAGGTGTGGCAAAGCAGCGTTTGCAATAAGCATTCATTGTCTGCTGATGTGTTAAACTCCTTCATCCCCACATTCTGTTCTGTTGCTTCAGTTAATGATTCTTTCCTGACTCCTTTAATTGGAAGGTGGAAGTCCCCTCCTGTACACCCCACACAACATGTCAAGTTAAACACAAGTCACCTCCATTAGTGCCAGTGGGTGGGGGGAAGCACAAAGGAAAAATATAACAACAATTCTGCTCAAGCCTTTGAAGTGTTAGACGATCAATCTGTCTGCTTGAGTCTGATTCTGAATCCCTCTTTAAAATGCATCAAATGTTTGAGCCTGAAGTTCCGTCCTGACAGCATCTGTGAGTCTCTGTGGAGACATCTGCTCCACAGTTTCACAGACGCTCTCTGTGTTCACATGAGAAGGGTTTGATCCAAAGGCCTAGCCAGAGTGAGACTGTGCGGAGTTGTAACTAGACAGACAGTTTTAGCACGGTCCTGTGGAGTCTCAGTAGCAAAGACCCTGTGGAGCTGGAGTACGTGTTCTGTAGCAAGGGCCAGAGGTTTTTATTCTGCCTTTCAACTAGACTGTTCTCCACCAAAACCAAAATAGCTACAGGGACATTTGCTGGGGAGAGGGGAAGAGAGTGCCATAGCTTATCAGATGCTTTTAGTGACAGAGTTACACACCATGTCAGCAATAATTATTAAAATGAATGTCTAAGTGTTTATTATTGGAGAATTAGGAGCATTTGGGTTTCCTCAAAGTAAGGCAAGTAACTCTGAAGGGTTAAAAGCATTGCTTTCCTTCACCTGTGGCTATGTGGTTCCTACACTGTACTTGGCTGTTACCTCACAATTAATGTGAGAAATAAACCAGAATTGCTTTTTCATCTTGGTCAAGCTTACATACACCATAGCCTTCAGTACTCAACAGCCAGGAATTGCCTTTTACTATGCTATATGTACGTAGCACCCTTAAAAGAGAGTCCCTAAAGAGTTCATATTATGACTTAGCACCATATAGATTTTCCAATAGCTTTCCTGGACAGTCTGCAGTGTCAGTAGCTTTTCTATCACAATGGTCCCAGAGACCATTTTAGGCAAGTAGCTGTGGGTTTTAGCAACAGCTTTGGTAATTGTACTGTTTTCACAAATGCCAGCAGCACATTAAAAATAGGCTGGGGCCATCTTTAAGGGTTATGAAATAATCTGAATTCACTCCTTGTGAAATTAAATCTGGAGTAGTTCAGACCTATGGGTGGAACTGTAAGCAGTCTTCTGAGATGGCAGCTTTGCTTTATAGGGCAGCCTTCTATTTACTGCATCACACAGCAAGATAATAATTTGCTGATCTGTCATTAGTGCCATCATTAAAAAAAAAATCCACTTGTGTGTTTCCTTTGCTTTAGGAATCATGGTTCACAAACCCGACAAACTAGCAGCATTAAACTGTAGCAGTAAATAAGATGCAACTTTTTATTGATCATGTGTTTGAAAGAATACTTGTTGGCCAAATTCGTAACTCCTTTATCCTTTCATTTTATCATGTATTAGGATCTGAAGTCACTTGGAGAATTAGTAAATTATTTCTTCACTTGTTGATTGCTCAATAGGTAGCAAACTCAGAAAAATCATTTTGCTTCTTCTTTTTTACTGGTAGCCAGAGCCATAACCCAAATGAGGTGGGGCATTTGGTATCCTCCTCATTCTTTTGTCTACACCTGCAAATCACTGTCTAGTCTCTGCTACCCCATCAGAAAATGGGTTGTGTGGGAAGGGGGTACCTTCAAAAATTAAGTTCAGGGGAAACAGCAATAAAAATCAAATAAATAAAATCTATGCTAGGAATAGGTCTCAAAAAAATTGGGAATGTTTTGTTTTAAATGCCCTAAGTTTTCCCTCAGCTTCTGCAGCACAGCTGTGTGTGCTGCTACCCCGCGTTTGGTCTTACTCTACCCACATCCAAACTTCTCCCCACACAGCAATAGCTCCTTCCTTTTTATTTTGTGCACTAACCAGCAAAATAGTTGGTGGACTTCTTCAAACTCGTTATATACTCATTATATGCTCAAAATGATGCCTTAGACTAACAAGCTGGTATTTTCCATAACCTGCTTCTGCTTTAGGTGGAACACCACAGACACATTCACGTGATCAGCTTTCAGTGAACATTGGCATATAAAGCAGAAGTCTTCCTCAGTCTCAAGCACAGCAACACAAAGCATGTTATTTAACTGGAAAATGCAATCCTTTCTGTAATGTTAATTTGGAAGACATTAGTCTTAAGTAAGAGTGCTTCCTCTTCATAAACATGCCCTGCCCTTTGGTACAGCAGGTACTGCTGCAGTATCAGTGAGTTCTACCATAGCCAGTCTCCTCCCACAAGCAGCTACAAATCACAAATAAAAGCGAAAGTTTTTTTTAAGCCCTAATTTCCTTCGAGACTTACTGTTCACAAATCCTAGCAGAAGTTTTGGCACATCCTGAGCCCCAGTCAGGATGACTGGAGTCAAGCAGATTGCAGGTTTGAAGGGATACATCTCCTCCTCCAAAAGGCACACCACTGGGAGGGCTGGCAGCCCTCAGTCTGCTGCCAAAGCGAGGGCTACGCAAGCCACTCTAACGGCCATTCTTCTGGTTAACACAGACAGCAGATTTTCATTTTATTTTTTTTTTCCTGACACACACAAATGTCTACTTATTCCATTTGGGAGATGGATATAATCCGTAAAACTCAGTGCACATAAACCAGATGGCAGATCTGAGTAAGTTGTGACCAAAAACTTTTGAACTTTAGCCCAGTTCCACACCAGTGGAAGATGTGTCCCCAGTGAATCTGGTATCTGTGCTCATTCAGCATAGCTAGGAAGGGCACAAATAAGTCCTGTGCAAATAATTATGTTGGATCAGTTTATGCTTAACATTTATATATACCCGCCTAATTGAATTGAGTGTCTAATCCCAGGGTTCATTATCTATTTCCCTATCTAAGTTTTTTCTCCTATTTTTGTCAGCACCCAGCTGTCCCCTCCTCCAAATGGTCAACCACTGCCCTGTAAAAGACTTCACATGAGCCTCCCAAACCTGTATCATGGTGCAGCAATTTTCTCAGCAAGGGAGTGCTGGGATCTGGGCCCATCCCTGACACTGAATGAAAGGAGTTAGAGAAAAAAATGCGTGAAAGTCTGAAAGATGGAGCACATTATTCTCAAAGCCCTCCTTGACAGTCTGCCAGAAAGAGTGTAGCATGGTACCAAGTCAGGACATGGCATTGCTGCCTTTTGTAACCAGAATAAAGCAATAAAAAGATCAGTTAAAATGCTTGCTGGAAGTTATTGATAGAAAAATTTTTTCTGCCCGAAAGATTATAAACAGAGCTTTATCTGAGGATGGATTTGTTTTAATTTGGCATTGATGTATTTGATACCTGGTAGGATCAAAGAAAATGGAATCAAAGAGTGAAATACAGGCAGAACTGCTTCTGTGAATATTGGCCTCTTTTATAGATACAAAATCTCAGGACTAGAGTGCTCAAATTTATTTGTACTGATGTTTGTTTAAAGATCAATATTAAATAAATTGGTCTGGAAGCTATAGTCATAAAGCAGCTGTCGGACTAATGTAATCCCACAATGCTATTTTGTCTACTGCATGAAACCTGGTTAGCTGTGTACTTCTAATAACATGTGGATATCTAGTGAAAAAGAAAATAGCTGAACTGGATTCAGTGCACTTGGATTAACTATGTGCGTATCCATATATTTGAAATTTCATCTTGCTGACCAGACTGTAAATCAAGCCTAACTTCCAGATTTTCATGGTAAATTCCATCTTGAATTTAAATAGTTGTAGAAAGAATTTTATGCCATTCACGTTGAAAGTAGTGAGGGGTGATATAATTGTAAATCTGCCTGGTTTGGCTTTGGATGTGTAATAAATCTCTAGTGTCTAAATACATACAGTTTATGTGTTTGATAGTAAACACAGGGTTCTTCGCGGCCATTCTTCTGTGTTTCTGTTGACAATTTGCAGGGATTTTCTCTGTGATTTCCCTCAATGAAAACAAGAAGAAAGGAAATATTTCAAAATGTAGGACTGCTTTGCATTATGAGAGTCACATGAAGGACCTCTGACAAGCCTAAGATTTCCATGTGTTTGAGAGGCTGTCAAAAATGCTCTGAGCCAAAAATGAGATTTGTTTGTACAATGTAAACCAGTTTATCTAGAGGTCCAAGGGACACCTGAAAGCTCTGGATAAGCAATTTTGGATGAAGTCAGCAGCTTTTTCAGAAGGCCTACCCTTCAGGTTCCCCACACCAGTCAGGACTGAAAAGGCATCACCACACTGAGATTTTGGGAGCCTGTAACATGGTGCCACTGACTTTGCCTTTCTGCACAAAAGCTCCCCAGATCCCAGTGCACTGAGTTTCAAACGTCAATTAGCTAGAAACACCCTAACTTCTTGTCCCATTTGGGACCCAGATTTGCGGCACAGTAAAGTCTCCTACTCTTGAAAGCCAGCATCAGCCTTACTCGCTGAGGTGCGCCTAAGCCCCCTGACTAGAGGTGGGAGAGGAGGTCTGCCTTTTCTCTACATCCCATGTTTTCCAGTCCATCCACTTCACCTGTGTGGCTTTAATGACGTTTTCATGAGTAGAGCTGAACAGTAGAGCTGACACTGTGAGTAATAATAAGTGTCTTCTCCAACGTGTATTCAAGGGGGAATGGCTGGAATCCTGAAAGTTTCAACACCCTTATCTCAGTCACGTTGTGAGTGTATGGATGTGTCATCTCAGTGTTGACAAGTGGATGACTTGTGTGTCAGGATCACGATGTTCACCCTCCCACACCACAGCCTTGGCTGTATTTATACACTCTACTCCAGCTTTACCGGGAGTGTAGACATGCATGTGCATACAGATATTAGAAATCTATGGATTAAATGTCCGTAGGTGTAAAAAAGGACCTTTGTTCGGAGACACGCCCTGAGGCATATTTGCAATCTGAAGAGCCATTCGTATTTAATTGTAACAGAAGATGTGGCATGAATAAAATTATTTTTCAGCAACTGTAGCATATTTAAATCTTCCTGCCTTCTGAAGGGAGTTTTACAGTAGTTCCCAATGGCCAGACCATTGCTCACAGTTTTGGGGTTGCTAACCAACCCATCCTTACTGGTTTTTCTCAGCTTTCCTAGTGATTGCTTCTGTCTTCTTGGGTGAATCACTTAATTGCTGTGAAATGGAGTTGGTCACAGCATTAAAATAGGGACAGTGATGCTTTTTGTTGGTATGTAAAACATTCGGGGAATTCTGCGTGAATATGACTTTTGCAGATTGTTTTGTGTGATCACGATGAAAAATACTGCTGCTCTGAAAATGTGACAAGAGGGCAGAGTATCCAGGCATGTCTGTGGGGGAAAACATGCATAAAGAAGAGCCCCAGATGACAGTACAGCCACCTGCAGCCCTGTACCAGGCATGCTCTGAAACAGCAGAATCCTGTCACTGTCGCAAACCACATCATGATTTGCAGATGTCCAGCTAGATTCTGCAATTTATATACTGCTTACGTAGCAATGCCTACATATCTGTAGCCATATATCTGTAGACAGCAGAACCTTTTGTTTCTTGTCTTTTTTAGAGATTAATTGTAGTGCAATACAGATGGGACATTACCCCAGTGCATTTCTCCCCTTTGGAAATTCAGAAAGGACGCTAGGTTTATAGCCTGGGTCATAATCAGGAAAGGGCTTAACAAGGGGAGTAGGGGAAAATGGAGGTAGAGGAGACAATCTATCCTTTTCATGAAATCAATTCCGTAATGTAGTTTAACTGCAGGTTCTGTAGCAAGGAGCAAAATCCATTTTCCAACTATTTAGGACTCTTAGTCCCTAGAAGCCTCAACCATGGAAATGAGGGAACCTGTTTACTAACATAGTGTGCTGCCACTCTGACATGTTTTACACACCATGAAATGAGAATAGATAGGCTATGAATTTGTAGATATATGACTTCATACTGCATGTATAGTTCTAATTTTTGTAACAAAGACATAAAACTTAAAGCAGAAACGTGGCTGATTGTGCTGAATTATTACTCCAAGATAGATTCATCAAATCTCCCAGCTGTATAAGACAGGGCTTACTAATGAAGTTCCCTATCAAAAAGAAAAGCCTAATTTTGATTTGGCTTAGGTAATGAACTTCTTTTTCCTGGTGTGATTATCTGCATGGGGTGGCTAAAAGAGTAGCAAGAGAGAGTGCGCTCACAGAAGCATTATGCAAAATGTCTTTTGTCTCTTTTTGCTGGGATATATTAAATTTTCAATGTAGTCTATGTAATATAAAATTATGATAATGACTTTTGGCCCACTGTGAAGGCAGCTTGCTGGTCCTGAGCATGTGTGTCTGGCTTGAGCACTAGGATACACTGTGGGAGTTGCCTTTTCTATTAACAAACCTCTAGATACCTAATGATGAATTTTCTTTCACCAAATGTTCTCCTTTTGTCTAAAATACAAGCATTTTCTAAATTGCTTTTGAGAAAAACAAGAGAGGCAGAGAGGTCTATGGCACTGACAAGGGATATTGTAGCAAAGCAAGGAATTCAGTTAGCATCATTCTTGTAATTATAAGCCAAGCAAAAGATTGTTTCACGTAATAGTGAAAATATTTACTACCTTATTGAAATAAATGATGGCATTACATTAATGAAGGAACAGATCGAGCAATTTGCTCATAAAATGTCACTGCAAGTTCAGTAGCATGGAACTTGACAGTCAGATTTATTGTGGGTAATTGTAGCAACTTTCGCTACTTTTCTCTTAGTAATTGTTAAATTTTTCTCCACTTCCACACTTCTTTCCCATTCTTCATCAAAAAAAAAAAGGCCAAACAATGAAAAAAGACTCGTAGGTGTTCTGATTTTATTATAATTTATTAAACAAGATGTAAAGTCAAAAATGAATGTATTTTAAATAGGCGGAGCATTTACAAGCTGAATATAGTTTATCTTGCAAGATCCTTTTCTATGTGAAAAACATATTAGCAGCTTGACATACAATTTCTGTGGTTTTCTACATTTCTGTTTTTTCTTTATTGTCAAAGACACTGGGAACAAACTCAAGAGTCCACACTAAGCCCTGCTTCCTACACAAAATTATGGTCATCTATGTGTGATATCACAATAACGTTTTTATTATGGTGTCATACTCACTGGATTAAAATTTCAAGGAAGGAATGAGCTGCAGCAGTTCAGTAACTGACTGGACCATTTTCAGTCTGTTCCCAATAGCGAGAAAAGAAATGTAATGAAACATATACCGAAAACACAGGTGTTATCCTGCCACCCCAAATGTCCTTGTCTATGTACAGAGGAGTCGGCTTTGGCGGATCTCCTCAAAGAGCAGAACTACAGGATCTGGCCTATATTGTTCAGGTCTGTCATATTATTAAGAGGATTATTTTTCAAAGTTTCCCGGGAGAGCTGAGCTGCCTCCCGAGGCAGCTCCAGCCGGTAGCTTTCTGTGGCATGTGGCAGGGAAAGGGCAGTGCTGTGGGTATTTACATACCTGATGATCACAACAGAATTATCTCTGCCGTGTGCCTGTTTGCATGGACTTGATTGTAATTTGGTAAAGCAGGTTAGCTACCAAAAAACCACTTAGCTTTTGCAGAATAATTAGGATTATTTTATATCAAAATCTGAGGGAAAAAAGATGAAGTAGAATGCAGTGAAATAATAAAAATAAAAGCTTAATTTTTAATTTTCTGATACTACAGAGGGCCAACATAACCTTTAACGGATTAAGAGCAAATCTCTCCAGAAATGGAATCAAGCCTTCTTGCCTTCTTCTCTTCTAAGTAAAGAGTTTACTGTAGGTTCTGCAATGAATAAAAGCTCTGTGAATATCTGAGAACACATTAGTAGGTCTAAAGGTTGGGAATGTGGGCAATTAATTAATAAAATTATTATACAATATAGCTTGTAGCAGTGTAAGCCTGCGTTCCTTTGACCCTCCTCTCTCCTTAGCCCTTACTGCTTTAAATGAAGACATATAGGAACGATGCCTGTCTCTTGCTGGCATTACTTATAGGTTTCCCAGTGATACACATGATCAAACTCTTTCTCCTACATCTGTAAATGTCCTACTGATCGGTGGTACAGAAAACCTCTCAGCATCTGGCATTTCTTTGTAGCTGCCAGTAATCTCTGACTGTAATCTTTATTAAATCAGTCCTTTAGTCCCTGTGAAAACCATTTCCTTACTATGTATAGCTATTCAGATTTCATTTTAAAATAAATAATAAAACTTCTGAGACATATGGCATTATACCACAGATGTCATGCCCTTCGAGGCTGCCTTGTGCATAGCAATGGCTGCGGATCGATGAGAGAGCTTGAAGGCTCTAAGAAATGAGTCTGCTGAAAGTTCGAAGGGTGGAAGTCTCCAGTATGTAATGAGGTTATGTCTGTGCCGTGCTCACTTTCCTACCCGTCGGGAGGCTTCATACTGTGTGGCCAAAAAATATTGTTCTTTTGGTTACTGCCCAAGCTTCCATATGTTACTGCTTTTTCCTTTTTCTTAGATGCAGCACTTAGGTAAATGCTGAGTGGATCAAACTACATGAGGTTATGTTCAAATGGCAGAAAGGACAACTCTTGGCAGCCATGTTCTATGTTTTTATCCTTAATTCTTCATCTGTGTTTTATCAGCCGAAGCAGACAGCAGCAGATGAGCAGAAACTTCCCTGCATAAGAACTTAAGGAAAGAAAAACTGGTCATTTTAAGAGCAAATGGCTGTGCTGTAGTTGGAGCACCCTGGAAATGGCAAAGTGATTGTTTAAAATGTTTTTATCTGGTGGTGTCCCTTTTATACCAGAAATTGTGACTTCAGTCTGATTATTTTCTCATCTCATGACATGTTTTGGTGTTCAAAGAGGCCCCTTTTTCTTTGTTTGTTTGGTTTTTTTTTTTTTCACTCCTTGATCAGTTTATTTTACTCTGAGATTGACACAGTAGTTTTAGATCTTGCTTATTGCTTGGTCACAGATGGTTGCACAGCAAATGTATCCGTTTCTTGTGCTTCTTCATATAAAGATGGTTAGATCTATGTAACATGCTTTGCCTTACCCGAATGCAGAGCTTTAAGTCATTCGTAGCATTTATTTGTGTAATGAGATTTCATAGTAGCGTTGAGGGCTTTCGACCCATTCATGTTTTGTTATATGAGCCCACCAAACATATTTCTGATTTTTTTGCCTCTGAGTAGGATATTTTTCTGGAGATTCAGGTCCACAGAGCTCTGTTCAAATCCTCTGGCAGGGGCACCACTGTATTTGTATTAATGTATCTCCTGTTCTTGCGAGTAAATGGCTGGCATTCTGTTTTTGTTGGTCTGCCAGCCAAACTATGAAGTGGTAATTGAGTCTGTTTTAAAGTGGAATGCTTTAGACAGTGCTTTAATTGTACTCAAGCCAATTCCATAAATATACACTCCAGTATTAAGTTATTTTCTACTATAAGCACTTATTCAGAATCCATTTGTATTGCGTTTAGTAAGTTTGCTTCACTTGTCTTTAAAAGAATTTTTTTTTCTGAAACTCCTTCCTCCCTCTCACATGCTTTTAAATCACAAAGCAGGTGCACATTTTTAAAAGTGATCTCGTTGTTCTTGTCAAAATGGTCCTGTCCCTCTCTGCTGCCTCTATCCATGTGTAGAAAACGTCGCATTTATTATCACACCCAGTTTTATGCATCTTCCAGATGATTTAACTGAACTGATGCTATGGAGGATATGCTGACTGGCACTTTTCCCATGCCTAATGTGTTAACAAAAGCCAATAGTGTCAGTTTTAACAGTTTTAGTTAAATTCCCATGACGCTCTTAACAAACGTTGAAACCTCTGCCATGTCTTACCCTGACAGATTCCCTGCCGTCACTGCACACTTAAAATAAATGTCATCCCCAATCAAAAAGTTCACATTTTTTCTGACAATATAATTTGTTACTTTGTTCCTGTTTTATCTCTTTCTTCAGCACAATAATCCAAGGACGCATATGTTACTTCTTTAAAGTGGTTTGTACCATCTTTTATTGTTAGAGCTGGAAGCAAAGCAGCAAGCGATGGAAATAGCCCCTTCATTTGACTCGGTACAAAAGGAAGTTTTCATAATGAGGCACGTGGAATATGAATTGTGCCTCCTAGGGCTAAGTGAGAGTAACCCAACATGTCTGGAAATATGCTCAGTGGCAGCATGTACCCACCATGTGTGTAACATGGGGTGAGCCATTAGTAGCAAGTTCTATGTGCTTGGAGTGATGCTTTTCAAGCAAATATCACCCCATCTTTTCTACTATTTGTTTCATCACCTTTCCTCTTTCACAGACAGTTTTTGCAATGGGTAGACGAGTGAGAAAACTCTACAGAATGCATTCTAGCCTCTAAGGGCTACCTTTGGCTATATATTAGAGCTCTGAATTGGCTGGAATATTCTACCTGCGAGTGCATGTATTTATGCAAAGAGAGGCCCCTTTGTGAGCAGCGGCGTCTCTTTGATCTAACCTGTGCAAGCCGTTACGGCGAGATAGTAGGCAGAGTTTTTTTAATTATTGCATTATAGGTACAATTGGCACCTCTCTCTTCTCCTCCCTCCCTCCCTCTCGCCGTGTCTGTCGCATGCTCGGAGACAGAGCGAGGTGGCTTTCACAGCAGCTGGTTAATTTCCCTGGCTTCACACTACTGTTTAATGATCCGTTTCTCCTGTGCCACCTCTCTCATCTACTGAAAGATAGGTACAAATTGTACCTATAAAAATTATAATACAACCCTGGATTATCTTTGTTTTTCAAATTGTGATCATCTGAACTGAGGTTTAATATTCTTTACTTTCACGATTCTTTAGAAATAGCCAAGAATAAATCACTACATCCTACAAGAAGCATTTTGGTGTAAAGATTTTATATCTGGGGCATTTGGCAGCCTTTCATATGGTTGGTTGTTTTTGAAGGTGGAAGCTAAATCCCATGGAGATATCATCCAAACAACCGTATGGCCACTAAGCCAGCCTGCAAACCATTGCAAATGGCCAGATATGCTGGCAGGTCCGGCTATCGGGCTGCATCTGTCTCTGGGCACCTCAGAAGACCTTGTAGCACTTGGTTTTGCTTGAAAGAGATGGGTAACAAATCGCTGTGCAGGAATCACACAGAAAGAGTTAATCCTTCCTCGGGACAGGGGGATTAGCTTCTTAAGGACTGTCCCAAGGTTCTGATTCTATCAATGGTGGGTAATAGGAATGGGAAATTGTCACCCATACCTAATGAATTGCTGTCTTATCTCTGGGAGTGGCCCAGATCAGGAATTACATATTTTAGTAATGAACCAGAGGGAAGTTAACGACACTACTTACAGTTTGTTATGTCCTTTCCAGGGTTAAGCATCATTCCCTAGGAGTTTCCAGACCCTTGCTTTTGAAGAGTGCTCAAAATTTCTTAACCTGTGGAAGCTTTGTGATTTTTGTGAATTTATTTGTTTATCTTTTTTATCCAATTTCTTAACTGGAGGATATCAGGACCAAATAAATCTGTTTTGACACAAAAGCAGGGTAAATGTTGGGACCGTGTTAAAGGGATGTCCAAAACAAATAATCTCTAGGGAAAAAAATCATCAACGCCAAACAAAAAAAAAAACAGAGGAGCATCAGTGCAGTTAAAGAAAGGTTGCACTTTGAAACTGCAGATTTTAATTCAGCAGGAAGCTTTCTCTTGAGTATTACGATAGAGTTTAAAGGGACCTCCATAATGATTGATATTCAGTAGATTTTCATGTGTTTTCAAAGTTTCTTTCTTTAAGGAGAGCCATTCACATGCCTGATTAGTAAGCAGAGAGCAACCCTTCTTAAAAGCTGTGCTAGGAAGCTGGGGAATTTGTGTAATTTAGAGAAACGTGTTGGACAGAGGGGTTTGGAAGTGAAGGTATACTGTCTTCCTAGGAGGAATGTATTAAAGAATCCTCATTCTGAATAATAGGCACTGTATTTTCTATAAAAATACTGAATCACAGTTTGATGAATTTAGGCCCCAGGTTTGAAGTACTCTTCCAGCTAGTGTGTTTGAGTCCGTTTCCTAAATGCCACAATTGCAAACAAAGCAAATGGAGAAGTAATTTCAGGCACATAACCAAGAAGTATTTTAGGAGGAAATGAAACTGGTTTTAGATGTAACAGCCATCACAGTCAGCAGAAGGCAAAACAGAGCAGGGATAGTAGTGGAAAAAGAAGTTGAAAGGGAGCCAGAACCAATATCATTAGCCATAAAGCAACTGATAGTGGAAACCAATTTCACAGAGTTTGTTATCCCATTGTGAGTTTCATACTTGTCCTTCTCAGTTTTCTAGGAAAGATCCCACATCAGTGACTCCTCTGCCCCCATCTTCTTTTGGCAGTGTAAGGGTAAGATAAAACCAGCTACAACTCATCCCTAGTGACCTCCTCTCTCAAGATGCCCTACTCTGCATCCTCCTGCCATGAAAGCCAAGAACATTTCAGTTCTTCTATTCCCCTGACAGCAGCACTGCAATATGTATCCCCGATTTCCTCTTTCAAAGTTCCATAGTGCAAACAGAGGAGTTTCTCTGTGCAACTGTTTCAGCCTGCAAAATGGCTGTTTGAAGTCGGAAAATGTTCTGCTTCTGATCCCAAAGTTGGGACTGCCATTGACATAATAGAGCTTAAAAATGTCTCCTTCTCTCTTGGCCGGTGTGCATAATCAGGTCATACCTGCCCTGCTAATCAGTAAAGGAAAAACCAGAAGACACTGTCTAATGAAAGCTTTGTAGAGCTAGGAAGACCTTCTGCAATCCAACGACATGAACAATGCTAGGATAAAATTTGTTTGACTGGAACATTTATCAAAGGCTTGAAAATGATAAACACATACAAAATCCACCTGTAAAAAGTAGTAGCCAGGAAAAAGAGGTTGAATCACTGAATATGTTTTTTCACTGTGAATTGTTTCCCAGGTTCTGCTTGAAATTCAGGTTGTTTATAACCAGCAATCCTTTTGGAAATTGCTTTGAAGAAAGCTTAATGATTGGAGATTATCATAAAGCCAGATTTCCATGAAAACCACTTTAAGTGCTTTTGGCATTCATAGGTCTTCTTTGCTTTGTGACCTTCCACCGCAACTAGGTGGTGTTCCAAAGTCAGACATGTGCTGTAACTACATCTTCAGCATTAGACAGCAATTTAAAGAGCACACAGGCCAGTAGCTACTCTGTGGTCTATTCTACCTTTGCACAGGTATGAATCTTTGGAACAAGTCAATTTCCACATGGTGTAGTTCCTCCAGTGCTTGTTCAGACACCTTTAAAATGTTTTCATGTTGACCAGCAAATTGCTATAGCCCCAGATGAGTGTTCAGCAACACTGGGGTCTGTTTCCTGTACCTTCCTTTCTGTTTTGAGCGTGAATGTGACTACACTTGGGTAAGAAACCTTCTTCACAGTTTCAGCAGGCTTCTCATTGCAGCATGCAAGTAGCGTATCTTGTGTCCTCTGGTCAACCATACACACACTGTCTTGCTGCCATTTCTGGTGTGTGATACAGCAATCTCAACAAGCATGCATGGCTTGCTAAGACATATCTAGAGGAGCATCTCAACTTCTTTGTGTTTACTTATCTTTCTCAGGCTTGACTTGCCTTTAGTCCGTGGAAAAAGTGATGATTTTCAATGGTGTCAGGAACATGTGTTGGGGATGCTTTAATGAATTTAAAAAGTTAACATAGTGTGTGTTTCTTTTTCCAAATGTCAGCAATTTATGGGTATCTGTTATCAGTGTAATGGTATTTTCAGTATTCCATCAGTCTAACTTCTCTCATCAGTATGATAACATAATTGCATGTAGATCCTGCTATACAGACAAAGATGTGCAAGAAGTAAATACTTAGTCAAAGGCACATGGACACAACAGAACGATGCTGTCTTGGGGGAAGTTCAGATTGGACATTTAGCAAAAGGTTCTTCACTGAACAGGTGGTCAATCACTGGAACAGGCTCCCCACAGCACCAAGCCTGTCAGAGTTCAAGGAACATCTGCAGGACACTCTTAGTCATATTATTATTGTTAGGTAGTCCTGTGAGGAGCAGGGAGCTGGACATGATGATCGATATGGGTCCCTTCCAACTCAAAATATTCGGTGGTTCTCTGTTGTCTGTAAACAGCCCTGTACAGGACATATATTACACAACTTAAACAGGGATAATTTTCAAACTTTTACCTTGACCACAAGAGAGGCACATCAGCTGAGATATGCAGCTCTTGCTTGTGAGGACATGTACCAGCCAAGCATACCACTAAGTTACCTGGAAGAGGAAAAATCCTAGCACCCACAACAATTTATTTTCAAAATCCTGGTTTCTGTTCATTCTCCCTTTTCTTTTTTTTCATTTTTATTTTTTTGTTTGGTTTTGTTTTTCTGATAAGTGCTTTTTGGTTTTGGTTTTTGAGCAGCACAAAAGAAAAACACCTCCCTTAGTTTCCTCTGACTTTTTTCTGAGTAATTCTAATGCATTGTATCCTGTGAAATCCATTCAAACCCTTCACACTTTTAAAAAAGAACATGGAGAAGTATATTCACTCTGCAGAGAATGGTTTTAACTAAGCTGATACATATTTATGTACACACATGTATGTGTACATAAATGCATGTACACATATATATTATTCACTCTGTAGAGCGAATATGTATCTATACATTATTTTTTAAAAATGGGAAGGGTTTCAATAGAATAAAAATAGTCCTAAGTGAGAAAAGAAAAAAAATAGGTAACATTTTGATACAGAAATGAAAGAATAACCTAATAGAAATCATCTTCTGGAGTCAGAAGTTGTCTTTGCCTCCAACAACTCCACCACTCTGCTACGAAACAGGGAGCACACATTCCCTCCACCTTTCCGTCGGCTCTGCAATCAGCCAGGCCCTGTGAGGAGGAAGGGGGGCTCCCTACTGTATCTTCCTTCATCAGCATGGCATCTCTCAAGGGGCCTGCACTGAATCTGTTAAGATTAGCTGTGTTCCACATTAGTGACAGGAGCTGCCTGTCTCTCTCAGGAGTACACCATGGCATGGTACTGCTTCCTGTTTGAGCAAAATCAAGGCTTTAATTGCAGGGAATTTTTTTTCATTACCTGTTAATTGATAAATCATGCTCGCAGGTCTGTGAAATGAGCCACATTGTGAGCAGTCTCCTAGGTTTCTCTTCCTTCTCCCCTAGAACCAGGACATATCTAACACTAGGAGCAGAGCAGTGGTGGCAAGGAAAAACCTCCATCCCACAGCACCCCCATGAACATCTCTTAAAGCAGGCACAGCTGTCTCGGGAGCCTGTGTCTTCCTCTGGTGTAGGTATTTAAGTGATGGCGCTTCAGCTGGGAGACTTTACACCATTCCATTTCCATCCCGTGGTAACAGCAAAGGCAGGTTTTGCAGCTCTGCTTCCGAGGCTCATTCTCAGCTGCCTGGATTTTGAGCAGACCCCAGGTTGCTGCAGCTTGGCATGGACTTGGCTAGAGAGAGCAGCAGAACTGGAAGATGCAAAGGTGAATTTTAAGTCACCTTCATGCACCTGCGTGGGTACGTGCAGCTGCGTGCACACAGATGCACCTTCTTTTATGCACGTTAGCCACAGCTACGGATCAGGCCTTTGATCTAAAATCAACAACAAAAAATGAGTTGGGCATTAAAGTCACTATCTTAAGGAGGCACATAAAACATGCATTTTTTTAAGATCTCTTTTGTCATTTCTGTCCTTTTATTCTTGCTTCTACTGCAAGTAGCAAGAGGCCACCGTCTTGGGAGGAACAGTAAAAATCCTGAGTATAGTGAAATAATTTAGCTGATAATTCCCCACTGTATAATTTTCTACGCTTCCTGCTAGCTGACCTTGTGGGCTCCTGTCAGGTTGCTAAGGGAAATCCAGCAGGACTCCTGCTCTGCTCCTCTACTTTTAAAAAAGTATTACAGGAAATGGAGGCATGTTTATGTCAGCTCAGTTATGTGTGTATTTGATCAAGTGGCATTCTCTAACTCTTTTCCTTGCCTTTTATTTTTTTCTCTTTTTAAAATTGGGGTGATAGCTCTGTAGAGAGGAGTTGTTCCTAGCTAATCACTTAGCATTTTCAACATGAGAAGCATCACCAAAAAGGTAGGGAGCAGGCATGTATGTGTGCAGTAAAGGTAAAGAGCATAACTGGGGTGTTTGAGGAAACAGGTGGAATTGTGTTCAAGACTGCCTTTGTCTGGTGTCTTTGTACAAAGGTAGGGCATTGTCTGCACTAAACAACAGTAATAATGAGGGACAGGAGCATTAAGGTTACTGCTGCCAGGTCATACCACCTTGGTAGTGTGAGCACAGCAGCTAAGACCTCCTAGACATTTGATGACTTGCGCACAAATGAGTCGTCGTTCCCATTCCGGTTTTCAGCAGGCAAATGTTCCTCACAAAAACACATCTGCCGTGGGTGGTGCTTTCATTGACTGTAGCACAGCAGTGAGGACACAGGCTGACTGCACAGAAATAGCTCTAGGTAATACAGAGATAGCTCTGTACTGCGTCTAGGTGGTCCCTCTCAGGACCGAGGAGGCTTGGATGGGAACCGTGGGCAGGAGGTAGCACTGCTGCCGCCTGTGCTGTGCCTGGTGTGCAGAGAAATTGAAAATGTTGCTCGCCAGGGCTATCAATCTGGCACCTTTGACATCCCTCAAAAATAAATGAATCCGTTGGAATGGATTTGGCTCATGTTGCAGTTTTTACTGCCATGGTAGCTGTAAAAATAATACTTCAGAGCTAGGCTGTGCTGTGGTGCCATGATGTGCCCAGGTTTGGAATTTTACATTCTGGGGGTTGAGCTAGGTTCTTTCTATTCATTAGCATCCTTTAGGTTTTCCAACTTATAATGGCAGAGTACCCTTCGGACCTGATGCTGGGCCAGAGAAACCAGACTCATCTGAGGAACCCAGATTGTCCCTGTGGCCTCTAACCATATTACAGGATCTTCAAGGTTACTCATAAGGTGTTTTGGCATGGTAGGCTTTGCAAGCAGGTGCAGCCGTTGCCTCCACTGTGATTTTCCCTGACCTAGCAAAGTTTCCCTGTGCAACTCGTACAGGAAATAACAAACCATTGATTGCTGTCTGACTTGTTTGTAGGTAATTGTAGGCCATTGATCTAACCGAGCTGGAGCTGTGGCACTGTAAGCTGTGCAGCCCTCATTACCTCTGACCTGGTGACTGCAGCATCGAGTCATTGGAAAACTCATCCAGAAGAGAATTGTTCCTTACGTTTTTGTCTGCTGTAGAAAAAGCAAAGGTGAAATGGTCGTTTGTAAGTTTTAGTAGGCTGCATGTGATAACTTTGCAGCTTGATGTATAAAAGCACACAGAATCCTTGAGACAAGCAAGATTCCTGTATTGTCCTGCTCTTTACAGGAGAACTGCGTCAGCTGGCTTGCATTGTCTCAGCTGTCACGAGGAAAACACAGTTATATTTGTGATCAGATGTCACTAGGCTCTGGCACGGAGCTGGGAACATGACATTGCTTTGGAGCAGATCCTTTTAAAATTCAGCAATAGTAGCAAATTATGTCTGCTATGGATTAAACACAGGCATTTTTTGATCTACATTCAGTTGCATGCCCCAGAATTTTTATCAATAAGTCTACGATTTATAGGCATTGATTTTGCAAGGCCTTTAACAGGAAAATAAAAAGGGTCCTCAAGGATCGAACTTGAAAACTATTGCTCTTGCAGCAATCTAGTACTTTATACTAGTGAAAGTGGCAAATCTTTGATCAAAATAGCCTAGAAAATAATTTGTCACAGAAATTATTTTTGGATGTTTGGTGCTTTTAATTAATGTTTTCTTTTGGAAAGAAGTAAACCCTTTAAGTAGTCATGTAAGTTCTTTGTCGATTTGTCTGGTGTGTTCATCCTCTGTACTTCCAGTCTTACAACCGTATACACAAACTAAAGTAGCCCTGTATAAAGTATAGGCTTTCTTTCCCCTCAGTTTCTCTGCTCTTCTGCATTGAGAGTCTTGCAATCAGAAGAGAAAAAACCATAAAATATGTTTCTAAGGAAAAAACCTTCACTCATTTCTATTTTTTTTTCCCAGCACCTGCATTCATAAATAAAGGAAAATATTGTACCTGCCAGGAAGTATTATACAAGGCACTTTCTTTCATGTCAAATTCCATTATTTTGAACAGGTTGTATAAGGGCATTCAGCCTGCTGCATTGGGATATTCAGGGTGCGTTTTTGTGGTTTATATTTGTGCCCAGTTTTGAATACATTTGATGTTAGCAGTGGATTTTTGTGTTTGCTGAAGGATGGTATTATACCACAGATGACAGGACAGCAGAAATTGCCGTGTAAGTCTAGCTGCTGGGCTGTCAGTCTCTGAGTTCAAAGACAGTGGATAAGGGCATTCAGATAATTTGGGACAGGATTTGCAATGGCACCAAGTATAGGCAGTCCCATGAACACGACCTCTGATGGAACAGGTCAAGGAGGTGAATCCTGCCATCTGACACACTAGATTGGTGACCACTTTTACTAAACAAAAATTACCAGTTTGTTCTGTCTGGTAATGAGCCAGAAGTACCTCTGTGGACTGTGAGAGATGCTGTTTCATATCCACAGAAATACTATACAAATTGTAATGCACTTTTCTATTCCTACACACTATTATGTGTATATTTTTCACTGACAGACAGGTGACTGGTTCAGATGGGCATAGACGGTGTAATTTATGCATCCATTTGGCGTGTGCGTGTTTCCAGATCATGGCATTGTCTCCTCTTCTTGCTAGATAAGTTGAAACATTGACAGGCAGTGTGTTCACTTTTTCCTTTTATTACAGTAATTTATAAGATATTTTAGCTAACAGAAGAACGGCCCAAGGGGGCATTCTCATGTTAATTACCAAATGTGGGCTTGTCAAAATCAAATAGCTTCAGGAATAATGCAAGTAATACTGCATCATTATGTTGTTTGGCCCTCAACCCCAATATTAGCTTTGAGAAGAAAGGGGGGGAAAAAAGCTCATTTAATAGGGCTCTTAAATTTAAAAAAAAAAAACCAAGTCTGACCCATCAGAGACTGGAAGAAAAATGCATGTAGTTTAGGACTCAAAAGAGTTCAAATAATGTAGTGAGCTTGTATTCTCTTTTTTTTTTAAATAATATTCAACTAAAAACAAAGGAACTGTCTAAATGTTGATTGTCAATTTCTGATACTTCTTATACAGCTGAAAGAGGTTGCATCCACTGTAATGTACCTTCAGAAAATTCTGCCTCCAACATTGTGGCATAGGGTGTGCAGCTGTTCTCATTTCTCCCCATGGAACACCTGTGGTGGCCACCCAATATCACTTCCTAACCATATCGTTGCTCCTACCACATACACAGTGGCACACTCCAAAAACCACCCATCCCATTCAAGTAGCCCAAGAATCTGCCCTCAACTGGGACCAACAGAGAAGATACCTTCATAAATATATACATATAGACATTGACACTCATTCAAACATTGCTGATACATACTCTCTCATCATTTCTGACGCTGACAGCATGACCAATGGTGTTCCAACACTGTCATTAACTAGCTTTTACACTTCTGAGTTCTGGTAACGCGTCCTTGAGGGTTCAAGAAGATCAGTCAATCTTGTTGTGCAATCTGCTGATACCTCACTGCTGTAAATGTGAGAGAGGTGGATAAGGGAGGGTTCCTTCCTGCTAGGCTGTTCTGCCACTCTGAAGTTTGATATTACTATTTTCATTTTAATTAACTGATTTTTTGCTGTCATCGTGTTTCATGGCACAGAAGCAGAATAGACTTTACTAAATCTTTAATGATGCCACATAAATCTTTCCCAGTTCCAGAATGTTACCCAGTCTGAGGCTTGTCCTGCAGACTGTTCCACATGAACCCCTCTATTTGCCAATCAGCTTCTTGCAAAAGGCCATTGCCAGATACCAGTCCTGTTGAACTCTTTTGGATAACAAAGTCTAAACCTACAAATCCCTCCTGGCATTAGTATTCACCTGGTTGTGCCAGAATAGTGCTGGTAAGCTGAGCATTTCTGACCACAGTTGTCACTTTTTCTATGAAGAAAAATGCTGTCTCTCAGCTCAAACCAGCTAGGGCTTTAAAACTCAAAACCAACAGGTTGAAATTTACCTAGAAATCAGCAGGACAAACGCTTTAGTTCTTCAAGGATTATAGTCTACAGTACCTGCAGTTACTGTGTGGTCCCTCAGTGAAAGCCCCATAGGGGCAAATATCTTAGCTTTAAAGGCAAAGGTAGATAGCATCTCAATCAGCTCATATGCTTGTGAAAATGTGAGTCCTCCTGGTAAGCAAAATTGGTGAGAAGAGTTCTTAGTAGTCACTATTATCTGAATAGCTAATAAAAGACAATTATTCTCCAAATAAACAGGCTTAGAAGATAAGCCTTAATAATCATTTGGTCAATGTACTTCCACATATTTTTTCATATTACTTAAAAGTGCAGAATTATCATGGTTTATTTGAGTGGAGCTTTAACCTGGTGTCTCTCCCCCATTCATCAGTATCTATGAGGTAGTTAGGTAGAATACTTTTCCCAGTCCACATCAGAAGGGATGGAGGTTTACAGATCTGTCAACCCCAGGACCTGGATATGCTGGATTCTTGTTGCTCTTCTTACATGTCTCCTAGTTCTCCCTTTACACGTTTACAACACTGATGACAGAGCAGAAGCTTGCAGTGAAGGCATCTGTGACCTGTCAGGGTGGAGGAGGGAATCACTCCATGAATCCTTCCTTAGTAATGTCCACAACTGAAGGTAAATGTCAGAGGTGGCAAGTTTTAGAGACAAACTCCTCAATGACCATTTTTAGGTCACTGGTATCTTACACTGACAGAGCAGTTGTTCTCTATGTAGGAGGCACTTGGATTTGGCTCTGAGGCTTTATTGTGTGTCTTGTCGCTTCCAGAAATTCGGGAAACATCAGAGGCTGAAATTCAAGCAGAAAAGACTCATTATTCTTAGAGACTCTTACCCAAAACTTGATGGTGACTCTTGCAAATTGACTCTGACAGGTAGCTATCAAACAGCACTATATATATCCAGTAGAGCTTGCACAGCTACAAGAAACCTATCTGGATCTGAGTAGATCCTGAAAATAATTCCTCACAGTCAGAAACACTTGACTCCATCACCTGAAGCAAACAACCTGGATTAACCAGCTTGTTAACCACCTGTTTTCTTTGACTCTTGCACAGTTACAGCAGATTTCAAATGCTCTTTTCCTTGTAATCAATACATTTAGAACTGGGCTTAATCCACTGGCATTTTAGCCATCATCCTTTCTGCTTCATTAGTTCAAGGTCATCTAAATTGTACAGCATAGCTGATCCTGCCTTAAGGCAGGGGGATGCTCTAGGTGACCTTTTAAGGTCCCTTCCAACTCTATTTTCAATGATTTTATGATATGATCTGTCAAGACAAAATAGATGTGCAGGTACTTAGGGGTATTTAGGATGTATCTTCATCACTAATATAGTTTGATACCTATGCAGTTTACCTGCTTAGATCCATAGCAGTCAATTTTGACTTTTAAGAGATCCTTTTTAAATGCTGGTGGAAAATGTCTCTATGACTCTCAGATCCTGAAAAAAAAAAAAAAAAGCAGGGATTGTTGGCATGTAACAAAGGAGCATCTCACATCTCCCACTCTGTGTCTGCTGCTATCACACTACATAGATGAAAAGCGTGGCTGCCTATACAAGGTGAACTACAGGCTATCAGGAACACATGCATTAGTGATGTCTAATAATCCGTTGGTGTGGAAACTGGAGTAACACAGACTGGCTAGTGAAGATCACTTTACTATTGCAGTAAGGAGACCTGTACACAAATCCTAGTCACTAGGTCTAGTCTCCTATTTATAGTAGCCATTCTTTATCAAACACAGGCTGGAGGCTGAAGATTTCCAATATTTAAGGCCAAGCATATGTATCACAGACATACTGTGTCCTTGAGCCTCTTTCTTAATTTATGCTGAGCAGTGTTTTCACCTGTCGTGACTACCAAAGGTAGCTTTGATGGAGACCGCAGGAGGGAAATGAAGTCTCTGACAGGGTTTTCATGCAGCCAGTTCGTGGTGATGATGCAGTTGTGTAGAGTTGGCTGAAGTCAGCAGGTCAGATACAGACTTCTACAGTTAGCTTATGGAGAAGCTCCCTTGCTCTAAGGGATTTAAATGGGAGCACTATCAGATTTACTGTTCCTATAGAGCTCAATTTTTTTGGTGGCCTGGAAGTGGAGAGAAAGTCTCAAATGCAGCCGAACCCTAGGTCATTAGGGGCTTTAAAAGATTACAGTCAAGACCTTGAATTGCATCTCGTAATAAACAGCACATTAGCAAAGTGTGTGGAGCTTACAATGGCTTTGTATAGTAAAACTCCAAATACAAAAAAAAAAGTATACCACTTAGATGAAAATTTACTCTATTTGGTTGAAGAAAAGCAGTGGAAGGAGAAGGCAGTGGAAGAAAAACACAGGATGCCTGTGTTCTTAAGCCACTGAGAGGGCTGAGCTAGCTGAGACAGATACCTCCACTTTAAATTAATAGAGCAAATATGATCTTAGATGAATCTACTTGAGGATAGTAGATTTTAGTTCAAAATGAGAATTCAGCTCCTTGTAAATAAATAGCACCAAAATATCCAACTGGTATTTAAGAAGAGGCCTATTTTATCAGCAGTTTTCAGCTTAGAGATTTGGGTGGGTTCAAAAAATGAAGTCCATTTTCCTAGCTGAAATGATCTTTTGAAAATCAAGGCACATAAAAAGGGACAAGGTGGAAAACCTCACATAACCATTTCTCATACTTTCTATCTTTTGTATGAAAGACTTTTCAGTGTCCATTGTTCTCATTCCAGAAGACTAAGCACCAATTTACTCAATGCCAGTTTACTCTTTTAGAATAAACAATGTAAGATTTAAAGATGTTGAGTGTTTGCAACTAGTAATTGTGTACATCTACAGGTGCAGCACTTTGATGCATTCACATACTATCATACTCTTGGACAGTGGGGTAAAAGGTATGCTAAGAGAACAGGAGTGCAGCAATACATGAGATATTCATGTGCTCAAAAGTGCATATGTGTGCAAAGGGAATTAACATTAATTTACTTCCTTACTGCATGATACCTTTATGATTCCAGAAGATACATATTTTGGCCTTCTGTCATGTTGAAGGTGTAGAATTGTTTGTCCACAAAATTGTTTTAAGTTGTAATTCTGGTTTGACCTGGGAGACATTGTGCAAGCTTATTTCATGCAATCCTTAAAATCAACTGATTTTGTGACAAAGGGTAATTGCTGAAAAGGATGTTGTGGCATGAAAGGGGGATATGCGGGCAGCTACATTTCTAGTTAGCCCTCACATCTCCTCCTTTTGGAGATCTGTGTTGACCCTGATTCATTTGTGGAAGAAAAATAAACAGAACTCCAGAACTTACATCTTCTTTCAAAACAGGGTTGAAGGAATTGAACGGAGACTGACAGGAGCACTTAGCACTGTGGATATCTATATTCCGTCTTGCCAAAGGGTAAATAGAGGACATTCATTTGTTCATCAGCTTCCAAATCTCCTCTCTTCCCCTCCTGAGCGGGGAGGGAAGAAAAAATAATTTGGAGAAGGGGGTTCTGAATACCTCATATTCTCTTTTGCCTATTTCTAGCCGAGCCAGGCATGAACAATTAAATCCAGGGCTTCCCTGTGGTCTGTGAATAACACAGCACAGTGCTAACCATCAGGGCACAAAGGCAGACAACAAAAGGGGCTTTTTTATTTTTTGTTTACCCTTCAGGACACTGTTTACCTTATCACTGAAGGGGAAGTTATCATCTCGTCCCTTTTGGAAATCATACTGGGTTGATTCTGTACCTCCAGGTACCGGACTGGCTAGTGATGAAGTGGGCATGTCAGCCGGGGGTTAGGGAAGTCATACGGGGAGCTGTTGCTCTCACTCTCCCGTCTCACTCCCTCTATCTTTCCCTCTGCCTCTTGCTCCTTCTCTGTCAAACCATTCTCTCTCTCTCGCTCTCTCTAAGCTGAAATGTTTTTTTTTTTCCTTCCCCCTCCCCTCTAAATTTACTTCACAGCAGATTGTCTTGTAGTAAATCACCAAAAACCCAAATAGCACTAAAGCATTCTGATACAACATTAGCATTTGCTTAACAAGCACAAGATAAACATTAAACAAAGAACTGCATTTCTTTATTAGAGGCTGCAAGATACATAATCCATGAGCACAAGAAACATGGGACCCAGTGGATATGCAGATGTGTGTTATTTCATTGGCGCTGGGCGGCCTTGTTAGAAAAGGTTTTCATCTGAAGGCTTGGGGGTGGATAGTTGACTGTCCCTGGTGGGGCTGTAACTAGATACGGAGACTGTTGCAAGCTAGGCTGGGCTCCCTGGTGGATGCGCTGATTGGACAGCCCGAGGAAAACTTGGGAAGCATCAGGAAGTGAACTCAATCACCTTGGGGATGAGAGGGGAGAACCAGATGAAGGCATTTGACTTCTTTTGTAACTCCCACTAAGGACAGATTGCCAGTGCGATCCAGCCTCCATAACGGCAAATCAGGCCCTTTCCCCTATGCCGATTTCATTAGAATGGCCAGCATGGTGCAAAGAGGAGGGAGAAAAAAAAGGTTAGACACAGTAATTTTACAGGCAGGCGGGTACAAAAAAAATCTGCATAATTAAGCAGTCAAGGCTGCTAATAGGGGAGTTTATATGCTCTGGGACCAGGCAAGGGCAGCACATATGGATATAGCACTGGATATTAAATCTACGGCATGCAGACTTACTTCAGGGCCCTTAGAGAAAAGGCTAATTATAGAGAGAGGAATTGTGTTTACTGGTCTGTCTTGGGCAAAGATGTTGAGAGAAGTGCAACCAAGTTTTGCAGTTAGACATGAACAGTCTGTTAATAGAGATATCAAAAATATGTGCTTGTGGTTGCCTCACATCTAATCAACAGGAAATCACAGATTCCAAGACCCCCTTCTCCCAGTTAAATGAGGAGGGGAAAACACATACATATACATATTCCGGATGCAGGATGTGAATGTGTTCATTATTAAATTGCGGGAATTTAATCTGAACCAAGCTCTTTATCATCAATAAATTATATTTAGCAGTTTACCCTAGTTTAGCTGCTCCTGTTTAAAAATGTCAGTGCTTCTGGGTATAAGCTCCAAGTTAGCATTTAAATACAAATGGATAATATGAATGGAAGTTGCAACGGGCAGGACTGAGCAGTTAGAGAAAGGGTATGTTTATGTAACAAGTCCTGACGTGGTGGACATTAACATTTCATAATGCAGATCAAAGGTATGGAGAAGACCCAAGAGCCGTCAGTCAGAGGCCCCTAGCAACTGTCTAGTGTGCTCCATGAGATGTTTTCTCCAAATTAGAAATCCTTAGACTTTTCTTTATCCATATAGATAGATAGAGATTTTTTAATACTTTTAAAAGTGATTAGCCTTTTTCTAGCTCCCTGTCTACTCCCCAAGGAAAGAAGTGTCTCATTTTGCTGAAAGGAGAAGTCTGTCAAGGCATTATCATGAAACAGTGCCTCATATCCATAACCAGTAGGAGAGGCCAGTGCCCATGGCCTGTTTTGATTTAACATTTTGCTGCTTTAGGCTTTTGTCTGTTCAGTGTTTTGATGGAACATACCAAGATCTACTATCATAGGTAGCCCCGTTCTGAAGTCCTGGAAAGCAAGAGATTCAATCAAAAGTCTGCTGAGAAAACCTCATTGGGCAGGGTGTCAGAGTCATGTGTGAGATGTTGGGTACCCATCAGGAATTCAGTGTGATCATGAGCATTGTGGAGCACACAGGAAGAAGCCCTCAGTTTGGTTTCCTCTATGGCATTGGTACGGAACACCAAACCATCACTCAGGGAATTTTCTGAAATTTTGTGTGGAGTCCAGTACCAGCCCCACAATAACATGCGGTGATATTACAGAAATGGGCAAAAAGCAGCCCCTGCCCCCAATGCATGGGGAGGAGTGCTGGGGTCACCTGGGATCAGCCAGGCTGCTCAGCACTGGCTGGGACTTGTAGCAGACAGCAGTAGAGTGACAGTCTTTGGGGCACCTGAGACAGCAGAGGTTTTCTCTTCCCCCCGATCAACCCAATGTGATAAGTAACTAAGTGATATATATTTAGAACACTGTTGTTTGTGTTGCTCATAAGCTAGAAAGTTCAGTGTATGTATGAAGCCCTGTTTCTTCAGAGCCACGTTATGCAGCAGTCACATGGCCATAGTACATGTGTGTCTGGGTGTCAGGTCTTCCTTGTCTGTTCATATCACAGGAGAGAGGGCTCAGAGAGAGCTGTGCTTCTGCACTTTGTGAGAATGCAGTTGAGTGAAGGACAGCAATCCGTACAATGTTTCCTGACAGGGAAAAAGTGTATACTGAGATTCAGCCCTTTCTAACCATCACAGATTCTGTAGGAGAGAACAGAAAAATAGGACCTGGGAGAGACCTTCTGCATGTGCGTTCTTGGACACAGTCGATCAGCTGGGAAACACAAATCTGGGGAAAGCAACTATTTCTTGCTTTCTGGTGCATGCAGAATGGTTTGCTTGTTTTTAATCTTGGGTAACTTGTGTTCATCTTCTCCTTCTGTTCAGCTGGGATGCTCTCACTGTACTATAGTTTCTTTCCTGTGCAGAGCCATCTCACTTACCTGTCTTTACAATAGTTCCCTGCAGCTTTGTTTAGATCTGTAAATTTGACATGGAAACAAATACACATATAGGCGTACGTGTGCACACACTTTTCCACAGTTTACAAGGCAGTTAAAAGGATTAATGAAAATCCTATTTCAGCATTTTCCATATGTTGATGAGAAAATCTGCCTTAAAATATTTGCAGGGTGTGCATAATGATGGCATTAAAACATCAGGATTGCCCCTTGTGAAACACATTTTGGGGACAGTTGTGGTGTGAATAATACAAAATTTTGGAGGGCCTGTTTCAAGAATAAGTTGCTATTGCCAGAAGACAGAATAACTTTTCACTGTTGAGGAGCAAGCAGATAACCTGTCAATAGTGATGATCTAATGGCAGTCTCCAGGCTGTGCTGTGTCATCAGCCAGCCGTCAATCCCACCAGCATGTCTCAAAAGCACTAATTGTTGTGATAGTATCAGTGTGAAAGCTGCTAAGAAGAAAACATAGTCCCTTGGTGCTGCTTTGTAAAAGATAGGTTGAGGATCAAAGTTCAGCTTGCCTTGACTGGATTTCATTTTTGCGTGCATAGCTACCTGTTAACACCATTACTAAGAACCTAATCGCATCTGGTTGCAGCTGCAGTTATTTTGCTGGGAAAACACAACAATCAAGCTGACTGCAGTCTCCTTCAAAAAAAGTATTCACCAGCTTCGCATAAAAGCACCTCCACTTCTCCCCTGCAGCCCCATTAGGCTTGGATCAGGGGAAAAATGCCTACTCCTCCTCATTCAAGTTGATATTAGAGACTTGTTCTGGCTACGGTTTCAGGAGTAATCCTGCTTAAGTAGCAGTTCAAGCATCATTTCTATATGCAATTTGAAATGCATATGCATGTATCTTTTATTATACATGTATCCATATTGCTGCTCTTCCAGCTTCTCTCTCTGCAGCGTACTTTATTCACTGCTTGATTGTTGAGTCCTGTAAAAGAAAGTATTTCTTCTTCTCTTTTGATTAAGATCTTCAAAGACAGAAATAATATCTGTGTTAAGATAGAGTCTAATATAACACTGGCATTAGAGGAGATATATAATTATAACAAGCAGACACCTGTCAGTAATGTTCTCTCAATATTCCTCCACTGTTATTTTTGGCTCCTTTTTGCTCCGTTAATCCACCCATTCCCGTCTGTAAATCCCACTGCTTTTTCCTTCTCATCATCTCAAAGATCTCTCCATTTCTTTCCACCTCTACAGCCAGTTCTCTTATTAGAAGCCAAGTTATATTTCACTTTAACCACGTTGTTTTCCCTCAGACTAGACAAGTGCAGACACCAAGCTGTTTTTGGATACTGACTTAATGTGATTTACTAACAGTTACTTGTGTTACTCTTACCCCTTTATCACGTGTAAGTATCTTGTGATCATTTTCAAAGATTTCCATCCAACCCTTCTTATGCTCCCTTGTTGAGATTCCTTTATCCCCACCTCTGTGCTCCTCTAATGCTCACAGCTTTGAACACCTATTTCTGGAGTCACAGCCGATGTCCCATTATCTTTTGTCACAGGACTCATGCTTTGAAGAAATGCTGTCAGGACCCCTGCACAGCTCTGCCTTGTCCAGCTTTGTGTCTCTTTCACATCTAAGTTCTGCCATGCTTCCTGGAGTGACTATTTGTTTCAGAAAAAAAGGCACAAATATGTGTGCCTTACTCAGTGTTGCCAGTCACATTCTCTTCTGGCTGCTTGTCCTCACATGAAGAGGTTCTCTGAGCTAGGGCCACCTGCCTGGAATATAGTCTGAGCTGTGGAGAATGGGTAAAAAGGCCAGGTGACAGTATATTCTGCTGTTCTTATTCCATCAAACTCTGACAGGTTACAAACAAAGAACCACCTACCTGCCCACATCTCCTTTGCTCTCAGACATCTTCAGATGATCTAGAAAAATACATTTTTAAGAATATTCAAGTGATTGGACTTTGAGGATTTGGCAAAGCTTATGGAAGCAGCAGGATTAGGGGCCTGATTCTGCACATGGTCAGGGCATTTTACAAAGCCCTGAGTACAGAGAGAGGCAAGAGAAGAGAGGCTATATTTATCGTGGTAGGCAACACCAGGGACATGAAAACAATTGACCCCTTTGTTTCTATTTTTCCCCACTTTTGCAATCCTTCCAGGCCTAATTTAGCATCTGTACTCACCTTCCCTGAAGGCAATGCAGTCTTTTACTTGGCTTGAAACTTTTCCCAGAAACCAGTATGTCAGCTGGGCACAGGGAGAGATTTCTTGGAGAATGGGTGAGCGGGCTGGGTTCTGTGGTTCCTTAGTTATTCTGCTGCTCCGGTTGTACCTCAGGAGACCAGCAGCCTGATGAATGCATTGTTCTAAAATGTCAAAAGGACCTCTGGGCACAAAGTGTTGGTGTCCTTCAGAACCACCCAACTCATGCAAAAGCAAGAGGTGCAGCCATAGGGAAAATGTCAAGCTGGGACTGAATAGCTGCAAGCGTCATTGCCACCAGTAAACAGGATCACTTATTTGACCGGGGTAAAACGAATGCTAAAAATACACGGTGCCCATCCAGTTCTCTCATTGAGTACTGCAACCCAGCTGCTGAGCCAGGGAGTTTTATCTGTATATGTGACCCATCCTGTGTTTAATAAATAAATAGATAAATAAATAAATAAATCAGGGAACATACAGTAGTTGCATTTTACTGCCAGAGTGGAACTTCACAATCCTACCAGGGGACCTTCTTGTAATGTTTGTAATGTGCTGCTATCATGCTTTAGCAAAGAAAAATGTCACTGCTGCATTTTATTTTTAACAGACTTTTTTAAACATCAATTAATGCAAGCAAATATAATGAAGCAGATTTACTTTTTTATTTGGATGAAAGCAGTGAGGGGGCTTGGGGGAATGGCATGAATGAGCAGGGAGTAGAGGGGTGGAAAGGGAGCTGCTTCTACACTTCCACAGCGGAGAGGTGGACTATTTTTTTCAAAGGTGTGTAAATGCAGATGGACACGCAGCTTCCATTGGCAGTCACTAGGTTTGAGAAATTAGGCTGCCTTTGAATGTATCATTCATGTGGCATCTTAAAAAAAAAACACTGTACAACTTGCAGCCTAAGCTATCCAACATGAAAGACTGTAGGCTCCATTGGTGTTCACCTGGCTGAAATCAGTCAACCATCCATGCTCACTCTTATTATCAGAGGTAAGATGACCTAAGAAGTGACATTTGTTTCTTATTGCATGAATCCTGTAGGAGTTGCATCCTAATTTATTTCCCTCCTGCTTGAAACCATTGTACTTGCAGAGTTAGCTAGCTTTCTCCTGTTTCTCTAATGCCAAGGCAAACACACATACACATATTCAAGACTGTAGGCAAACTCTTCCCCTCCAATATTGATTTGTTTTGTGCTGCTGAGAAGAGACAATACTGAAACCTTTCCCATGCAACATTGCACTTCTTTCATGAGGGCTTTTCATGGAATTAATGGTGATACTGCTATTTGGCAGGTGTATTTGACTTACCATGATGTGACAGAGTTTTGATTCAGGCACAGAGGGCACAGAATGTGTAATTCAAAGATAATGTACTATACATGAGGTAATATCTTACCAACATAATGAACTTAGGGAGAGCAACAACTTGAATTTGGAATTTTCCTGCTGTTGACACCTTTTACTGAGACCTTCAGAGTGTTTTTTCTGAGAAATGCTAGTATTTTGGTATGTTGGCCAACTTTCTGTTTGCTATAGCTCACTTTCAAGTTATTTTTTTTTCTCTTCGTAGCCAGTTTGTTGTCTTTTTATCTTTTGGGGGGAGAGGAAGGGTGTGTCAGTCACAGAGATGAAATGTTGGAAAGAGAAGGGCGTGGATAGATGGCTTGCGAGTACAGCTTTTCAGTTCAGTTGCCCCACCTCAGTTTCCTTGCTGCTCTGCGGGTATTCTTCGTCAGCTGTTATTTCCAGTTCTGATCTTTGGCTTTTGGTGCCCAGCTGAACTACAGAGGCTGCCCACCTTTTCTGCTGTATAATTTTCAAGGATTTAACACAGCAATTTTTCATCTTCTCTGCTGCCATGTCATTTATCAAGCCCAGCAATCAAACAGAAATGACGATCAACAAAATATGTTGCTTATTTGTAAAAGTGTCACAGAATCAAAATCTGCATGCTTCACTTATCAAAATGCATGGCAAAATCTAACGGTGGGCTCTTGCTGGTCAGAGTGATGCATGGCACAGCAAGCAAGTTTGCCCTTTTTTTTACTTCTAAAATGCCCCTGTTTTTCCAGCTATGACTAGAGGGGTAATACTCCTCCCTGACCTTATTTTCTGTTGTTCAAATCCTGCCTAGTGTTAAATCCCTCTGCTCACCTCCAGGTTTAATAAATTTAAAATTGCTTCTTGAGTGAGGTGAAGGAGGCAATTGAAGGGGCTGGGGGATATATTCTATCTGCTTTACATCTTCGCATCTCATGTGCTTGTTTTCCCCACTTTATTTGGAGAAAGACTGACAAGTAAGCATAATGTGCCGAGTAAGCAGAGAAACTTGCTGCCTGCGAGGTTTGTGATGAAGATGCTTCATTTTAAACAGCATCAGAGTTTCCAAGCAATGGCCCTCCAGCTTTCAAAAAAGAAACGACTGGGCAAGTTAAATGCACATCTTGTATAACTCTGTAAATTTCTTGTACAATGCCTTCATTTCTTAAGAGGTTGATGATAGAAATAAAATCCTGTGGAGCCACCCTTTTTTATATAATCAGGATGTGCAATATTTAAAATAGCTTAAATGAACCTGCTCGAGTCTTGGTCAAATTGTCATAAAGTTAAGAAATTAAAAATTTGCCCACAACAAAGGTGCCCACAGCATCTTTATAATTCCTACAAGATAGCTGTAGAAATACTTTCAAAAATTTTTTTTGTTTGGTTTAGTTTGATTTTTGTGGGCAGTAATGCCTGAGACTGCTCTGTAAAAGGGATGGCTGGCTTCACTGGCAGTCTTTTTGTCCCTGACAAAATGTAAAAAAACCCTGTATCTGCAAGTCTTTTGCATGTCTGCTTCCATTCTTCTGCTTATTCTTCAACTGTGTCAACAGTATGTGTGGATAAATAAAATATCATCAAGAATGCTGATATCATCTTCCTTTTCCCTTTTCCCTCCTCTAACTTACAATAATGTGGGGCAAAGGTCTACTTAACATAACACAGTTACGATAACTAGTACATTTGTATTTCTGCTATGATGAGAGGTCTGCTGTAGTGAGACTCATCCACTGTTGCTGCTTCTTCTTGGCAGTGTTAATTATTCTTCAGGCTCGTGTAGCGTGTGTATGGAAACACAAAATAAGCGATCAGGGAGTAGGATATTTTTGGTTTTATTTGTTGTGTCAGTGACACTTCCACTCTGACACAAACTCACAGCACAACACTCCTGATCTGTAATGAGGTTGTGTCCCAGCATGTGTATTAAAAGCACTAAATAGTCCCTTGCTTATTCAAAATCCTCATTTATCTGAATTAATTTTGTGTCCCCCATTTCATTTGGGTAAATTAGGTTTCACAGTTTCACAATTTGATCACAAGTCTCGCAATGTTCAGTACTTCTTTTTCAACCTGAGCCTCCGAAATGACAATGCTGCATCAAAATATCAGTCTTCATTTAAAAAAAAAAAAATTTAAATACTCACTTTCCTTGTTATAGAGAAACTCTCTGAAGGGAAAATGCCCTGTGCGGATTTCCACCCATACACTGAGTTAAGTCTCATGGTTATTAAGCCATTCTCCCCATTCTGCAGCACATGGCTTGAATAAATTTGGTTTCGGTGACTGCGAGGCACCTTGTGCATGTACGCACAGCATTAAATGTAGGGTCGGACCAGGTCCTCCTCCCGTTCTTCCCGGGTTCCTCTGTTTTTTCCTACCTCTTCTTATTTAAATGAACTGACACACACAATGAAAACTGGGCCTTTTGGAGAATATTTCAGCCAGCAAATGCAGTCTTGTAAGTTATTTATTAGAGTATGTCTTAGTAAAAGCCTAATATCTTACAGTGGTCAGCCACCTGACTTTCGCTGCTACAGGCATGTTTTTCATACCACATTTCAGATTTCCTCAGAGCCTTGCAAGTGTTTTTTGGTTTCTCACTGATGTTAATCACCTTATAGTCCTTTAATTTTGGGCTGTGTTTTTCTTCAGCTCTGTAACTTTTATGTGGAGAGTCTATACTTTGACCTGACAGCCTATACTTTTATTTTTCTCATCATGATCCTGTATTTCATTCCTAGTTTGATGTTTTATACTTGTAACCTGCTGTTCTTTCTAATTGCTTATTGTTATTAATTATATAGTGGTAACATCACTGGCTTCAGACATTTGGATGTAAAAATGCATCTATCATTATTGCCATAGGAACTGCGCTGAATTACCCGAGTGCTGTCTGGGAATGTATGGTAGCCTGCATTTCTTCAGTGAACTTCAAATGAGGGTTAAAGTGAAAATTTCCTGGGCCTTTTTACCTCCAGCTAGGATTCATGCCTTGTCCTGCTTCTGCTCCCCACTTCTCTGCCACCAGTCTTCTCAGGCTACCCCCTTTTTTTCTTTATCGTTGCTTCTACTTCTGTTCTCCTTACCCAGGCAACCTTTATCCATCAATGATACATCTCTTTTCAGCCAACTCTTCTTTATTTCTTCTACTCTAATTTTTTACCTCTTCTTCTCTCATTTTTCAAGTTCATAACTTTGCCATTCTGCTACATGAACGTTCACTGAGATGGGAGGGGGTTTTCCTAGGTAACACTCCTCAATTGCCAGCATAGTGGGAAATGGTGTCTTTGCTTCAGTGAGGAATTAGGTTTGATCCAGGGTTGGAATATATCCACAACAGTGGCATTTAGAATTTGGGAAAAAAAAAAAGCTAACCCCCAAATATGTAATAGATAAGGAAAGAATAACTAATTGGCCCTCATTATTCTCTTGTCCACAAACAAAGAACTTTTAATATAGAAATCCCAACAGCTGTTTGTTCAGCGCAGTGTGAAGTCTTAGTACCAGCAGAGAAAGTGGGAAGGAGAGTGGGGTAGGTTTAGAATGAAGTCTGTTCCTTTTTTGATATATCAGCCCAAAGCTGCTTGCTTGCTTGCTTTATAGCAGAATCAAAGAGAGACATAAGGAAAGGTTAGAGCAAATTAAAACTGAGCTCTCTCGTGCTTTCCTAAATAAAACAGCAAACTAAGTCAGATGAGCAATATAAATAATTCTTTAAATTAAATTGAGCTTTACCATTTTAATACACTGCTGTACAAGGAGATCTCTAACTGGCAAAGCAGTTTGCTCGCATGAAAAGAATCTAATTAAATGCCCAGTTATCAGCATAGACCTGAGGGCCTTAACAGCCTAAACCACTTCTTCCTCCCTGATTTTTCTGAGAGCTGGGGTGAGGAGATGGAGGTTAAGAGGAAAGAAAGCAGGAAGTTGATACACCCCTAAAATGAGTTGAAGGGCTGGATCAGTATCCCAGCAATTCCTGCTCATTTCAAAGTGTCCTTCACTTATGTAAAAAGATGACAAATAATATTTGACTCATATAATGACGTTCAGATTTGGGGGAAAAAAATATCAATAGTATCTGATGTATTAGGAAATAAGAGAAGCACCATTATTTCTTCATGCTATTGATTCAAATATGCAGTATAACAGGAAAACCCTGTCTTATCCTATCCTATCCTACTCTTTCTTTCCATTTTACTTTTTTCTTCCCTATCTTTTAAGAATGAGCAGGCAATTCTTTGTAGGTTACATAAACAGCATTTCAGCATTTAGAGATTTTATCTTCCAGACATCTAATAGCTTCATGCAAAAAGAAGGAAGGCAACTCTGACCCTTTCTGTATACTCAGAACAAAAGAAAAACCTGATGAGAGTTGTGTACAAAACATAATTTCTACTGTTGGTCAACTGTGGTGTAGAATTAATATTGACACTTTGATTGTTTCTGTGCAAGGTATTTTCCCAGTACCATTAAATTTAGAACAGCTTGCATTTAGTTTATGCAACATGAAATATTTTCTCCTACCTTAAAAATTTGTGTTTTCTTTGTGCAAAACTTAAAAGTGGATATACCAGTACTTTGACCAGTTCCTGAAGTCCCAGATGAGTGGGCATTACTAGCAGGCATGTAACATTAAGTAACAGAGAAAGCTGGTTCTCCAACCAGAAAGCAAAAACCAGAAAAAAGAAACTGTAACTTACACAGTGAACAAAAACACTGGAATTGAATGAACAATGCTAAAAAAACCAAAAAGTTTTTACTTGTATTTTTACTGTTCTTTATTATTCTAAATACAAATGTGATGCTTTTATTAGTTTCCCCCCTTACAGTTTGATTAAATCATTAATATCTACTTTGCTCAGGCAATCTCTGAGCCATTCAAATTGTAATTTGACTTCACTGGAGAGAACTTGGTCCAAAAAATTTTCTTCTTGGAAAGAAATAGTCTCTTAGCTCACAGAAGAGAACAGAGGAAAACTTAATTCCAACCTTAATTCCAACACTATGTTCATAATGATAGGCAGTTTAAGCAGGGTCTGATTCTTCAACCATTGGAATTTAGTAAGAGAGTTTTCATTCTCTGTTTGGGGTGGGAAAACACACATTTAGTAGCTCTGGGATTTGGGTTTTTATCTGTAATATGCAGATAATAATCTGTATCTCACTGTGCAGTGAAAGGAGGGAGGGCTTGCTTGACCTTGCATACTGGCAGAATTTAGTCCCATTAGACAGGAGTCTAGTAAGATGGGAGGCCTGCTCCCCTGAGCTAGTTATGCCAGCATTTGAAGGATCAGTCACCAAGTTTTTAATCAGTGCTCACTAAGTGCTTTTTGAAAAGGTAAACGTTGAGCTGGATCATCTGTCTACAAATAACTCATACCACTCAGCTTATTCCTACTGGTTTAAATTTCTTTTTATATCCCGTGGTAAAATTGTTTCCAAAATAAGCTCTATCACATGGGATTTTATTCCAGTGATGGAGTGTAACCTTGTAATGTGTGTAGCTATATGATGCAACACAGACCTTTTTTTTTGAACAAATTTTAATACCTTTTTCTGATGCAGTTACAGACAAGGAGTAGCAAATTATGCATGTCCCATCAGTTGGTGAATAACCCTGTTGCTGAATATCTGAACTCTCTCCTGGTAGCTAGTTGCCCAGAAAATGCTGCTGTTTGATGGAGAGGGCATTTGCTGTATTTAAATCATCCTTACTTGAGCTGAATACATGACAGTTATTAAGAAATAGACCCTGCCAATTGCTCTTCTTTTATTTTCATCCAGCCTCACGGAAGCCAGACAATTTGTGGCTTTAATAGAACATACAAGGCACATGTGGTAAGAAGAGTTCACTTACAAGCAGCCAAAGTGAGTGCAACCAAGCAAAAAAGTGAACAGTTGGTGAAGTGAAATGCATCCCTTGCTTCAGACAAAAATACAGTGGAATGAAAGATGCAGTAGACTGGCTTTCCCTTAAGCAGATCTAATTTCAAAATCTGGCCCTGGAGAGATGAACTTTTGCTTTAATTGAGGAGGTGGATCCCAGCTCTTTGTCACTCCATCAATCAGCACCCTTTGCTGTAGCTTCAGCAATATGCTGCAGAATGCTGTAGGATTTATTCCCTGCATGTTGAATCAAGCTTCCTACCCAGTGCTGCTGGGAGTCAGTGTGGCCTGGCCTCAACAGCACAGTGCAGGTCCCATCCTCTTCCTTCTGGTGCTGGCCAGTATCCTTCAAGAGAGTGTCATACCCTAGTCTCTACTTTCCCCTTGAGAGACTACAGTTGCTGGTGACTCAAGAGTTTAGAATTGTTCCTTGAATCTTGTCCACCACTTTCCTCAGGCATGTGCAGAGCCTTGCCCAGAAATCATTCTGATCTGAAAAAAAACAAGAGGAAAGACATTTCTTGGGTTGCAGCCTAATGTTTTGAGTTTCTTTAGCTAACATCATGATTTTGGTTAAAAGTGGTATTAAGAGTAAACACAGAGCACCGTGCAGGTAGCATGTGCCACAAGAGGGAAAGCATGCAGGATAACAGTGCCTATAGGATGAGGAAGGTGTTTCCTTCCCCCACCCTCCTGTTTCCTAACATGTGGTGACCTGCCCTGGAAAGTGCAGGAGAAACACAGGTGTACTTCTGTCTTCCTGTCCAGTCCTCCATCCTGACCCATCAGGATTGAATCATTAATTAGGACTTTAGCAAAAACTGGTTTTCCATGACAGGTTGTTCTCACGGCTGTAAATTCCAGCTGTATTCTTCTTCCTGCTGCAACTTCCATCTGTATGCTTTGCCTTTACTATGTCTCCTCCTTTTTCACTATATTCCCATGCTTTTCATGTCAGCTTCCAAAATTAACACTGTGGTGGATAATGTTTTTCATTGGAGGGGTTGTGATAATGTTTGAGAAACTGAAAATGACAGAAACATTAGTACAAATAGGGAGAAATTATGAAAGTGGTGCTGGAGACTTCAGGCACTTTTTCATTTCAGCTTCCTGTCTTGAAAGGGGTGTTATGTTTTCCTTAGCATGTCAGGGTACTTGTCATGCACCTACTTGCTGTAGTGGAGCCTAAGACCAAATTTTGAGCAGGAATGAGTGGTCTGTAGTGGCACAGAGAGGCTGATGAGTGTGTAGGTGTGAGGCCAGTAGAAATAAAAAGATGCAGACAAGCATAGCACTATAAGCTAGGAAGTATGGATGACTGTATACTCTGGAAATTATAGTGTTGTGTATTTTGTCCTTCCCCAGTTTTCAGTGTGAGGTGTTGTAGCCGAGGGGTTAGCTGTCATCTGTGGCATTCCTTTCTTACTCCTCAGATCTCTGGCTTATAAATGTGTGCTGCAAAATTAACTAGGGGAAGAGTGGAAGCAATGTGAAGAAGAAATTGGTTTAGGGGCATGATTTGCTTGGTAAAAAAAATTATAAAGAAAATACAGTGAATGTGGGACCTGTGCATGCTTTAGACCCGAAAAAAAATAAAAATACAGGGCCTGCAGGACATTTTATTCCTGTGTTGTGTATGGAGGGCAGAGTTTACACTACTTCTTAGTAGATGCTTTTAAGCATGGACCCAGCCTCGTGAAAATTTAGCAGGAGGACATCATCATCTTTGGACCTTTGCCTATAGATTTATTCAGAGTAGAAGGCATAAGGACCCTTCTGGACAATCTCGAGGGTGAAAAAGAGAGAGTTACTTATAAACTGTTACAAATTGGTACTCGGTAATGGCTGTAGTGTTGATCAGACAATATAAGAGGGCCCCCAGTGGTTACTGACTTAACAGCTGCATGTAAGTCAGCCAGTGAACATTTGCTTGTAGCTGCTCTAGTTTTGTTTTTATTGAAGAGCAAGAAGCATAAACATGGGACACACGGTCTACAGGCTGCTTAAAGGGTTCCACTTGTTTAAAGTGTATATTGAGATGTCAGGGCCTTCCGCAAAATGAACAAGTTGTGCCTAGATTTGTATCACAAACTGGTCCGGATTGTCCAAAGCACTGCCTCGAGAGGGGGGTGCAAGTGGGGGCACTTTGCCTGTTGTAGAAGTTGCTGAGTAACTCCCTCCATGTTATCAGTAGCTGATGCAAAGACAAAGGATCCCCAAATATGCATATAAGCTCAGCAGGAAGACTGATTTTGTTTGCTTTTATAGCTGGTTATCAAGTTAGTTGCTGAGGTAATAGGCTGCACCTCAATTAAAATCTACCTGAAACATTTAATATTTGTGTAAATATTAAACATATTTATCAATATTAAATGCATTTCTTTGGAATTGATTCATGTTTACATTTTCCTACTATCTGAATAAAGATTGCAAATGGAAAGTAATTTACTTATGCAGAAATTCTGTACACATCAAACTCATTTGACTACCAGAGGTGGGTAAACTGTACCCATCCATGTTGCGAGATCTTAACCATGTCCAAACTCATATCCTAACCATGTAAGGGCAACAGTAAGCAGCGGTTCTATGCTGTGGAGTGGGTACTTTGCTCCTGCCTTCCTTATGGAGTTGTTGGACCTGTAATGTGAAGGACATGCTGACTTGTTTTACGATGTATCACATCAGAGAATGCAGAGCATAGTATTCTGTTAGATTTGGAAAAGTGCAGGCTTTACATTAAAGGTTCATTTCTTTTTCATCATTCATCTAACTCATTTGTACTGTAATGTACTTTCCTATTCCTCCTCCTGATACTTGCTACTTTTATATCTATTTTGCAAGCCATATTTTTAGTCTAATCCATACAGCAGTTGTCTAAAATTCCATAGCATTGCTTATTTCTTACCTATAACTCTTAATAAAAAATAGGGCTGTGCCAACCTATTATGTCCTTAATAGAATATTCTAATGGTTATTAAATCAATTGACTCTGAATCTCACTTTAATAAATGAGTCAGACAGTATTTTCCAATTACTGTCAGCCGCCACCTTTCCAAAGAGCAGATTATTTTGATTGAATTTTTTAAAGCTGCTCAGCACTTTTTTTTCTTTTTTTTTTTTTTTTTCCTGAGTAAGAGGAAAAGAGCAGTAGCTCTGTTCTGCAGGAAAGGAGAGCCTCTTGGACTGTATCTGACACTCCATTCCATTTCAGATTTATTCCAAATGGAAACTGAAAATGTGACATTTCACTGGCCCTTTACTTATTAATGATATTATATTTTTCACTTCCATAGCACCCTATCAAATTGTTTGCTACACACGAAGAGCTAGACAGGGGCCAGCATGTAAACAGAGCCTTTTGCATTCTCTTTCCGCATCTGGCACCTTTGCAAGAACTGCCACACCCTGGCTCTTTCATGCCACTGGGAGATAAAATGCTGGTCGTGCTTTTAAATTTTCTATGGAGAGCAGAGGATAGGGACAAAGCCTCGTTCTCTCATGCTCCCACAGTGCTATGTGACCCAGGCAAGCAGGCAGTTGTGTGCCTAGAAATATTATCTTAAGCCTTTTCAAAGGCAGATGGCTGTGATTCTGGGTCTTCTGTGTATAGTATATAGTCCTGGACTCTTCTCCAGTTCCACTGTCTTACTTGCATTAAAAGTCTTAAGAGATACTAATTAGGTCAGCTTGTTAAAGTAGAAATTAAAAATTAGCACCTCTTATTTAAAGATGGGTAGTCTGAGAAACACGGGCCATACTGTCATGCCCAAGGTGACAAGAGTATGTCAGTGACAGAGTTTGGAATGGAACCCAGCACTCCTGGCTCTTCTGCCTATACTATAACCTTATCTGTCTCCCTTAAATTTAAATCATGCTAGTCTCACATTCTTAAATTCAAGCAGTAGAACCTTACCCTTTGTTCCAAGAATGTAGCTGAGAGCAGGTGATGTGCACAAAATGGGTGAAAAGGAGTGTGAAGGGAGGGGTTTATAACTCCCTGAACAGTGGGACTTAGTAAAAATATTATTCTATTCGTTATACAAATGTAGTCATATTTTAAATATGGTCTTTAGAACTAGTAGACTAAAAACATTTCATTTTTAAGAGAAAGCTTAGATTCTGCACAAATTGATGTCTCTTGCCTGGGGAAGTTTCCTATCTGCCCCAGGCGAATGGGTGAGGGGATTTTTCAAACCCTGTTTATAAGCCTTTAGGAAAATCGGATTTGCAACATAGAGTAATCAAAGTGGTTTTTATGTTTGTGATCAGGAGATCACCTCACATCTGACAGATGTGAGAAATACAATAGGGTCACATTTAATGGGGTTCAGTTCTTCTTGAACGAGTACAAATTCTGTGTAAATAAGGTAAGTTTCACTTCAGCATTAGAAGTCCGTGTCTTTCTTCCTACTTTTTCCTCATCAGCTAAGGTAATGGAAACACACAAAAAAACGCCTTCTCTGTCTTCTGTAGCTTCATATAAAAATATTTCTTTTTAAGAAGTCTTTCTTCCTTGGAATGTTTGAAGAACTCCCCATTCAGTTTTCCCATGCTCAAGAATGATTAGCATGGTTCATTTACACTTTGCCAACAGTAACTCTGTGATTTGAGAATTGTCATCGATTATCTTCACCTTGACATGTGGAAGATCCTGAGAAGTAGCTCCTTTTGTCCTAATTGCTTTGACTGTGTGTATCAGCACAAACAGTTTGATGGAGAAACTTTACCCTACAGGCTTTTCAGCTCGTAACTGCCCTTTGTGGGGACTTGCACCATCTTAACAACTATCCATTTGGTAATGCCCACAGCAAGGATATAGATATAGGAGAAATGATCAGATGATGTTTGTCAGTCTTTATAGTCCTCATAAGTAATTAGCAAGTTCAGGAAAGAAGAGGCATTTAGAAAAGGTTTGTTGAACCTTCAGAGGGGTTGCTGCCTGTTGGGAGAACACAGCATATAGGCTGCCCTGGAGGATGCAGCTGTGTCTCTTAGATGTATATACTGGTGCATGCCAGGATCTTTTGCTTCATGAAGCCCATGGACCTTCATGATGGTGCTTGCATGGGCCATACTTGTCTTCTCTCAGCAGTACCAAAAGCAGAACGTACTGGAAGGGTTTGTCAGTGATGGTGGGAAACCCCAAATCCCAGTAAACTCTTGAGAATCTGCTGAAATCTTCCCTGCTAATGAAATGGTTTGCATATATTTGATAAATGGTTGGTAATTTACCTATGAAAAGTTACAAAAGGTGTTGCCTACCAGATGAGAAAGCATCACCTACCCTTAATCTTCACCTGAGAGTCTTTTGCACAGGGTATTATCAGCCAATGGTACCTGACTACCAGTGTGTTTGGCTGGATGGGATGTGTACCTCAGCAGCCTCCATATTCTAGTCTCTCCAGAGAGGCTGTGGTGTCAAAACAGCTGAGATTGACCAGAGCCTTTGCCTGAGTTTGTGTTGACAGCTGTCTTTAGTGGATCCAGCTATAAATTGGTGCCCCGTCAAGCAGGCTGGGAGTCAAGTTCTTCTGTCTGATATAGGTAACAAAGACAGGCACTTCAGTGGCAATAGTCTGGAGGCATGGGTTTGCCAGGACCACTGACATTTTTCAGCTGACTCTCAGAGCAGGCCAGCCTTTTCACACCCTCTGAAAGCTCTGCAGCACGTGGAGGTAGTCAGGAACATTCAGCACTGTTTTAATGAAGGATTGGGTAGAAGAGGAAAGGAAGTCTGCCATTTGCTGTGTCTGTAAGCGGAGAATGCTCAGCCATGCTTGTCTATACCCGTGGCACCAAGACTGACAGGAAGCAGGAGAGTTAGAAATGTGTCCGCTTTAAAGAGCTGATATGGGGTCCTCTCACAGTTGCTACATGTAAAATACAATTGTACCATGAAAGGCAATGGAGGCATCGTATAGATGAACACTACGAGAGCTGAATGTTCAGTGAAGGGAGAGCTCCCCAGTTACAGACTGTTGCCAGGATAGAAATATTTTTAGTCAGTGTATTTTTACCTGTTTACTCCAAAGGAGAAACTCCACCACCCACCCCCATTTTGTGTAAATCTTTGGCTTTGTTGGATTTTGTCTGCCCCTTGCCTTCTTATTGTGAAGAGCTCTGACACCTCATAGAAACCATACAATGGTAGTTTTGTCCCACCTGCAGAACGGCCACCAGCACCTGGTTAGCTCACTCTGTCTAAAGCCTACTAATTCCCCCCTTCTGCTAAAAATGCCATGACTTACACAAAGGTGAAATTTACCTTTTGGACTAATGAGAAGTGAAAGCTGAGGGCTACCACTGATATTTTTTTCAATTCTGGTAAGTCACTAAGCCATTTTTAGTGGGCATGTGGCCCCACGTAGCTGTAGGAACACCATGACATGTTCTCCTTACGCTGGTGGGAAGGATTGTTGCGTGTGATACAAAACATTGTCTCTGCTCTCACCGTCCTCTGCAAACGCCCATCATCACAGTCACTAATCATCACTGCAGGCAGTGCTGTGTCCGGGGTGAGGCCAGCAACCTGGTGTTTAGGTGTTTGGCATGAGCAGAGGGGTCTCCTAAATCACTCCTTTCCATCTCAGAAATGGCAAGGAGCTGTGCCATTCACCAAGCATTTAATTCCCGCTTGTTTTTAATAATCAGATACAGCATTTACCTGCGAGATCAATGCTACTCATGTAGCACACCAGTGACATACAGAAGGACCTTTTCTAAGCGGCGCTTTGGGAATTGAGGCCTCTGCAGCAGGGCTGGAAGCCACTTCTTACCTAGCAACTGTTTCTAAGTAGGACAGCCGCTGACTGCCCTCATGGCAGAGTGGATGAATCCTGCAGCACCCTCAGGAAGGGAACCTGGTGCCAGGCACCAGCCGGCCTTGGAGGACAATGGGAGGAAGCAGAGGAACAAGCAGCAGGGAGCGGGAAGGGTTTTAAAGCCACAGGACGTGGACAGGAAAGCTGCGTCAGAAGGCACACAGGGACTTTCCTGGGCTGTTCAGAGGAGAAATGCAAATAAAGAGGGAAAAAATCCAGGATTGCCAGAAAGGGAGTTTTGAAATCCTGAGGCTTGCAAAAGGTTCCATGTATGCCCATGGGACTGGGAACATGGAGCATGAGTGACATGAGGTTATAAATTGCCCTCCCCTCTCATGCTGGTTACAAGAAACTGCATCTCAGCCAGAGAGCCAAAAACTGCATTCACAGTTCTTACCCATGGTAGATGAGATGATGTGTGATTTGCATTAAATTCCTCACGTGCTGTTTTGCAAATGTACTTGGTTGTGATCGGGTAGCTCTGCTAAGTTATGATGTTTCGGGTCATAGTCATCATTTCCTACTGAAGGCTATTGCTCTGCATTTCTGTTTAGTGCTAATTGTAAGTGGAAAAACTATGCTTTTAATGCCCAGTTAAGCTGCGTACATTCTGAAACATTCCAGGTAAAAGAACACTTCAGAAGTTGTAAGCGCTGAGGGGAATCCAGTTTCCTGAGCTTAGGCAAACAAAAAGTCTCTCCAGTTTATAAATTGTGTTGGACTTTCTCTTCGTAAGGGCTGTGGTGCATTTCACTTTTCCTTTGATTTCTTCTGCAGATGAAGGACTGAACCACGAATGCAAACTCTGCAATCAGACATTCGACTCTCCTGCCAAACTTCAGTGCCACCTGATAGAGCACAGCTTTGAAGGCATGGGGGGCACCTTCAAATGTCCGGTGTGCTTTACAGGTAGGAGACCATCACTGCTTGTCCCAGTCGTGCCCTTAGCTTGACCTTGCAGAACTCCACTGAAAAATGTGTCATGTGCTAGCATTAGATCTGTTTTAGGAGGGAACATTACCTTTCACTCATTAGTAATATTGATTAGAAATCGTTTAGAAAGCTGAGCTCCTTGGAAGGTCAGGCATCCATCTGTAAGAACTGCATTTCAAGCTCTTCTATCGGAAGTTTGAGGTTTTCTATAATTACAGAAGTGCTAGCCTGTTACCTTCCACAGTATCACGTTCATCACTTCAATGTTCCAAACTTGCCAAGGTTAAAACTGTCCATAAATTTGTGCTTTAAAGCTACAGATGTTTCATCTAAAACAAAAAAAAATCAGAGCAGAACTTGGCCCTAGTTCCCAGGCTTAGCCTGTAAAGCAGCATTCTCCTCTGATCGGGTAAGAAAGCCCACATGCGTGTGTTTGTTGGCTTGTGGTGAGAAGGAACACCCTTGTAATGTGCTTTAGAAAGCAAACCATGCTGTCTTGCCACAAGTCAAGTTCTGCTCTCCCCTGACACAGGTCCAAGTGTGGAATAATCCTCCCGAAGTCAGTGGTGTTATTCAGTAGTAAAACCCAAGTGAGAAAATAACTTGACCCAGTAGGGCTAAGCACTGCAGTGTTTGGGCCATAATGAAGAACAGAAAAATGCTGTTGTTGGAAATGAAAACACATTAAAAGGATGCCTACTGAGTTGTTGTGAGTTTTTTTAAGGACTTCTTAGTAGAACATTTCATAAAATGATAACTTAAAACGTAAGTGTTAATATGAAGCTTGCATGCCCAATTTTGCTTTAAAAGATGAAAATCAAAGTTAATCACAAACATGACAAAACACACTTTGGGTATTCTCACATCAATGGCATGCTAATTCTGGAAGCCATTCAAGGTTTCTGTTCTCCATTAATGGGACTGAAGGATTTTCATTGATAAGCAAATAGACCCTTTAATACCTTCATTTTACTTCTCTTTGTTTGGCAGCTCCCCTCCCAATAAAACCTTAAGCGAGTGCTGCAGAGGAAAATTAAATTTGAATTTTTCATCTTTGAGATACAGTGGTTGGTGATGATTATTACCTCACCGTGTTCAGGTTTCACACATTTCTGTGGGTTATAAAATTAAAAAAACACAGAGTTCATCTTCACTGCACACCTTGTCATAATAATGTCTGAGCATGGATAGTACCACCATAAACAGTTCATCTGTGAGGTGCCTGTGTTCAATAGTTAAAAATCATTTTGAGGTTTTAGTTTTATTACTGATTCTACTAATTTTTCCCCTTTTCTTTGTTTACAGTTTATGATGTGATTTTTTTTTTTTAATGTAATGATGGCTCTTCAGTTTCCAAGTTTGGGGTGTTCTAAATGCAACATAAAAACTTGCACATGTAAAGAGTACCTACTGATGCTTCTCCATGTGAGCAAGATCCCTGATAAAACTAATCCTTTAATTTTTGAGCCAGTAGCCTTGTAAAATGTGTTAAAGAGTATGGAGATAAGTCGATTCCAATCTTTGTGAAATACTTTTTGTTTTTTGCTGATGGGGTAAATAGACAGTGAGCATTAATCATAAACAATGATGCTTTATTAACAATATGACATTAAATTATTTCAGCACATCTTACTAGAATATTAACAAGAAGTAAAAATCACCAATATAAGTTTTATATGGAAAATGGAATCTGATCTTTTTTTTTCCAGGGTAATGAGAAATGTGATTAAAATGTATGACTCAGAAGAACAATATTCTGTTGTTTTTTGTTGCCTTGCAATTAGAATAATTTTAATGATTAGGAGTGGAGTCAAAGTCAAATGCCAGCATCTTTAATAAATTCTTTCCCTGCCTATACAGATTAATATTGTAGCTGCAAACTTTTTTAGGTCACAGTGCACCAGGCATCCATCAGAAGTCAGTGCTGCCAACCCAAACACTGCCTCTGGCATATACAATTTAATTATTAATAGTATGTCTCCTAGGTAAACTGTTACACAGTCTTAGGGCCTTGTTTTGTAGTCATTAAAATTGAACATGTTTATATTATTGAAACCCTTGCATTCAGTGTGTAGGCAGAGTTGATCTTAAAGTATCCAAAGAGAATTTACCTTCAGTTCTGTTTCGCATTTATAGACATTGCCCCAGTGTAGCTGTGGGATATAATTTTTAGCATTAACACATTTAAATACAGAGCTGTTTGTTAGCTTTAACTTTAGGCACACAGAGTAAACAGGACTTTGGCATCTGTGCTTTCCAAACCTGTTGGTTGCTAGGAAATAAGTTTTGTGTGTATTCAATCAAAGTGCAGTAAGCATGAAAAAATAACTCTGAACAGGAAATGACATTTTTAGATTCTTCATATTTGAAGTCTTTATTGGTTGTCTTATTAGGGTTCTTTTTTTACCTTAGTTGATTTTTTTTCCGTAAAGAAGAGATCTGTTTCAATTCATTTCAGAAGAAGGATCACGCTTTGTAGATAAATAACATGCATCAGTACCCATTATAGCAACAGTGTAAGGTGAAATCAGAGTGCACTAGTCTTAATTTTATGTCTTGGAATTGTTGAATGCTAATGGGAGATTGTTTATAAAAAAACTCTTAACTTGTAATACGAAACAATGAAAATATTGTTGTTTGTCTAATATTCCAGTGTTTGTCCAAGCAAACAAGTTGCAGCAGCATATTTTCTCAGCCCATGGACAAGAGGACAAGATCTATGACTGCACACAGTGTCCACAGAAGTTCTTCTTCCAAACAGAGCTGCAGGTACACTTATTACCTGGGGGTTATAAAAGCATTATATATTTGATAGCTGAGTTCAAAGCTTTACTTGCCATGACCTCCTCGATACTTGCTTATCATCAGGATGGGAATGAGAGAAGGACAAGAGAAATTGCAAGTGATTCAACTCATGCTGCTTCAAAAAGGTGCTGGCAGAAAGCCACCTGGTACAGACCTGAATTTCGGGAGCCATCTTTGGACTCTTGTAATGTAGGTTGTTGCAGCTCAAGATATTCTCTAGGAGAGAGAAATGGGCATCCTATTTTTCTGTTTGATATCCATAAAACATTTAGTAAAGCTGTGAAATGCAAAATAAATGTATTCTTTTCTCTTTAAATGTGAAAAGCTAAACTGAAGTAGAAGTGTAGTGATGGAGGGAGGTGGGAAGTAGACATAATTTATCTTTTAACTTGGTGGGGGAAAAATAGGGTTGGATGAATGGTACACTGTCTTTTTGTGGGCTGTTGTCAGACTTGTAATGATACTATTTATTAACAGCAAACAAAAGGGCAGAGAGAAAGAAAGAAATGTTGAACAAGATCTGGAAACAATTTGGATGAAGGGATTATTTACTATATATTAACATTCTGCACTGTGTGTCTTGCAGTGAGAAGGGGTGGTGTGTTATTCCTGATGTATTGTTACACTTTGAGAAAACTGCAGTTTATATTGAAGTATTAGGATCAGTTGACAGAGGAAAAATTTTCAAGGTCCTTGATGGTCTTTACAGATGAGCAAGGAGAAGTATTTCCACAGTAAGGCCTTTCCTATACAGTCTGCCATGAGATCTTTTTTTTTTGGAGTCAAGAGATTTTTCAGCACTTACAGTTTTTCAGTAGTTTTTTCTGGCATGAGCCCCCATCTCTTAACTCCTTTGACTGAGGTGTCCGCAATTAATTTTGCATTGGACCAGATCTGGATTTAATCTCATCAACAGAGGCAAAAGACTGGTGGGATATGTGTACACATTTGCCCACTTAGTATTTCACTTACTGAAAATTTTATGTGCTCTGAACATGATATTAATGTTTGGCATGACAATATGAAATATTTCATTGGAGAAAAATCAGAGCATTCAAACCATACATGAATTCATTGTGTGTGAGATTGGTATTTATGTCGATCGCACTGCATTTTCTCTTTCCTAATTTCTTTCTGCATGAAAACAATATGCAATAAGGCCTTTCTGATAGCCTTTCCTACCTCTTTCTGAGTGGACTCCTTGGTCATGGGAACTCCTGCAATACCTGCAGTACCCCTGTAACACTCCAAGGTGCCTGGCAGTATCTCTCTCCTGTGTTTCATAGATCCAAAGCTGTTGGTATTGCATGCAAGTTCTGACACAAAGTGGAAGAGAGAGACAAGGAAAAGAAAATAAAAAGTTGGACACTTAGGGAAAGAGACACACGTAATGATGGACAGAAATAGGCAAGATTGAGTTCTGAAGTCAGAAAAGAGTCTGGATTTTGTAGAAATCTATTGGACTTACGGGAAAAAATAAAGGAGAAACTGAGGAGAACGAGGAAAGGTCAGAAACTACTTTTTTGTGTGTGTTTCTTTCACGTTTGGGGTTTTGTGGGTTTTTAATAATTTTCTTTGATTTTATTTTTTGACAAAATACTTTTTGAGCTTTTCTGCGAAGCGTTTCCAATAAGGTGAAACTGCTTTTTCAGAAAAAAAAAATAAATTTGACTCACTCATATTCATTTTGATTAATCAAAATGAGGAAGTAGGGAAAAGTAGAAACAGCAGCAGTTCTGGAAAAAGAAAGGAGAGATTGTTAGGGAAGAAAGACCGAAAGGAAAAAAAATAAAAAAATCAGGAAGAGAGAAGGTGCAGGTATGCAAAAGACAATTATGAAAAGAAAGAAACAGGAACACGAGGTAGAAATTACTTTAACAGTAGAATTCAGATTGGATTTTATAAAGCAGAATAGGTAACTGAAATATGAAGATGCAAAACCAGAGTGTAGTTGTAGTCCCTTACAAGTCTATCCCTCCTAAAATATGATTTCGTTTCAAAATCCATGGAGTCCCAAGCAGTTGTTTTCAGCTTTTTTATTGTAATAAAAACCCTACATGTTTTTCCACTCAAAATTTATCCCTGCCCGAGACTAGGGCAAGATTTTGCTTTCTCCATCTAAGCCTCGTTCATTGAAACATCAACATAACTGAAGCACCTGCTTTTCTAGTGAAGGACACAAAAGGATGTTGCTACAGGGAAACAAATTCTGCTTTACATTGACTAAATGACAATCAGTATGTTGATAGCTCCATGCTGCAGAAGGCTCTTAATAGACCACATCTTCACACCCTTAGAGACAGCCTCTTTCTGGCTTATCTACACTTGCAAAAATGACAAGGTATTAATTTCACTTAATTCATTATGTTTATTATTTTCCTTAACTTGGGTAGCCCCACCCCAGGTGAGAATGCCTAATGTTTAAAAAAGTGCAGTACCATCGTGCCATTTGCATTTATTTGTTAAGATCACTGGCTTGCTGCGCTTACGTCCAGTTACCCACTCAGGCTGGTGAAAGGGCAGCAGAGCACTTAGGCAGAGCAGTAGGTACTGACATTTGGAGTCTGCTTCTGCTGAAAATACACTGATCTCCAGCCCATTCTCATTTAAAACCTATTCTAGGAGGCATCACTTTGTTCAGTCGATCTACCACCTGAAGCAGTGGAATCTTTGGTAACTAGACTCCAGGTTATGCTTCTCTATCCTTTCACATCACCGTGGTTTGTGTTGGGGCTTGCAGCGTAACAGTATGTTTATTCCCTCTATAGAGAACTCTTCCTTGCTTTTAATTTAAATGTGTATCTACAGTGCTTCTCCCATGCATGGGAGATGCTAATCATTTCAGAGTAGGAGCCAGCACTCCATGGTTGAAGGGCAGACAGAGTGAGAACATGGACAAGGTAGAGCAGGGCAGAATACAATAGCAAGAAGCCCTATCCACATGTATGGTAGAGCTGATAATTAAAGGGAATTAATTCAAGGATACACAAAATAAAGGCATTATAATGGTGATTAACTTGGTGTTTGGCCCAATGCATTTCTTTGATTAGCATTTTCTGACTCCCGTTCAGAAAGAATAGGCTATAGGAATATAGGCTTGTAACAATCTTTAAAATTTAAATATCAGATAATAAAACTGCAAGGTACATATATTTATAGGGTGCCTACATTTCTGCCAAAAGTTGAAAATCTTCTAACTGAACACCTGGACCGTGCAATTCTCTGTACCGGGTGGATATAACTAAAACAGTCTTCTCCATCTGTCATCCATAATACAGAATTTTTAATTGATAAAGAAGTTAAGGAACCTTACGCCTAAGTTAAATTAGTATTGAATTTTCATTAAATGATAAAGGAATTTGTGCCTATTCAAACTTCTTCTTCCTGTGCACATGCTGTTTCCAGCACCTGTTTTTTTTGCCTTAGTCTTTGGGCTTGGGCCTACACATTTGAACTGATGTTTGTGTCTCCCTTGTCTCCTGATGAGGAGTAGCCATTCCTTTCTTATTTCTGGTCCTAGTGTTACTTCCATAGAATCATAGAATGGTTTGGGTTGGAAGGGACATGAAAGATCATTTAGCTCCAACCCCCTGCCATGGGCAGGGACACTTTCCACAAGACCAGGTTGCTCAACCTGGCTTTGAACACTTCCAGGGACACAACATACTGTGGTGTTTGTGGGGAGGAACAAGGTGCTCTTGTAGAGTGTTACCCAGAGTGAAGGAATTAATTTTATTTTTTTGCAGATGTTGCTAGATCAGACAGGCACCAATGTCTGGTAGAATTGCTGAATAGTTTTACAGGTTTCTTCAGTGTTTTATCAATGATAATAATTTTGCATATGATGCTAGCCAAGACTATGTGATCTGTCAGCACCATTTTGCCCAATACAAGAATTATTTCTCTTTTCGGTGAATTAGAACATTTATTTAACATTTTGTGACTAATAATTAGTTGCCCCTGGGGTAGTTAAGTGTCCTTACTTTACAGACATGAAAACTAGGGCAAGAAATAATTGGATCAGCAGTTGCTTCCCATCCTGTGTAAAAGGGACCTGGCCTCAGTGATTCACGCCCTTTCTGCTTCCCATCTGGACTCCATCAGCACAGAATACCTGGGCATGAAGCCATCAGCCTGTAGGACGTTCCAGTTAATACAGAGAGCTGCAGCACTGGCCCTCAGTAGCTCAGAGGAGACCAGGAGCATATTCACCAGCTCTCTTGCTGTCTACACTGCCTTCCTACATGTTTGTCCAGTTGTGCTCCAAGATGCAATCCTTAATATTCGTAGTGCACTGAGACAAGCACACCTCAGAGATGACCTGAGAAGTTCTTCCCTTTTGGTAGCAACGTGGTAGTTGACACCCTTACTTTGTGAGCATTTTTATCAAAGAGCTTGTTTGCTCAGGAGCTAGAATTTTCTCACAAACTGGCCTGGGAGTGTGGAACAGACTTCCACAGCAGTTAAGTATTACCATGAATGTCCTCAACTTACGCTTTTAAAAGCAGGGTGCACCCAGATGTGCCAAAGGCTCCCTTCTCTCATATAAACATGTACCTGCATGTAGATTTCTAAACCTTCCCCAAAATCCCAACCCACAAATACAGAGCTCTACCAAAACAAAATACACAGTTCCTTCCCCAGGGAAAGGATGAAAGAAAGAATGAAGCACTCATAGCAGATGTTACTCATGTCACTTAAAACAGCAGGAGAACATTCTTAGCTCCCAGTACAAGCCGCTGAAACAAAGCAGGGCAGAGGCAGTATAGAATAGTCTCGGGAAGTTTTATGTAGCTTTATGTGAGTCCTTCTCTGGATTTCCAGTTTTAACATTTTCATGTTCTAAGTTTAGCACTGCTGAAACTAATCTTCAAGTTTCTTCCTCACTTCTTTAAGGGTTAAACTTTCCAAAGATCTCAGCATTGTAAAATGCTCCCAAAAATCTCAACATTTTAAAACGGCCTTTAAAATACCCTTGACCTGAGCTGGAGCAGAACTAAGAAAGCTCTAGGCTATTTCAAGAACTAAAGACTTGACTGAGACCTTTAGTGGAGACAGTGGTAGAACTGGGATTCAAACACTATATTCTCTCATTTGGGGGTCAGCTAGAGAAAACTGCTAATTAACCTGGGCTGGGGTTGTCTCCTTGTGGCCGAGGCCCTCTGGGGCCAGCTGGGAAAGAGATTGGTGTGGGAATAGCATCAGCCATAGCAGCAGTGGCACCACTACCTCCATCTAGGATTATTTTGTCAAGGCCCCCACAGTAGTTGAGTCTGTTTATCATGTAGGTCCCAAGACTTCCATGACAGCAAGGGAGACTGTGAATAATTTATACTCTTTACACAAAAACAGGGACAAAACTTTCAAACCTGCAGGATGTTTTCTTCACAAAGAAATGGCCTCAAAACGTTTTTTAATGTGAAATTGGAGATTAATTCTGGCATTTCTAGGTCCCTAAACTCTTAGGGTGAGGAGCGGAACATAGACGCTGGCTTTCTAGGCCCCAAAGGCCAACAGCCAGCAGGGAATAACTTTGTCAGCTCTTCTTAAAAAGAAGCCTACCTGGAATCCAATTAACAGTCAAAGCTTTAAGCCAACATTTTCAGATTCAGTGGCCTATTTCTGAGAGGGTGCTGAGCACCTCCAGCTCCAGTTAAGGCCAGGCCAAGATGCTGGTGCTGAGTACCTCAGGAAATCAGGTCAAAAATGCTTGGAGTCAGGAACCTTCACAAAAGCATAGGTGCTGAGCAGCCATAGCCCCGTTTAAGGTTTCGGCAAAACACTTTTCAATGCCTAAATACTGACACCAAATGCATTAATGTTGGCCTTAGTCCTTAGCAGACAGTCGGGTAGCTTTTCTCAGAATAAATGCCTAGGAGTCAGGAGAGCTGGATTCAGTTCTAAGGTCAGGTACTAACTTGCTCCACATAACAATGCATGTTCTCCGTGTCATGAGTGAGAATGACGATAATAGTATGTGTTCCAGAGATACTAGGATTGTAATTTATGCTTGTGTTTTGAGGGAACTAAATAGAGCTGCATGCTTAACTGCATGCAAGTTTGAGTGCTTTTTTTTTCCTGAACCCTTACTGTGTGTTCTGTTTCAGATAGATACACATGCACTAGTATGTGCAATGAGTATTTTTCCATGTCTTTCAAGATTTAAAAAATTCAGACTTGTGTTCCTGAGATTTGAGACTTTTTCCCCTAGAAGGGAGAATTATTTTCCTTGCAAATTTTCTCAAAAAGGCAATCAAGAGAAACAGGGTGGAGGCACTCATGCATTAGCTCTTTAAGGACATACCTTCAAAGTGTTTCCCCTGCAAGTCTTTTGCTTCAATGTCAAACAAAGTTTAAACACAAAAAAAATACTTTGAATTCCCTTCCAGTGCCCCTTCCCTCCTGGGGATTTAGGGGTGTTACGGCCACATTAGGTTTTCATGCTGTAATTCTTTTCTAAATAAGAAATTTCCAGGTTTGGAGCTTGTGAGTTCACCCGCCTTTGATTGGCCTATTCAAATGTAAACACTCCCTGTGGGTACTTCATTAGTTCATAAATATTTATAGCACATTGCAAAGCCCACCAAGCCCAAAGTGCCAGAGTTTTTCAGGGACCATTTTGATTTCACTAAATAGTGCTTGTCAAAGATGAGCTTAGTATTAATGCATTTTACTTGTCTCCACATACTTCATATACTTGTAACTCTGCATACAAAAGTCAGCCTGTGAAATTTTCTGCGCTTTGTCCTGTAAATAAGCAGGAAACAATGTGTTCACAACATCCCTTATACATTTCCTGAAAAAGCATTCCTTAAGTTGGTGGGGCAGTTCAATCAAAATTATGGGTTTGTTTTTTCAGATGCTTGAGTGATATTACTGATGAAAATATAGAATTAATTGACAGTGTAGCAGTTAAGTGATGAATATTGCCTTTAAATACACCATTTTAATCTTGAGAAGAAATTCAGATTTAAGGAACAGTAAAATGGTAAAGGACTGAAAACTAACTATACTGTCCAAACTAAGTACTGAGCTATACACCCATGAAGTCCTCATGCAAAAATAAGCAAAAATGTATATTCCTTCTCTTTCAAGGGGGATAGAGTCATACTGAAAAGTGTATGTGCTTGAATATATGTCCCTATTTTACCTACTTCTTCCTGTTTACGCTCATGTGTGGCAGGATTCTTTTTGTAAAATATAAATATCTATTAAAAAAAAATTAACCCATACTTTGAATCTGTTCTCCATATTGACTTTTATGGTCCACATTAAATAGGTTTTGCAGTATCAGGTAATATAGCACAGTTTGTAATCCTTATGACTGCAAAGACTGTGTCATGCAAAAATGTTAAATGAAGTTTGTTGTCTCCAGTCTGAAAGCAGCATGAAACCATGGCAATCAGAAGATAAGTGCCACTAATCCTTTGCCTTTTTAAGTGTTGACTCTGAAACATATCAGTGATGTTACATGTCAACATTAAAATCATAATTTCTGATTTTTTTAGCAAATGGAACAGTGAGGTGTGAGAGGTTTCAGCCTAAAGAAACAAATCAAAAGTTGCTGCAGAAAGAAAAAGGCACAGAAAGGCTGAAGAAGAAGAGAACAAAAGGCAAAGGAGTAAAAGAAAAGTAGAAAGGAGATTATAGGACAAAGAAAGAAACAAGATAGAAATAATAGTACCTGGGAAGGCAAACATTTTTTCTTCTGAGTGATGCTGATAATAATGATAAGGCAGTTGTAAAAATAAATCATGGTAATAATAAGGGGAATTTCTGTTATTACATAAAGGCCAATTTCTACCCTCAGTCCTTATAGAAACCTCAGTGAACATCAGGGAGTCCTGTTGTAGATTCAGCGCGGGGGAAGCAGTAAATGTATTCCCTGACCCGCAGATAATCATTAGAAATGGAATTCTGCCCTTTGCAGAAAATGAGGTTTTATCATCTGTGCCCTGAACATATCAGCCTACACCTTGCCGTTAGTCAGATCAGTTGGCACATACACCTGGACTAAGCAGAAGAAATAAGCACTCTGTTTGCCTATGAATAATTTCCCTGGTACATCAGTTCAGGTCTCCTAATTGTCCACCCATTAATTTCTTGCTAATGTAGTTGATATCGATGACTGATTTTCTGTGCTAAACAGGAAGCACCACTTCTTCATTCTAGGACTCATTCCTTCCTACAACTGCCCTGCTGTTAGCTACCAGTAGCTGCCATTATATTATCTTTCATCTGGCCCAGAGCTTACAACAGATGGCCATCTCCGGGACTGCCATCAGTGTGACTTTATGAAGCATCCAGCTATGGTGTATTGAGGAGCTTCATGGCCAGTTCTGCAAATCTGCTTCCCTTCCCCCTACCCCGCTGCTGGCCCCCCTCACTCCATCGCTGTGACTAAGCTCCTCATTCCTGGCTCCACTTTCCACTGCTCCTGTCATTTCCCAATGAGTGATGGCACACCATTATCACCACAAGTTTAAGGCTCAAGGTCTGCCCCCTCTTCCGTCCACACCACTGGTACAATGTTGCCATGGCTCCCATATACCCCAGCATCCTCAACCTTCCGTGTTTTCAGTGCACTAAAAACATAGGTAAAGGGGCTTGGTAGGAGCAAACCTGCCACCTCTGAAGATCTGTGGTTCAAACCCTACTTTGTTCCACCACAGAGCATCTCCTCAAGTTCCAGGGATTTTTTTTTTCTATGTTCTGAAGACATGCTGCCAACCAACATTGAGTATATTATGTGTGAAGGAAGCTAAAGTATCGATTAGAGACTTAAAGTGGAGAAAAGTGTAAAATTAACAAGCATCCTGATTCCATTGACATGTTAGATCATTTGGAAAAGCTCTTTCAACTGTGTGGCTGCTGTGCATTTTGGAGAAAGATATATTGTCTGCTCTTGACAGAGTTTTCTAAAGCAAGGTACCTCCAGAGCCAAACCCGTATTTTATGAGAAATTCACATTTGTGTCCTTTATTGTGATATTTGCAGCAAGTCTACAGCCAGTGAGAGTCTCTGCCCTCAAGCTATAAAGGAGTAAGGCTCCATTGTTGGAGAGAGAAGCCGTCTGTGTGAAAGGCTGAGATGTGGTAGGCAAGATGAATAGTGCTTAAAAGCAGTGCTTGCCGTGCTGTCATTTAGAACAGAAACACTGAGGATTTAAACGAAAGTGAAAGGCATGGTAAATGAATCCCTTAAAATTGGTCAAATTTTCAGCTGCCTAAAGTAACAAGTTTTCTCCATTGATAGGTTCATTGAGTAGGAGGAAAGTTGGGAGGGGATGAATTCCCCTAAGGAGGAGGTGCAGATAGTTTGGGAAAACAAGGTGTGGTCAGTGATTCATAAAGAGACACTCCAGTAAACAGCAATCTTGGCTCAAGAGTGGTGGCTTTTCTTCTCCTTTTTTTTCCCTTTTTTCTTTTTTTTTCATTTTTCTTTTTTTTTTTTCTTTTTGCGGGGGGGAGGGGCTGGGGAAGAGCATCATTGGGCCACTACATTACAAATATTAGACAAAGAGACTCAGATGCAGATGGCTGCACAACTAGAACTGTTCATTACAAAACCCCAACCAGGAGGAACAGCTTTTAGGTTTAGCTTTCCTACGTGTTATTGAGGTTGGTTTCCCCATGCTTTTATCAAAATGAGACTGAAATATTTTGGATGGAAAAAGAGTGGGTTTTTGCAGGCTCTTGTGATTTTTTTTAAGTTGAGATTCCTTTGTATTCAAAGCTGAAATTGAGTGTCCTCCACCCTGTTAACAAAGGAAGAGAGAAAGAGATGACTCAGTTCTCATGAACCAATACTGCTGAGTTACACACATATCTACGTGCAGCTTTAGTTGTTTATCTGTGTCGTTATAGTCTGATTTTGCTGCAGATTTGCTAGACGCAGTCATGGATCATGGGTGTGTAAATTTGCTCGGGAATACTCTGTGTCAGTGAATACTCTGCTTCGCCCCCATACTTCCTGTGTGTACATATGAGCTATGTAAGATAAAGAACCTGTGATATTGTTAAATATTACTGGTGCATTTTGCTTTGCTTTGCATTTGTAAAGGTGAAAGGTGATTGTGCAGGAAAATGGAACAGTATATTTGCTGTGAGACAGGCACTAAGAACTCACTCCCATGCTCAGTTATAATTCATGACTGTACTGGTGGGAAGCCCTTATCCCTCTGTGGAGTTAATGCATCTCTACTGTAGCCTGCTGAGAGCACCCTGTGTCCCCTCCCACCATCTGTGCATTCACTTTCGTGCTTTCTCTCTCCCTCTTTACTGTGAGATCTCTTGGTGTTAAAGCTGTCAGACTACTACTGCCTGGTAAAGGTGGCTTTATATGTGTATTAATGTTGAATTGTCATGTAAGGGTGAGGAGGTAGGTAAAGGATATGTTACCATTTGTTTTAAGCTCTTGTTAGAAAATGCTGGGGAGCAAATAGAAAGGTAGATTTGTTGTTTCAAACAGCAACCAGCTTTGAACAGTATAGAGAAATTATCACAGTTTAGGGTAAGAGATATTGATGGCAAAGACATCTTTCTTCCCAATCTGGGCATTTTTTGCTGTTTCTTGGTACAGTGGATCTCTGTTTCTCCATGTCAAGAACTGAACCAAAAGCATTGTAAATTGAATAATATTTATTTACCCATCAGCTGAATTTTACTTTCTCCAAGTTGATCTCCTCTTTTAGCTGAAAAGTTCTCTTGCAGCTGCAACTTAATTGCTTCATTGCTAACTGAGACTTGAAATTCATGTGACCAAGTGCTATAAGCAAGTACAATCTTAACAGGTAGTGTGCGAAGATTTTTTATTATTATTATTGCTGTAAGGCACTGTCAGAAGACTGAGGAGACCGTCTAGCTTTGAAAGAGCTGAACTCAGTTCACAGAGATTTAGATGATGCTTTATCAACCTGGCACTTTACCGCAATATTAAACTCAGAATATGTTTAAAAGACCATGTACTTGACTGTCACAGCAATATTAATTTTCAATGTTTCCCTGGATGTAATCTCATGTATCTCTATTGTTTGTATTCCTTTAAAACTTATAAATCAAATCCAGACCTGGAAAATACCAGTGTATGAACTTAACAGATGTGCTGCCCTAAGGGACCTGCTAGGTTATAAACTGCAGAAATTATCTTTTCCTATTTCAGATTCCTAGCTTATTCCAGGGAGATTTAGGAACCACAGAAGTAAGGTGGAAGGTCATGCATTAGGATGGTAGCACCCACCCATCACTTGACGTTGGGTGTAATTGTCAGGAAATCCACCTCTAATCATTTTATTATTCGGTCATATCATCTGCCAAAGCTCCTGAGCAAAAGTAGGGCAAGAATGACTTCAGTAGCTCTGTGTCCAGGTTTTCTTAGGTGAAAGATCACTTTGAGATGACACAGCTGAGTAGTCAGGCTGAAATCCTAGTTGGTATTTTATTAATTTTGCACCAAGATAAATCTTGAAATTCTGACAAACTCCATGACAGGTGAAATTCCTTCTTGCAGAATCTGCTCAGCAAGAGGCTGCTCATTTCGTTCTGTTCGGAGGCAGGCAACAGGAGGGCAGCTTTATAATCAGCCCTCAAAGGAGCTCCGGCCGCCCCAGAGCCTTGGACTGATTGAATAACTCCTGGGCCTCTTCCCCTAGGCCTCCATCAGCAGGGGTCCTGTGGAAAGCAATCTCCCGCAGACTGGCACTGAAGTGAGCTTTAAACTACTATTTTCTGCTCTCCAGAGGAGCCTGGAGTACTAAAAGATAGATGGACTGCAGATATTTTATGAGAAACTGTCAGAAGAAGAGCAGAGTAAATGTTTTTTTTCCTCCTTCGAGTCACACGCTGCATCACTGTAGAATTTTTCCCAGAATCTTTTACACTGAAAGTTTGCAATTAATTGGTTGCTAACCTTAATTTTCCCCCTCCCTCTTATTTTTCTTTTTTCCCCCTTCCCTCTTCTTCTTCTCCTTCTTTTTTTTTTTTTCCTTAAATATTCACTCAGAGGCCCTTTGCTTAACCACAGTTGCAGAAAATCAGTACCATTTGCACTGAAATATTTATAATGACAGAATGAAAAATTGGATTCATTTTCTGGCCTGTAGCTGAACAGTCTGCAACTTTGCACAGCATTGTTTAGCATCTCTCATTCCTTCCTTTCATTGGGGTCGTTTTCAGACACGCATGCACGCGCTGCCCATGCTTCAGAGGAATGTTTAGCAAAACACAGAGCCATTTTTAATCTCAGCCTTGAGAAAACAACTTGTCTCTAACCTTGCCACCACTTGGGGGGGGAAGGAAAGGGGGAGGTCCCCAAGAAGAGTGTAGGATTCCTTTTACAGGAAAGATTATAGAGGATGACATGCAGTAATCTGTCCTCTACAGCAAAGCAGTGTATGGCTGGAATTCAGCAAGTTGCTTCGATGTGTTGCAGGGGAGGCAGGGTGGACTCAGTACTGGGCTGGATAGCAGGATCTCTCTAGTAAACCCTGTTCTGCCACCAGTTCCCTCAGTGGCCTTGGGAAACTCATTTCCCACCAAAGAAGAGGTTGTCAAAAGCTCCCTTTTGTGCCTGAACAGACACTGTGCCTGTAAAAATGCCCTGTACTTCTTTGCACCTCCAGAAAACAGAAGATGCTGGAACTGTACATATTTACTTCCCTTGAAGCAATGGTGTGAAGGTGAAGTGGTTGATGTTTGCAAAGAGCTTTGAAAATGAAAGTGCAGATCCTCAGGCTCCAATTTGCATCCCCCGCCAGTATAAAAGGTACCTTAGTCAGACAGCCAAGGATTCCCTCAGTACGCAGCAAATCCTGTTTATTTTGCAAGCTGGTTCTGTATCACTCCCTTTTGGTCCTCACAGGCATGTCTCAGACTCTGATGAATTCCAGGGATTTTTAATTGGTATAACAATCCCATGGGGCTATTATGAGCTGGCATAAATTCGGGCAGTCTTAGGAATGCTTTAACATGCACTGAGGACTATGGTAGCCCATGATTTGAATATTTAGGCCACATGGATTTACAGTAATATACAGTGATTGTATAGGAATTAGTCTGAAAATGTACACAATCTAGCAGAGAATTGTAAGTCTCTGCAGATGTCAGACCCTTGTGCAGAACTTAATAGAGAAATATATCTATGAAAAGAGGTATTTCAAAAACCCTTAGAAATTATTCTCTGGTGAGTCTGCAGATTGTCTTGACAGTTGCATTCGTTTCCGGAAAAGCAAGCCCTGTGGCCAAAATCTTAATTCCTAATGCCTATAAAGAGGCACCTTGAGACCATGCTGAGTCCCCCAAGAAAGTGGTTTGGGTGCAGGGATCAGATCCTGCAAGGTGTTGAGAATCTCCTGAAAATGCAGGTGACAGAAATTGCCTATCAAGGTCCAAAAACGTCATCTTGATAATTTCCCCCATATCAAATTTATGAGATAGCTCTATTGCTGACAGCAGAAGTCTGTGTATAGTACTAAATTTTGATCTCTCTACTCCACATCGCTCATTTGAGCACAAACTTTTTATTTATTTGCTTTCTTCTGTTAGAGCTTCAAAATGCTGGCTCCCTCTCAATGCTCTTAGGAGCACAGCCTGAGCAGGTGTGCCTAGAAGCAGTAGGAAGGGACAGACATCTGCTGTAGGCATCAGTACAGCTCAGTTAACACTGCTTAGCATTCCGTGGTTTGTGAGCAACACATACTTGTTATCATTCAAAAGTTTCTTACAAACTTGCAGATTTGTCTTTTTACCATGTTCCCCAAGATACTTTGACAGGTCAGCCTGAAGTGATGAGTGTTCTGACACAAACTGCATTGTGTCTTAGAATTTTGCCTGCAGTTGTTTTACTGTAGTATTGCTTTGATTTGAAAAGGAACTTTGTACAAAGGGGGGTGGTTTAAGATATAACAAAAAAAAAAAAATCCAATATTGTGCTGCACGTATTACAGAGATTTTCTGCTTAGCCCTTCTTATTGCTTTCTGGTTTTCTTTTTTTTTCTTCATGTATTTAAATGGGGAACAGTATAGCTTTTGTAATTTCTAACAGTTACTTAGAAGAAAAACTAATAGAGATGAGAAAGAACATGAGTTTTAATTGCAAATATTAAATACATTTTTCAACTGACATTTTGCAAGCAGATTGCCCTGACTATTTAATGACATTTTGAGGGAAGTCATAGCTCCAAAGCAGGCTTTTTCAAATCCAGAAGTATTTCATTGGTTGAGCTGACCAGGACACAAATATACAGTGTGTAAAATGCCTTAAGATGTAGAAAAGATTTGTGGTGATGGTAGATTACAGACCACAGTGAGGTGGCAGTACAGAGGTAATGGGATGGTGCAGAATTGTTACTGATCATCAGGGACCATAAGAGCAGCCCCCAAAGAAAGGTTACATCTCACTGTTGAAAACAGTACCTTTCTGAGAAGGCTGTTTTCTCTGTGGGCCTGAACTGTTGTGTGGGTTTATTTTTCTGTTTGGAGTGCCAGTCTGTTTACTAAAGTTATTAGTTTATAAATTTTGCCATGGTAAAGTAACTGTGAGAGCTTTAAATTAGACTAAGTGCCACTTCTGTGTGGCAGGTTCCTTTGAGGGCTGATTAGAAAACAGGCCTCCTGTTGCCTGTCCCTTTATGCATGGCACTATTGCTGTGGGTACTTGTTTATAGCTTACCTTTGAATTTATATAAGTGTGCACTGTGGTATGATGAATTGCCCTCCAATAGCAAAGATTCTGCCTTTTTTTTTTTTCCTGGGTTCAAGCTAATACTTTATTTTAAAGAGTTATTTTAATTAGGTGAGTTTTATTGCAATGAATTAAAATTAACTTGGAGTAGCAAATTATATAAGACTGTGAGGGTTATAGATTAGCCTCACCATAGCTACAGCACATCTTTTTGTAAAGGAATTAAAGTTCTCTGTTTCAGACACCTTGGCACTAAACATAGACAGTAAATGAGTGTAAGTGTTGTCTCCAGTTATTTTCCCTGTAAATGTGATTCTTTTCACTCAGTTCGAAGATTGCCACACTAAAAGCCATCCTAATGGGCAACGAGGGGTGAAAACAGTAGCTGCAGGAGGCTGGATCCCCTCACAGGAGGTAGCCAAGAAGACAGGAGTACCACAGCATCACAAGCCAAAGCCAGAAGTGAGGGGTGGAGGCGTTTCTTCTAGTGCCAGTACAAGGACAAGGCAGGATCTAATGACACGTCTCACTTGCAACGCGTCACTGGCCAGCTGTCTCACACAAAACGGAATGACCAGCCTCAAAGAATGACATTTGGTAGGAGGGTACTTCATCACGCACAGGGAGGAAGGAAAAAGCATAAAAGGGTGCTTCTTTGTGGGGTACTTCTTGTTTGAAGGAGGAGTATTAGATTGTAGGAGTTGGACTTCACTGTCTTCCCCCTTTTATAAGTTCTCTAAACAGGAGAAAGTGAGAGTAAAATTCTTCCCATTAAACTGTGGTCACATTTCACACTTCTTTTACACAAATGCAAGTGGAGGAAAAAAACACACAAAACAAATAGAGGACAATAGAGAATCTGGACTTCTGCATTTTACAACCAACAACCACAATGACAAACATGAAATTTTATTGTCCTAGTACATGTCATTAAAGGCTCCAGATTTATTGATTTACAGTGTGTGTCCTCACAAAATATAGAGAAGTAGTGACTTGGTTATAAAGGGCAAAGTAGCATTCTCGTCTCTCTAGAAATCACCTTTAAAACATGGAGTTTCTTGGACTAAAAAGGGGGGAACTCACATGAAGTTGCTCTAAGAACAAAATGTTTCAACATAGGGTTCTTAAGTGTCTTAACTAATCACCAGCTATGAAGGGATAAAATAGTTCCTAGTTTCTTTTCCAACAACTACGTTTGTAATTCACACACACACCCCAAGCCTGCCACATAAGCACTGTCCCAGTTCCTGCTATTCCTTGTTTGAAGAGCTGTAGGAGAAAGGACTGTAAGATGTCCAAGATGGGCTGGCTCAGTAACCAGTTGTGAAGGAAGTCAGAGAGCAAAGTCCATGGGGACCTCTGCTTATCAGCTCAGAAATCCTTGGCTGTTATCATCAAATCTGCTCAATCTGGCTTTCCGTGCAGACTGTCTTGAAGGAAAAAGATGCACGAATGTGCAACAGAGTTTGGAGCATTTAGAAGAGGAGGAGAGCTAGCAGAACACCATAGCTTTTCCTTTTCTTTCTTACACATTCTAAAATTGATGTACAATGGATGAGGGGCCATATTTTCACTTGCATTCCTGATTTCAGGATCCAAAATATGCTTCAGTCCACTTCTGCATTCTCTGACCTGGGTGTATGTATGCTTACTGGCTGGATAACTTCCAAATATGATTCCTACATATGAAAGGCAGGTTTGCTGATTTAAAAACAGCACTGTTTCAGGGTTTGCTTTTAGCTGAGTGAAAATGGTGTTAGTCGCTGTGAGTTAATCTCAGGCTGATCCATAACCTCCAGTGTGCTGAGTGCTGTTGTACAAGGCCCCATGCACCAGCTAGCAATGTGCAGGGAATCCAGATTCCAGGCTGTCCCCATGTCACCTGCAAAGCACAATACCCAGTGTTATGTCAGGAGGTAGGGAGGTGAACTCAGCAATCAATACAAGTGTGGGATACGTCTGTCTGTATAATAGGAGCGCAGATAAGTTACAGCACTTTTGTTTCAGGTTGTATCAGGAAACTTGTAATTTCACTTGTAATTTTGTTCAAAGGGATTTTTGTGCATGCACCTGTGGAAAACTGGAGAAGTATCATTGTTTTAAAGGTTGCCTTTTGCATATAAATCACAGCTCTGTGTGCTTCTCCATTTTAATTGGGTGACCTTTGGAATCCTACGGACAGGAGCTTAAATTCTGGACCTGCCAGTTGGTTTCAGATTTGAAATCACTTCATGATCTCGCAGTTACTCGGCTTTAAAGCAAAAAAAACAGAATGGAAATTTGAGAGGAAATTTCATTTGGAAGGTTCTTTTCACAAGTCATAGAAAACTTCATTGCAGACCAAATAGATGTGTATAAAATCCAGATTCATTTGTCAGTTTAATCCCTGAGAAGAATCAGGATTCAGTGAGTATGAGAGAAAGAGGAAGAGCAAGAAACATGTTATGTTTCCAACAGGACATTTCTGTCCAATTATCAATTTAAGCTTCTATTATTTGTCACTAATTACTGCACTGAGCTGTTAAATATTTAGTAGTAGTTTGTTTAATTGGGTTTGACCTATAAATGAATCTGTGCATAGTGTAGCTCCAGCTCCAGCAGCCAGTTCCTTACTTCCAGCTAGGCAAATTTGTATTCACATAAGATGAACACATATTGTCAGACAAAGGGTTTTGGTTTTGTTGTGTAGGTTTGTTACCTCTCTCTCCCCCACTGATTTCCTAAAGGTATCTAAAATCAGAGCACAAAGTAGGAGTGCTGCCTGTGAAGGTAAAATGGGAGGTCGGTCAAACTTAAACTTGTTTACAGATGTTGTAGTTTAGAAAACACCAGCATAAATTAAACATAAAAAAAGAAAAAAGAAATAAAGCGGAGCAACTACTAGCCCATGAACACATGTGTCTTGTAAAACACTGACTTAATCCCTGAATATCTTATTAGGCAGTACTGCCTATCAAGGCTTGTTGTCCCCTGTTACACTGCTGTATGATAGCTGCAGATAAATCTGGATTTTTTCAGCTTTGAGTTCTGCTTGCTCTTTGCCTGGCTGTGTCTGACAGGGTGAACAGACTTCTCGCTGGCCTCTGCAGAGGGTGTGCAAGAATCGATCAGTATATGAGCAATATTCACTTTGTTTTAAATCCAAAAGGCCTGGCTCTATTCTTACTTGTTCCTATCTTGAAACTCCCTTGATTTCAGAGGAGTTTCTCTTAATTTATACCAGGGTAATCATAACCATATTCTAAAGTAATAAGACTTTTGATAAATTTCTCAGAAGTGCCTCCTTTTGCCTTTTTTGTTTAAGCTTTTATTCCCACTTAATGAACAATTTTCTTATTGGGGAAGGATGCCTGTGTATTAATTTCAAACATTTGAAGTATCACAAAAGCCTTGTTTTTCTACCATCCTCGATCTTTCTTAGACCTCGATCCTGATTAGCAGTACAGCCCCTTTGCCACATGAATGAACAGGAAGATTTCCCAGTTTTGATGAACTGCTGTGAACATGTGCTAACCATTGCCCTCTCTCCCCATCACCATCATCTTATCGTTTATGGGGGTAATACACACACCTTGCCTGTGCAGCCAGGCACATCTTGCCTGAAACAGAAGGCGTCATTATAAGTTTCATGGCATTTCAGTGAACAACAAACAGGGTAAGGGAGGCTTATGGGAGGCTATTGCCTGGCACCATGGGTTAAAACAGCCTTCGAGCTACTCTGATTTATTTCAGAGGCTTAACTGGGAGCCCCCTGCCAACGCTCATAATGAGAAAGGTGCAAGGATGGTGAACAGGCATCTGTGTTTGTGTCTGTTCTCTTCTGGTGACAATGATGAAAGTCTTATTTGCTGTACCCAGGAATATATGTCATTCTTTTCCATACAAGAAGTCTGTGATATATGTACTCGCATATTGTAATGAATCCAAAAGGAATCATTGACATTTTACTACTGACTTACTGGAAGTCTCTGAAGAAAAATAGGTATCATGGGTTTTGGTTTGGTTTAGGTTTGGTTTTAATTTTCAGTTTGCATCCCCGAGAACATGCTATCCAGTTTGAGATTTTTTTTATGGGTAGGCTTTCTCTGGTCCTGCTGGAAGTGCTTGAGTAGAAGAACCAGAACACTGAGAGTATTACATAAATATGATAAAGAGTAAAATCTGATTAGCAGTCATGCCATTTCAGAGACATTAATATAATATCAAATCACATAGCTTAGGTGAACTAATTTATATGAATAACTGCAATTCATGTAGAATAACTGCAATTCACTGTAGACTTTCCTAAATTATTGTTGTCAGCAGTGGTCAGTCATGTCCTAAGATGACCATTTAATTGGCCATCGTGTCTGAGAACAGACCTGATTCTCAAAAGCTCCATTCACCACACATAAATGGTATTTATGGGAACACAGATTCTCTTGGGATTTGTCCCCTTCTTTGTTGTGGAAATAGCTCTGGTTTAGTTCAGATCAAATCCTTATTTCCTTGGGAATCTGATCTTTCAGAGGCTCTATTTTGTTAGGTCTATGCTGGTGATCAAACTTGGCCAGGTGAAACTCCATGCCTACTTTAGTGCGTTTATAAATTCTTCAGTATTCCTCCTGCTCTGCCAGCTGCACTATGGTACTGGAGATGCTGCTGGACACTTTGTCTGGAATTTTTCCTGTTCTCTCCAGAGCCCCAAAGTCTCCATTCGGTTTTCTACTTTTCACCTATGAAAATCTAAGACATCATCTCTTTTCCAGCTCTCTCATTCACTCACCATAAGTGTGAACATTGAAATCTGAACATATATTCAAGTCAGAAGCATTGTAATTCCTGGAATGAAACACATCAGAAACACTTGTTAGTTCCAAACACTACAGATAAAGCAATTAAAGTGAATTTTTTGTGGTTGTTGTTTTATAAAAGGAAGGGATGGGCCTGAGAGGGAAAATAATCTGTGGTCTCATTATTTGTTGGTGAGCTTCAACTGAAGTTGCCCTTTTTGTATTTCACCTATGTGAAAAATACAAAAAGGTACTCTGTCAGTACAGTTAAGGATTATAGAATCATAGAACAGACCTGTATGTCCCTAACCTGCAGTTAATTCAGTCAGTGGAGGTGGACTATGGAAGTCATTACCCTTAGTATGGGAACCCAAATCCCACCTATTATTACATTTTTACCTATATAGCAACTGAGCCTTAGAAGCCAATGTAACAGAATCTTCTTAATTGCTTGCAGCAGCAGTGGAGTCAGGGCCGTAATGTTTTGGGGCATTGAAAGTAAGTTTACTGCTTTCAGATGCTTTGAAATGGCCCAGATATTCCACCAAAACCACCTCCTGACTATGCAGATTTGGTTTCACGTGTGATTTGGGGTCGGCTGAGCCTCTTTCTCTCCTGGGATGAACTTCAGGAAAAAAATACTAACCCTGAGGTCTGTGAAGCTGTGAAATAGTCTCCCAAGAGAAGCATTGGAAGCTCTAATTAAAATTGGACTGGGCAAAACACTTGAAATGACACTATAGGCAATAATCCAACACTGGCAAGATGGGTGGAGAAAATGCCCTAATGGGTCTTTTCTGTTCTTAAATTCTATGGATTCTTGTTCTTCTCTTTTATTATGCTATTTCACCTTTTTCTTTAATGGTGACATAGTGTCATCTAGGAAGTATTATAAGATACTATTGTGAGCCGAGGAAGATGATGTTAAATGTCAAAAGAAAATGCAACAGTTTCTCTGCAGGTTCACAGTGATTATATGGATACAGGAAAAAGAAACTGACTGTAAGCAAGGGATACGGGTACAATGTTTTTGATCTGTAAGACAGTGAAAAATGCACTGAATGCCTGCAATATACATGTTTATCATTTTGACATTGCATTTCATATTCTTTGCTTATAAAGAATAGCCACATTCCACCAAATCTAACACAGGTGTGGGAAAGTCATTTACTGTAACTGTGTACATCACTCAGAGTTTCTGGAGACATCTTGTATCCCAGTGTTTCACATATCCCCAAAGACCTAGACTAAATAATCTATTTTTACATTTTAATTTATAATATGTATTTAATCTTAGTATCTTACAAATCTAAGTACCTCATCGATTTAGTCCTAGGTATAATCATATTACAGTTTACCAAGAAAGAATCCTTCCACAATATAATGGGAGTTTGACAAGAAAATCTGTGCTGCAATACTGAAGCAGCACAAATACGAAGAAACAGTGTAAAGATAGCTTTTTCAGAGATTTTTTGTTTAGTTTAGTCTGAACAAGTTTCATTTATTTCTGTTGGGTGCTACCACTTAATACTCCTCTTCCCTTCTCCCTTGCCTTTCCACATGGTATAGCATTTCAGCAGTGTCCAATACAGAGCTTTCTGCATCAGAGGTCACGACAACCAGCTAAGTAACAAAGCATTGGACCAAAGTTCTGGAAACCATGTTGATGCTGTGCAACTACTAGCTTTTGTAAGGCTTGCCTTTCCATGAGCGTGTCTTTCTTCCGTTTTAGCTCTAGAAAACCCAGCATCCTCTTCTTAGCTGCAGACAGTTTGAAAAGTGTGGTACAGGGTAAGAAGCTGGAATAAAAAGAAGGGAAGAGAAGCAGAAAATCTTGATTAGAAAGTATAATTTAATAGAACATGTATTGAACCAAATGTATTGATTAATGTGGTAGATATAGTACTTATATTGATTCAAACTAGAGATTTAGTACTAAAAGCTGTAAGCCAAAAAGCGGTTGCAGATTGCTACAAAAGTCAGTTTAATGCTGTCCTTGAGAATGCCTTCACAAAGAAATTCTTCTAATGTTTGAGGAGTAGGTAGAATGCGGTATATGTCAGTTTGATCCCGGAGGGTTTTATTTTGTACTCTAATAGCTGTTACGAGCCTACATTATATCCAAGGAGTAATTTTCCTTAGGGGTGCCCAGCTTGCTTTGTGTCAATATTCTAGCATTTTAAGTCACGTACAGTATATGCTTCTGGGAACAGTGCAGGAGCCAGCCAGACTCATAATGGTCTGCATTCATTAATAAAGGCAGAAGCTTCTGTCCCTCCATTGCCCACTACAGGGATGCCTCCCTGGTCTTCAGGGACCCGTACAGACACATTTAAAGAAAGCTTTATTTTGAGTGGGCAGGAGATGAAATGCAGGACTTGCAGGCATTTCCTAAGTCAGCTATATGCCCGAGCACAGGGGTGACCTTAATGGGTCAAAGAAGAATGCAGGTCAAAAGACTTATTATCCAGCCTGTTGGAAACCAATTGCTTTTGTGTAAAAAAAAAAATAAATTGTAGCGCTTAAAGGTTGATAGTAATGCAGAGTTCTGTTTTACAACCTGGAACTCTATTGCAGTGCGGTGGGGTGCATTTTTATTTTTTTAAATGCAAAAAAAATACAAGACAGTCTGTAACATACACAGATAAAGGATTCCAGATAAGTGATAACATGTAGGGTACCATAATTACTTAATCAGTGATGATTGATTACTCATGTTTGTGTTCTTGAACTAAGGAAAAAATAACATGCTGCTGTGGTACTGTTACCATCTGTTGAAATAATGCATCTACATTTCATCTTTATATTTCTTCACATGTACCCTCTTTGCACTGTTTGTCAGGTACAGCCATGTCTTGTTTCACGTGGTCATAAAAAACAGAAGTCCCATTTAAACTGAGTGCAACTGCAGTTCACATTAAGGATTCTAATGGGCTAGTGAGTCTGTGGCTATCTGTGGGTATTTTTTTCTTAGTTAATTTTGATGCTGTGGGTGGGAACTTTTTGCTAGCTATTCCTTCTCATGTTCCCTCTGAAACACAAAGGCATGCACCAAACAACAAGAAGTAATATTACCTCTTTTGTCTCAAGTGTTTCTGCAAAGAAGCCTTTCCATATATATTTGCCAAGGAGATTCCTCCACACCATATTATCCTGAAATCTTTGCATGTTTTTAACTCCTCAACACCAACAACAGGGATATCCCAAAGCATTCTCATCTCGAAAAGTAGCGACATGTAATTTTATAGCAGGTCACATAACGGTTGGGATTCTGGATTCAGCTAACAAAAATAATTATTTCTAGGAACAGGGAAAATGCACTTTAAGAGTTTATTTTGCTTTTGAAATATACTGAATTCAGGTTTTCCCTGGTAATATACCTGCTTTCCAGATAACACTGAGGCAGAGAAATTGGGAATGTAGGAGTTTTCCTGGTTCAGTTTGTGTCTATGCCAGTAACAAATGCAATGACACACAGACCTCCTGCTTCACTGTTCCTCCATTTTGTGCATACAAAGCTTGCACTTGTATTTGCAAACTAGTTTCTCCTTGTGAGATCCCAGCCCTTGGAAATGGGAACACAGCTGTTGCTGAAGTCCAGGAAAGATTATATTAAGAAAAAATATTTTCTCCTTTCCATGGCTAAGCAGGAAATTGACATTTTTGCTTTGTAGGGAGACTACCACATAATTAAACAGATGTGCTTATGTGCAATCAAATTTGGGGGAGGCAAAGAAGGGGGAGCATATGATATCTCCTGTACTTCATTAAATGACTTCTCTTTGGCAAGTGGATGCACTAATTGCTCCAAACTCAGGCAAACTAGCCGAAGTTTCTGGAGGAGGCGTGTTCCAAGCTTGTCTAGTGTGTCTTTAGTGAAGGGCAGCGCGCCCTCCGAGCCGCCCGGGGGATCTCAACTGTGATATTGTGCTCTCCCCGGCTGTACCGCGCTCCTGTGTCCCTGCCGCGTCCCTGCCGGCGGGAGCTCCAAATTCTGCTTTCTCCGCCTGCCTGCGCTCTCACTGCCGGAGAGGCGGGGAGCTCGCCGCACACAAGGCAAACAGACTATCAGAGTCGAGATCTGCTGTGTGGGTAATAGAGGAGAATTTTTGCCCTAAATTTTTAAACACAACACCCCTCATAAAAACAACAGCAGTTCATAACTGGGATTAATGTTTGCAATTTTCAGTCACTTAGACGTGGGGTCTCCAATAGATGGCTTTTGGTGGAGTGGAATATGGCTCTCTGTGGGATTACAGAATTTTCCTCCTTTTCTTATCTGTCTCCTCCCATCCTTCACCTGCTTGCCTTGTCAATGTTACACTCCTGAAGTCCTTCCACTTTGTAATTTTTTGCCACTTAGCCAAATAGGTGTTTCCCCCCAGTCCCTCACATTTGGGAAGCCTTAATTACTTTGGAAACTGCATTTTGTTTTGACTGTTTACAACAAGTATAGTTGCCTTTTTAAGGCCTAAACTCTTCAAAGCATTTCCTCATGTTCATATCCTACCCTGTCTCATTCTTCTCTGCAACATTTGGGGGTTTTTTCTATTATTTCTTCATTATCTCTAGAGAATCTCATTTTGCGCCAGGGCACGGGAGTCAGGGACACTGAGAGCAGGGGCAAGTCAGTTCCCTATGCTGTGTTTTGTTTCCTTCATATTTGGACCTTTTTATTTTTTAATCAGAAATGTCATTGCAGAGAGAGTTACAGCTGCAATTCTGAAACACCTTTTGACTGCTTCATAGGCAACTGTTCATGCAGCATCATACTGATTATGCATTTTTCACTTAGTGAAAAGAAATAAAAAATGGGCATGACTGATGTGCTTGCTCTCAGCAGATTAGAAACAAAAGACCCCCCCTACCAAATATCTGTCTACAAGGTAACAATTGGTATATGATTTCGCCTGCTCAGAAGTAGAGAAAAAATCAGAATTCAGGCTGCCACCCCATATTTAACTTGTCCTGTTGTTTCTAGGTACTGCAGGGTCTCCAGTAAGCCTGTGGTGTTATGTTGTAAGTGCTGCAATAAATGGGCACAACAGGATGACAAAAGGGCTGACTGTCAGGCTTAAATCTTAATTTCCTTGCTTTTGTGGTTTAAAGTCAGAGCCCATTACCTGTGACCAGCCAACATTTTTGGCTGCAGCTATTGTTACTGCTTTACAGCATTTTGAAATGATTTTATGGGAAGGCTGAGAAGCTAGATGAAATCAAGTGGCGGAGTGTATTTTTTTAACGCTCTCTGGCCTTGGACAGTCTGGAATTCCTGCCATCAGCATTAAATCATTTTGTATTCACATCTGGAAGTTGCATCTTTGAGTGTCACTGGGTCATTTTCCTTTAATCTTGAGAATGGCACTACATTAAAAATTCCTCAGTCTTACTGTAAGGTCCTTTCCTTGCCAAATGTCCCATGAACTATTATTTGTGTGCGTGCACAGTTTAGGGAGAAAAAAGGAGGAAGAGAAAGAGAACTCTCAAGGCTGGTCTGCAGTCACGCTGTATTTCACATTCGTTTCACCGAGCCAGTTTTCATGTGCCCTTTCATGGGTGGCTCTGGAGGGTATGGTTCAGTAGATGTTCACTTCGTTGTAAATGATGACTGTCTTGTGGGAACAGGTTCATCTTAAAGTGCGTTAGTCCAAAGAGGTTTAAAGACAGATTAACTTAATAAAGCAGAGTAAAGGGTCTGGATGGTCTGGGAGCAAATCATGGGATGTGACACTCCTGCCCTCTGGGTCACTGGCCCAAATCTGGCTCCGATTACTAAGGGGAAAATTCATCACTAATCAGTGGCTGCTCTGTTGTCTGAGAAGTAGCATTCACAGACATTTCTAGTTTTCTGTGGATCCTGTGTACGTTTTAGAAAACTTAACATGTATTGGTTTGGTTCCTTGCTCTTACCTCAATGCCTGTGAAGGATCTGAGCCAGTACAGGCAGCAAAATAGCATAATGCTAGAAGTGGTCAACTTGATTTGAGTGGTGGTAGGAAAGAAGGTGAAACTCGTGTTTGCTGCTTGATTTGGTAATTACTTGTATGGGTAAGGAGAATTTCAGACTCCAAAGCCCATGCCGACCTCACATCACATAAGGCTTTGCATTCACTTGAGGAAAAATACCTGTGGTTTTTGGTGACTGAAGGGCAGGCTGTGGCAACCCCTCCTGTTTTCTCATCAGTCTCTGAGCTCTCTGCTAGGCACAGAATGACTCTTACCAGAATATATCGTGCCATACTATGTAGGGGAAAATAGGTTTTAATGAAATAATGCATTTGAAGCAGTGCCATGGTCTAGGAAGCACAGGCCAGTTAGCAAAGGTCTTTTATGACAAATGCGCTTCTCATTTTTGTAATGCATAAACCATGAGCTGTATGTAAGCAGACACCAGAACCAGTGACCTGGTTTGCAGTTTCACTGGGGCAGGTCAGCCCAGACCCTACCTGGAGAGAGTGTGTTGCCCTTCTTGTGGCACATGGAAAGAATACTGGTGTGAAACAGCTGCAGAAAACTCCTCTGCTCCATAATGACACTGCTTCTGGATAGAATAAACAAGGAGGGGTCAAACATACTCTTTTTCCAGTCCATCATTTTGCAAGATATGTTGGAAGAATTGTTTTTGCATCCTTCTTTCACACAGAAATGCCTGTCCTGTGACTAAGCTGTTTCTTTTGTTTTTTGTTACAGAATCATACAATGACCCAGCACAGCAGTTAGTGCAAGGCCCGTCTCTTCCAGAGAATTCTTTGTGGCACAAAAAGGGAACACATTTTACTCTTTGCACGAAACTTTCATTGTTAATGTATATTATTCAGAATCATTGTATTGTACCATAAAACTTGTATTATCGAAACTGTTGGATGTTCATGTGTTTGAACTTTTGAGCACCAGATAGACTTCCTGTATATAAAGTGTTGCACATGTATTATGTTGTCTGATACTAAAATGGTCTTATAAAGACAAGTGGACTTGGGCCCTATTCAAGAAAGATACAAATAATAATAATACTGTGTGAGGGGGAAAAAATAGCTTAAGAAAAAACGTCATTTTCAAGGAGGAGGGAGAAGGTAATAGCTACGTTCCATTACAGCTCCGTTTGGCCTCTCTTTCTTTTAAACTTCAGTCTAGAAATCTCTCTTTTGGTATACAAACGGATGAATCTAAGACTATTTTTTATTGCTGAAGATTCATGCAAAAAATATGAAGAGACTCTTTCTCACAGAGCAGGAACCCACAGTTGAATAAGGCCCATATATATATTTGTAAGCCTTGCGATATGACAGATAGCATTACCATATATGCAATAGTTGTTATGTAGTTTGTCAAAGAATTTTTTTTCCTGGATACCATTTGAAGCTTTGAGTGTTCAAGACTTTCCTTGATGATTTCACATGGCCAAATTCTTGAATCAGTTGAACTAACCTGTATGTTACTGTTATTAATGTTTACTCTGCGGTCTGAACCTGGAGATTACTGGAATTGTTTTCCAAAAGGAAATAAATTCAATTTACCATTATGTGTGAGTGTGCTTTGTGTCTTGTCTTTTTCCTTGGAAAGCAGCGCTATTACTGCTGCTGTATTACTTAAAGGACCACCAAGATCTGGAATTCCATTGTATCAGGATCTATGCACTGCTCAGTAGGAATAGGTCGCTTTTCTCAAAGGTAGGCATTTCAGTAAATGCAATGGGACAAACAGATCTGCTGGCCCACTGCAAAGCACTGTGTGCTTGATGATAGTATTCACTGTTTTCTAGTTTTATTTGTTTGTTCTGTTTGGCTGTCTCAACAATTTCATGCTTGTACACTTGCCATGTTGGTTGCCAGAGGAGTCACCACACATCTTCTGTGTATAATTATGAGTGTATTTCATTGTGATATTATTTAATGAGTTGTGTCTAGTACTGATGACACCACAGAGCCACCAGAGCTCTGCCAGTAGTGCTGTTAAGCTGACATCCCTCACCCTCTGACATGGGTAAGCAGAACTGGAGGTGGTGCACAATGCAAGATGATGCTCACTAGCACCATGGCCCTGGGGAAGCTGTCACAAGACCTCACAGCTTTGCTCGGGTCTGAATTGGCTCCTGACTGCCTGCAGTTTCAAAGAGAAGAAAGAGGGGGATAAAAACTCTCCTTGTCTACCTCTGTCCCCCACTATTCCAGCTCACCTACAAAAGAGAACCAAAAAACCACTCTCCAGCTATCTTAGTATCTTATCCTATTGCTGGAATTGCTGGTTTTATCCCATGGAAACCAGCTGAAATACTGCTCTTTAAGAGTTGCACATTGGAACAAGTACAAATGGCTGGAGCTGCTTGCCTAGTGCTGTCGGGGTATATATAAACTGTAATTTCCAGTTTACTGACTGTCACAGTTTGGGTCCTTACATATGGAAGATGGAGAGAAAAGAAATAAAGTCAAAAAGTTTGTGATTACCAGATATTCCAAGGAAAAAATATGTCATATTTAAAACTCCAGCTTTGAAAATATTGTGCAGATTTTGCTAAATACAAGAAAGAAATTCCAGGGCTTTATATGAATATCTCATTTGTGCTGACAAAAGGATAAATGGAGACATGAATACACAAGGCTTGTAAAATGCCAGTTCTATTTATAAGTCAGAAACCATTCCCATTCTTATTCTCATTAATATATTACTCATCTCAGCCAAATTGAATGTGATGATATGTTCTTTATTTTTGACAGATACCTTAAAGGATATAAGACATTTCAGCCTTCATGTGTGAAAGTGTGACATATTGGTTAAGACTGAAAATAACATGTTTCTAGTGGAGTTCAAGTATATAAGAAATATTACACCCTACTGTTTTTGTAAATGCCAGAGTGCCACTGAGTTGAGACAGATGGTAGCTGGGAAAGATGCAATCTTATAATCAAAAGCTAAAATATGTCAAAAATATGTTAGCAAGCAAAACATAGCCTATTACTAGCGTCTCATGTCATGACAGCTTGCAAAACTTGCAAAGATGTTGAATTCCTAGATATGTAAATAAAGGAACAGTAAACAGAGCAACAGTGAACGTGATGAAGACTTCATGCATCAATTGTCCCTTCAGGTCAGCACAGGGGAATAGAGGGGTCTTGTGGCCACAGGCAGCCCTGGGTGGCTTCTGAGAGCTGGCTGCTTGTATCAAGTGCTGGAATCCTCTTACCTTTTCCAAAGTAACAGGTTTCTCAATGATACCTAAATAGCTGTTTAAATAGATTATGGACGATATCCGAACTTCCCAATGAGAACTGAGTATCACTTGGGGAATTACCACAGCATTTAGAAAAATCAACAGGAGGGGCAGATCATCTTGCCTGTTGGAAGAAGAGACACGGCTCTGTGTGTGTGTGTGCGTGTGCATTTCGTGGTGTGCCTTTCTCTGCCCTGGGTTAGCAAAAGCTGAGAGAAGTCCCTCCTCATGCCCTTAACCTAATGTAAAAGGACAAATCTGTTCAAGGGTTGTGTGGATAGATTGATGGACAAGGTATCCTTTTACCTCTGAGACTGCCTTTATTCCCAAGATTTCAAGTGGACATGAATTTTACTCTAAGTGATTGTTTAATAAAACAATTAGTCCTTCTGCTTGCTTGCCAGAGCTATGTTTAGGAAATGTCAGAAACCTAAAGCAGATATAAATAAAGAATTTATACTGCAGAAGTGAAGCAAGCCACCTAGACAATATCTGAGCACTGGATTTACAAGGAAATGCACTGATTCTTTATCTGAACAAAAGGTGATCCGGGAATAAACATGTATTAGGCCTTCATGACATTCAGCTACCCAAAACCAGAATTTCTACCATTAGGCACGTATTCATAGCTGATTACATGCCTGTAAGTTAGATTTTCCAATCTATTTTAAGTGGTTCAGTTCACATGAAGGTCCCTGATTTAGGAGTCACTTTAACAACCCCCTTGAAGAATATTTCAAAAGCTCTGCTTACGACACATTAAAAATTATACCTTCCTTCTTGATAGCAGGCGGAAAGCTCAAGTCCTCTCTATGTCTCAGTGACCGGACTTTATTAGTGATTCTGGCATGACCACTCGCTTTGTTTCATTACCACTGTCCTCAACAATAAAAAAAGAGAGACGTCCCTTCCTTACCAACATATGGCATTTTCTATTTATAACAAGATTAACAATTCATTCACACCTTGATTGAATCCCGCTTTATTGAGATGTCACAACAGATTCTCACAGCCTGCAAAGGGAAAGACTTACAAATGTTAATATTGTGACAACCAGGACACATAGAAGTAAATGAATTATAATTGGTGACAATTAAAAATAGCTCGGTGTGAAAACAGAATATTGTGTCTTTGTAGCAGCCCTTTCTAGGATGAGGCAATGTGAAGGACTCAGTAGAATAAGACTGTCCATGAATTTAGAAATGTTACCTTGATTCCTGCTTAATGTGTTCAGTCATGCACTGATGCTCGATTAATGTTCACACGCCCTTTACATCTTAGTGGGCAATGTGCCGTTCTCTTTGAAGTATTTGCTTCACTGCTCTATAGCAGCACAAAAAATAAACAAGTTTAGGCCTATTTTACCAATTCCACATAATACATCCATTTTCCCTCCCTATGTCACTTCCCTTATTTGTATGCAGAAGATTTCTTTAATTATTATTACTGTTGGGCTGGTGTTACTAGTCGTAGTGAACTGTGAATGCTATAGCGGTGTGGTCCCCCAGGAGCTGGACGGTCCCCGACCAGCAACTCTTGTGTGCAGATCTTCTTCTGTGTGTGGCACACAAAAGCCTGACAAGGTCTCACTCATGTTTCAAAGCTCGCTCTCTTTTCAGAGCTATTTGTTATTGTCTCCACCATCACAAGTTTAAAAAAGGAAAGTTAATTAAATATGGAACAAGACTGAGCAACATCTTTTAAACCATCATGTCATTAGAATTGGATCCCTCTGAGAGCTGCTTAAAAGGGTTTTGAGAACAATGACTGTTCAACCAGATATTTATGGGCATAGTTATGTAAACACACTCTTTATTGTCTATGTATATTTAATATAATTATCAGTTTTGTACTCGGACTCTCGGGAGACCCAACAAATCACAGTGTTGCTTTGAAAATGTCAGCAGAAAAGACAATTATGTTGCAAGCAAATATTCATAAATTATATTAAAAAGTCCTGTGAAAATGTACTCTGTGTTGCAGAACTGCTTTTGCACTAACAGAATCATCACTGCCTTTCTCTGATTTAAACTCTTCTTGCTAGTAACAAGGAAGTTGCTTGAAACAAACCTTTAATACCATAGAGGCTTCTGTCCCTGACTGTGGGTCAGTGTAAGCTGTAGACAAATTCAGAGGGCTTATTCATTTTGTTGTTAATGTGCTGGGATAGTTTTAGAGGTTTCTATATAAGGTTTATTGAAATCAGAGGTAAAAGCTGTTTGCACAAGAGCACCTAGGTCACTTACGTTACTTTTCTTCCAAGATGATTCCTGACGCCTTGCCATGTTTTGCTCATTATGCACTAGGGAAAAAAAAGAGTGGAGAACTGGGACAGTGTTCAGTAAATTAAATGTGCCACACATGCTAAACCAATACGTGTGCTGGAGTTTGATAAACACCTAGTAAGTGCCTGGCAAATCATCTCTACTGCAAGATATACAATCAGCATATCAACATCTTAATTAGCAGCTAATGACATTTGAATGGGAAGGTTAACGTTAAGCACACAACTGCAGTTTAGTAAAGGATAAAATTAAATACATTGACATATTTCACTCTCTATTTATTTTCGAGTACAAAACAGATGGCTTTTGTATAAGAGCAATATTTTTAATTCAGGGCAATGTCCACCTTTCAGAGTAATTCATACTTTTTTTTCAGAAAATAGCAATTAGAAGTTTCCTTTTTTTCTTGACTGACATCATTTCTATCATTACTCTCCATGCTTCAATTGTTTAAAGATTGATGCAGGAATATTTTGGTTTTCTTAATTACATTTATGAACTCATATTTGATTTGGTGAATAGGTCATCATTCCTGATGAATGTAAGATTCATGTACATTCATTCATCCTTTAACATATTTTATTTCCAAACATCTTTGTTCTTTTGGCTTAATTCAATATAATTAGTTTTCTGGCATAAAATGAAAGACCATGGGTTTGATTAGATGTTAGCTTCTTAATGGGTTATTTGTAAATCTTTAACCTTTTTCACAGCTTTTCCTAATCAATATCTGACTTTCTTTACTTCTGCTTTTCTTCTTGTAGTAATATCTGCCCACAAAATCATCTCCAGAGTCTTTCAGACATTTTCGCCTCACTGCGGGCTGTGTCTCCTTCAGAAACTCTTACTTCTTTTGCAACATATGGAGTATCAGATGGGATTTTAGAGCTACTCTTTACAGTGCCTTGTTATTATGGTATGTGTTGCTTTGATATTCATAGTCTATGGCATCAGAAGAAGAATGACTTGCCCATTTTCAGATTCAACAGCTTACATTTTTAATGTTGTTTGAGGGGGGAAGTCTGAATTTGCTTTTGATTTATCGTCAACTAAAGCTGACAGTCTTCTACCTTATTTCTGTATGACATTTAAATCCTAGGAATCTCTCTTCTCTCAATCATAACATGTTTTCAGAATCTTTCAACACTTTCTTAATTGCTAAAATTTGCCAACAAGAGAAACACCCATGTCTAACTGTCCTCTAGTAGTTCCTTTGGTTAGGCTTTTTCAATCTGTTGTCTTCTAGTGTTTCCCTCCTCAGATTTTCAAGGGGAATGGAGAAGATTAAAAGGTTATCCAGAGGTTACATTCAACTGTTTGTTCATTAGATTCCTGGCTCACTTGGTTGTTCAAAGGAGTTCCTGAACATATGAATGATGTTAAACTACACAAATTTTTTAATATACATGGTTTGTCTGGGCAGATTCCCCTCAGGTTGATAAAGGCAGGAGCCAATTTGAAAACCTTCAAGCCTTTGCTGAGGGAGCCACTGCTAATTATCATCCTTTTCTGAATTTCCTTTTCTCATTTGTTTGTCTTGAATGTAGGACTGGAGCAGAGCTTCAGAAGCTTCACAAATATGAATCAGCCTGTTCAGCATACAGCACTGTGACTCTTTGCTTACTTCACTTATTAGATGCTACTAGATGCTTCTGTAGTATTTGAAGTTAAAGCAAGAGCTTTTTGTTAAAGATCAGAAATACTGGTGCTAGTCTATCTGTGGCAACACATGCTGAATTTTTCTCAGAATGAGACACATGTTGTCTTGGTTTTGATACTGTATTTCTACTACTACCTAATTTGGTTGGCCTAAAATTTTATCCAAGCAATGTATTTTTTCTATGCTTTTTGTGGGCTATGTTTTAATTTTTCTCAGTGTAAGCCATGAGTTGGTGGCATGCATTTCTTCTGCAGTATGTATAAACCCCTGCATGAAAAAATGACATGATTTTGCATTTTCATTTTTCTGCAGTCCTAGTCTTGGGGCCCAGGGCAACCTGATCTACTGGGTGGCATCCCTACCCATGACAGAAGGGCTGGAACTAGATGGTCTTTAAGGTCCCTTCCAACCTAAGACTTTCTATGATTCTATGATTCTGACTCTACCTCTTTCAAGACCATGCCTACTAGCTGAACACTTCCATCGGAGGCACATTGTTTTAAGTTAACCACAAGAAGGTCCTTTGAGATTGGAGAACCCCCATGAGATTCACTACATGTATGGCACAGTGACACCTGAGAAGAGCTCTACTGGGACAGACCAAACACTCCTCTGAGCCACGTCTGGCAACATCACTGGCCAGCAGAAGATGTCTGGGAAAAAATGTAAGACTAGGGCAATGGTGTAGTGGCTTGTCTTTGATGTAGTTTTCTCGCCTCAAGTGACTGCTGCCCTAAGATTTGCTTAGCCTAAATTAGTCTTGAAATTTGACAGCTTTGAGTGGCTTTTTTCATTATTTGTCTGATTAGCTTTTTGAGCCTGTATAAATGTCCAACACACACAAAATACTGACACAGGGAGTTTGATTTCTTAACTATGCATTGCATGAAAAAATGTTTCATTTTCTTTGTTTTGAGCCTATTTCAATTTAATCCCATGACAGAAAATAATCAACCTGCTTCTTCCCTGCTCAACTTCTCCCTGCAACTCAGGCCCACTCTACAGACCTCTGCCACAAACTTTTCCTTTCGCCCTGTGGTCTTCTTCTGTGCTCCTCTGAGCAACACAGATCATCCTCCACACCAAAATCCCCTGTCCCACCTGTATGACACAGGAGCAAAATGTGGCAGATCTCTCTTTGGTTCAGAAGGGGATGGTACATCCTCAAGGCATGACACAACACAATTCCATGCAGAGACACTACACAAGGTCCCCAAAGCCATACAGCCAGGTTAACACTGCCTCTCACAAGGGCTAATTAACTCAGGACTAATTAATAGTATCATACCACACTGACACAGCCATCTAGATCTTGCTCTCTAGCTGCTTGCTTGGGGATCTCCTCACAGCGTGGGACTCAGCATAGATGCGTCCTCGGGACACTGCCTTCCATGTAGCCCAGAAACTCAGGGCTGACACTGTAGACTTGATTATCTACTCATTTACAGTACTTTTTGCTCTGAGCAAGTCTCCTGAAGTTATTGAAGTTACAGTGGTATTTTATCAGTGCAATACAGGAGAAAAATGGGTACAAAAATCTTGTTTATCCGTATGTGTATGTGTGCATGTATATACAAATGCATGGATTGCAAAAAAAACAAAGTCACAAATTCAATAAATCAGCATGAACAAATGACATGGGCTGAGGCAGACGGCCTTATCTGGGGCCACAGGCAGGCATTTTCAACTCCCATTTGACTTGTGAACCACTGAATCTTTTTCGTTGATGGAACAGACCACATAAAGCTAATTTCAACTCACTGTTTCATTTTCATTTTCATGTTTCACTGTTTTCCTGTTTCATTTTTGTATGTCACTGGCATTCATCCCTTGGCCCAATTAAACCCAGTCTCCATAACTGCTCCTTGAGAGCAATAGTCTAGGACCAGTTTCCATCTTTGAGATGCCCTATGTCTTTCCTAAGTACCAGTTTCCTTCTCCCAGTCATTCTCAGGATAATCTGAAAGCAGTGGCCACATGTGCTCTTCAAGCTTTAACCAATATTCCTATTTCCTATCCCAAGCATTCCTCTCGGTATGAACACCCTTCTGGCTTTATTTATGTGTCCAAAGAACAGTAATTTGTCATGATGAGGCAAATATGTTTGCCCTTTGCAGTAGTTTAGGGTGCTGCAGGTTGACCTTGGGAACAACTGACACCTGGGTGCAGCCCAGTGCATCCCTGTCCTGAGATTTTAGATATATTTAAACAATTTGAAGTTAATTAAGAGTACTGGCTTGGAACTAAATCCTGAATCTCACACATCTGTGTTCCCTTCTCAGAAAAGAGGCAGTTTAAAGAATGCCTGAAGCTAAACACATTATTTTGTACCTTGCTAAAAAGTTGGCTTTTTTTCTTCTCTTTTAACCTACATTGCTAGATGCCTATGAACATCTTTTTAAAATGCGGGGTGATTTTTTAACTGATAATGAAAATTATTATTTCGTATGCAATTTAACTTCATCCTAACATCAGACTGCATAATTTAAAGTGAGTTTTCTTCATATACATAACATCATAACATTGCAAGACTCAGAGTCTCTAGCGTATTTAAATGCCTGTTGGTGAGGGTTCGCTTTAGATCCAAATCTCCAGCGTCCCAAACATGCTATACTTGAGCCTCATGATAGCTAAAACTAGTTTCAATGGAATCTTCTCCAGCAGGCAGGTTAGGTTTTGCTTACCCTGTTTTAAGTCAGATATGCTATGATTTTTATGTCTGCTATGAAAACGGCTTTGATCACACCTCTTCACGCCACTTTCACCTAAGCACTTTCAGATGTTGTGAGCCCCCAATGATTTGTTCAAAGGTCTTAAAGAAAGTGGAAAAATTGCAACATCGGATTTTCAGGCATTCAATTGTCAGCTGTGATTTGCAATTTACACTTCACATCATATTCATTATGGACCACTTTATTTTTATTTAAAAAACTGACATGTTTTGTTCCAAAACAATAAAATATGTGGAGGGTTTTTTTTCTTTTCTTAGCTGATAGTGGCACAAGTGATAGAGCACATCACTAATTGTAGCTTGCTAACAGGTTGAACACAAACAAAAGATGACACCTCTTCACCCAAAATGTGGTTATTCTGTTCAACTCCTTACCACGGGACAAAGTGGAAGCTAAAAGGCTACATGGGTTAAAAAATCTTCATTAGGAAAATCCGTGGAACAAAATGATCAGGTAATAAATATGAAAGTACCATCTTCGTGAGGAGGACCATGAGCTGCAAAACACTGCAGCTGGCAAAAGCCATTGTTCACTGATCAGTGCATATAGGACAAAGGGCTGCATGAATCCTTCATCTAGCCAAACTGCCACTGTTCTCACATCCTCCTGACTCCAGCAAAATGAAAGTACAGTTTCTAGCCTGATCCATACGGTGGTGAGCAGACTGAATTATCAGCTGAAATTTAAAATAAAATAAAGTAATCAAGGATCTCTTTGCCCATATGAAAGCAGGACAGCAGCAGCTGTATGAGGATGTAAATCTGAACAGCAAAAGTAAATGCTTTTAGTGTGGAAGAAGCAAAGAATGAGCTTCATACAGCTGACAGTGACACAGGGATTGTAAGCAAGCAAGAAGCAGATAATGGTGAACTGTTTGAGGGTGAGCAGAAGTAAATGTGATTGAATTAACAGAGCTGTGAGCTACATAAAAATAAAACAAAAGAAACATAGCACAGGGCAAATATCAACAGGGAAGACTTAATTCAGGCTTCCCGATTTCCCCAAGTGGAAAAAACATTGCTGTAGGTCTGCATTTTGTCAGCACCCACACAGTGAAGCTAAAGGAAACAACATTTGCTAAAGGCAGGAGAGAGCTGGATGAGGCGGGGGACTGGAGGTGAAGATGTGCAAAAAGTACCTTCTCTGACCCATCTGTAGCACGTTTCATGCTAAAATTCCTTACCACCACGTCATGTTAAGGGCACCTATGTCTGCAGTGTTAGTGGAGGCCAGAATGGGGCTGCTAAGAACAAACTGTTTCATCCTTCACTTTTTGCAGGGGAATTTCCTTGGTATATATTCATGCAGGGTCTCCCCTCTACCTTAGAAACCAATGTTCACAGCATCTCCAAACAACAGTAATCACTTAGCAAATCTCTGCCATGCTGCAGCTGTTTTGGAATACAATAAATAACTACAATTAACTGACACTGTATAAACATCTGTATAAAGAGACCCACATCATTCATCACAGATGGATCAGGATATATTCCATCGAAAGGTATCTTCCCTCAAAGCCTGAATTAAAAATAAGAAAACCACTGTCCTTGTGTTATATTAAAAACACCCGAGAGACTTCTCATCCTGCCCTCTAATTTGTGGAAATCATAGTATAGGATGACAAGTATAGAGTAGAGAGAAGGCAGAAATAAATAATAAAAAAAATAATAATAATTAAAAAAAATTTAAAAAAAAAAAGCAGGTTAGGATTCTCTGCAATGCTCAGATTTTGGTAGCAGAATATCCATAACACCTGGGGAATGTCCAGAGTTGGGTGATGAATGTACAAGGCAGGGCTTTCAGATAAAGTTGTTGTTCTGTATTAAAACATAGTGACATCAGGAAAACAGCTGCGTGTACCAGGTTCATACCATTTTTAATGCCTTGGACACAGCAGAGCTGCTTCTTCTGCAGGATCCAGGTCTGAGGGAGTGAGGATCACTAGTGCATCAGGTACAGCAAGGTGGCACCCTGCAACTAGACGCTGCGTCATCCTAAAGTTAGTCCTTCCCTCACACAAATTTGGAAAGCCCATGCATGGAAAGCTGACTCCTTTTCAAATTGGTCAGGCTGAGATGGAGATGAAAGTCACCAATAAAGAGAGAAGGTGTACACTTCCTTTTTCCGTGCTCCATTTATCAAACAGCATGTGGATCTGGATGTCTATATCCAGGGAGGCATCATATGAAACTTGAAAAACCGTTGAGAATCACCTTCTGTGAGTTCACTTGCTTTCCTTAAGTTGATGGTGCCGTTTTTATCTCTTCAGCTACTTTTGTTAACTAGTCCCTGTCATTAAGCACCTTGAATCCTTGAAGACGTGTTTTGGTGTTTGCTGTAATTCAATCACCTGTGAAATTTGCTTATGTCTAAAACATTTACGCATACTCAATGGTCGCAGCCAATGTTCACTGCCAGCAGTAAACACAATATGATATTCTGTGAAGAGGGAGAACCAGAAAACTACTTCATGACTGTGGATCTAGGCTGAAGCATAAAAAATTTAGTTTGGAAAACCTTTTCCAGACTTTTTAAGGCTGCAGCTACAGAGATAAAGTCAGTTCCCGATGGCAACTGTTGTGCTTATGGTGTCCCTATCCCACCAGCCACTAATAGCGAGCTATTCATAACGGCATGGAGGCAGGCATCCCTTGAGTGCAGGAAGCCGAGCATCTGTTTCCACAGCTGCCAGTCAGGTGGTGTCACCTGTGCACCATTGCTCCAGCTTCCATCAAGGAGCAGCCTATGTGCACTGCAGCAGAAGCAGGGGTTTCATTCCCACCAAGGGTGGTAAAAGCTGCTTGTGTGACTCTTCATCAGCATGATGAAACGGTTCACAGGCTGGCCCCAAGCGCACATTTGGGAAGCCAGTGAGGACCCGCTTGTGTTTATCACTATTTCTGTCATAGGCAGACTCTTTCACAAAACTAATCACACAGGAGGGGAAAAGGAAAGTAATGGCTTACTGAAATCTCCCACTATATGTTAAAAATATAGGGCACAAGAGGGAGCAGCTTGAATATTCATCCCCCAGGAGGTTACAGGTTTAAGACCAAAGTTCTCAGAGAAGAAACAAAGTGAGATCTTGGCCCCTCCTGCGTTCCTCGGTGTCAGTGGCTGCACAAGAAGTCAGAGAGGTGCTTTGGTCAGCAGAACTGGGATTTCGGCATCACTCATGCAAGCACACATCTTACTTACATTAGACACTTCTCAGGCTGGGGGTCAGCGCAGACCAAGTCTTGAAGCAGTACGTGTGAGTGCGTGGGCACCCAGGCCCGGCATGGAGGAACACTCACGTGAAGGTGCTCTGTCACATCATTGTTACAAGCCATAAGCTGACAGCATAACTGGTGTCCCCAGCACAAAGCTGGCACCAGTTCTTGAGTTCAGCAGCCTGATAAACCTCACAGACCTCAGCTGGCATCAAGGTCTCTGTGGCTGCTCCCTGAAGGAGAGCACAAGTTTCTGGCTGAGTTTCTGTGCAGCTCAATTAATATTGCTGATTGCCGTGGTCACTTTCCAAGGGGAATCCAGGAAACAAGTTGAACCCCAAAACAGACCTTGCTAGACTTTTTTGAAGCAATGGTGCCTGCTCCACAGGACACAGAGGTTGGGAGGCAGAGCTCGTCTGGTACAAATAGTCATTTCTTAGTTGTTGACCTGGCCAGGACTCCAGGAAAGAATGAGATCTAGTGGTTCCAAAAAGAACCTTTGAAAAGTCTCCTGGTATCTGTTAAGGAAGTACAGCAGAAATGTAGTCATTTACTTCTCCAAAAATAAAATAGAAACCGAGAAAAATGTATTTATTTTTTCTCCATTACTTCTTTCTTAAGTCTTCCTTTCTTCCTTCCATAGAGAATGAGCCTGTGCTCACCAGAAGTGCATCACTCAACAATATTTTCTAGTCTGTTCCATTTTGCAAGGTGGGAACAGATCTCATAGGGTCAATCTACTCCATAGGACCAGAGGCACATGTGGGCTTCTGGGTTGGGAGACCCAAACTCAGTCATCAGGTAATGGTTGGGGCTCATCTTTCCTTCTCTCTCTCAGACTTGTGCTTTTATTTGTGCTGTAACAGGACTCGGATCACCAGGTGAGAGGAACCTGTAGCATCCTCCAGCCAGAACCTCAGTGTGAATGATAAGATCAGAGCTTGATCTATTGTATTCACAGCCCTAGACTGTCCACACTAAGGCTGACCTCTTCTTAACCAGTGTCTCCCTGAATATCATGTCTTCCCACTGTGGTGGCAGTTTTGCTACTTTTGATTTATTATTAGTTGTATGTCAAAAGCCTTGCTATCATTTCACATACATTTCAGGTCATGGACCTATATTTTTTTAAATCAAGATGCCACTTGTAGTCTCTCAGTATTGGAGAAATCCAACCTGAAGTACTGTTAAAGGTGCTTGAGAAGTGATACCCATCTTTTTTAAAGATGAGAGGTACTGTAACACTGCAGCAAACGCCTCCCTGCCTGAGGCTCAGGAACCCAATGGCCATGCTGAAATTCCTGTGTTGATGAGACCCTGAACATGGAAGGACACTAGCAAATACTTGCTTTTCCAGCGGATGACACAGTAACATTTTCCCTTTAGAAATCTCCCCTTGTCTGCTTGTCCTGAATTTCTGTTTGTGATAAAAGAACCTGAATTGATCAGGTATTTGGTCTGGGTATTCAAATCACTCTGGAAATCTCCTGCTACAGTGGTCAGTGAAATGTTTAACAAGCCATTTATGGAATGGGAAGAATCAGCTGCTAAAGTGAATGGCCAGGGACAAGGAGAAAGGAAAAGGACATAGGATTTTCTGCTTCCTGCTGTGTTTTCCAGCTGCAGGCTTCACTGTCCTCAGCCTCTTACTGCCCACAGCCTGTGCTCCAGCATCTCACCTATTTTCTGGGCAACAGACAATGGACACCAGTTGGAGAAAGAGCCCATAATCCCCAAGTGACAGTTTTTGTCACCTCTGTCATTTTTCTCTGACATGACAGGTTGCTAGAGAAGGACATCTGTCAGTGTGAAAAAAAATAATGTGGGTGTCTTGCTCCCGGCTTTGTGCAATTTCCTGGCTGGAGTCCCAGGGAGGCTGCAGCCCTCACGGTCCAGCCGCAGCCACGCCATGTCTTGTCTCCCAGGTCGGATACACAGCCGACAGCGCTTCCTACGCTCCTTTTGTTCCATGCTCATTTCCTGACCTGCAACACTGTGCTCTTTGGGGACGTTGCACATATCAAAAATGCAGGGTGAAAGTTGTCTAGAAATGGAGACAGGTTGTTTTTGGCAGGAGGCCCTTGAGCCAGAAACATTTTACCAGAAGAAATATGGTCGATATTTATGGAAAGTAGGATTCGGCTTTCAATGGGGCTTATGTTCATAAGTCACTTAAGGCCCTTCTAAAAATCCCACCAATAATTCTTAAATTAAACAAGTCAGCATTTCCATGCAAGCTGAAGAACGAAGTGCTGTGTCTCACTTGTGAATCTGAGCTAAGCAACTGAAGAGCCAAAGAAATCTTCAGAGGCTTGGTATGATCACACGGAGTGCTCAAACATTTTTTTATGTGCAGTATGTGACATGCATCACTCAAAAGAACCTAAAGAGCCATTGCATTCCAGCAAGTACTGGAGAGACCTTGGCAAAATGTATCATCTGGCCTCTTGTACTCACAATGTAAGATTTAATGACCGCTGATTCATAGTCAGGCTGGATTGCAATAATTTTCAGAAAATGTCTAGAGTGATAAAGGGTTCTGCCATTAGAAATATACCCTCACAAGACTTGGTCCCCATCCCGGATGGTTCCTGTTTTCAACTGATGGTACAAAGTAGCCCATTAGAGTAGCCTAAATTTTCTTTGGGTATTTTGCAGAATGTTACATCAAGTCCAGAGAATCCCAAGCCAAGCCAGCTCAAGTGAGTAACTAAAATAATCTTCCAGACCACCACAGACATATGCAAGACAGCAAAGGGGTCTGGGTACTGACTGCCTGGGGAGCAGCTCTGTTACAAAGGACCTGAGGGTCTTGATGGATTTTAGGCTAAGCATGAATCTGCAGTGCACTGTGGATTCGATTGGCAGCAAGGAAGGCAAGCAACATCCTGGGCTGTGCTAACAGGAGCATAGTAAGGATGTCAGTGGAAGTGATTTCTGCCCTCTATTTGGCACTTGCTGGACCATAACTGAAGTACTGTGAGCAGTTTTGCCCCTTGTCCCAGTTCAAGGAGGATGGTGAGCTCATTTGAGATCAGTGGATGCCACCAGGACAGTCAGGGTTGGACCACTTGCTGTGGAACTGGGGCTGGTCCAGCCTGGAGATGAGATAGCTTCGGGAGCACCTATAATAGCTGCCTGCTGATCCCCTGAGCAACTGCAATGGTCCCATGATAGTCAAGAGTGTTATCAGCTGCAGTTGCATTATGAATGCCCCTGAAATCCCAGCCTAGAGTAACACAGCTATTAATTGGGTAAATTTCAGGAAAGCTGTCACTGGTTGCTGGTATACTGCTTAACTCAACTACAGAACTGCTGCTCACCTTAAGTAGTACCCATAGATGGAGAACGTGATGGAAATGGATTCTTGCAACAATTACAGTTGGTAAAAAGATGTCAGACTCCACAGAGCACAACTCCCTTTACAGTATCAGTTAAGGGGGCAGGAAGCAAAGGTTTCCCTCAGCTTTCAGACCACCTCCAGTGGCAAACTTAGTGTTATTGTCCCACAAGCGCATAAAGGAAGTTAACATAAAAGGTAACATAACAGGATCTAGTCTTCTGAAGAACATCCAAAAAACTTCCTCCAGTTCTTCTAATGGCCAACAGTGGTCAAATACTTAAAATACCTGCCAGATATTTCAAACAATGAACAGAATGGGATGAAGTAGGGAGCTGATGGACATAAATCAGTATTTGTAGCTGTATAAGAGTGCTCTCCAGTGGTAACAGTGCTCTTTCTCTCGTTGTATTACCTGTTTTACCAAGGAAGAAAGAGCCCAGTGGTTGAATACGAGTGATTTGGGTAATCTTGGCAAAAGTTGGCTGGATAAATAGGTCATGACTGTGGAACTATGGTCTAAAATAGCAAACATTTGAAGATGTTTTACAAAGGGAAGCAAAAGTGTTCAGATGTGAAAAAGGAAAGGAAATAATCAAGTTAAAAAATGTCTCTATTACTTTTGGAACCGCTTCTGGAAAGACAGAAAGGGTTTCCAAAGAGATATCACATTTCTAGGAGAAAAGATAAAAAGATAAAGAAGGAGACTTTTCTGATAGTATTTATAGTATTACTGGGTAGCTTCCACACAACAACAACAAAAAAGCCCCAACATTGACAGAGGTTAGAGTTCAAATGACAGAATAACAGTAAAAAAAAAAAAAGGCATAAACCAAAAGCCATGTGGCTGCAGAGGTAGTTGTTCTCCTTAGCTGTGACTACTGAGGACACAAAAAAAGTAAAGACTATTGCAGGAGCAGTTAAGAAAGAAGAGATGCCTATAAAGTCTCAAGGCCACAGCAGTAAGCAAGAAGAAGAAACAACAGGAAGATGAAGAAAAAGAGACCCTGAGGATGTGGCAAGTTACCAACTGGAGTGGTAACCAGCTCTTTGAGAAAAATAGGAGGAGGAAATGCATGGTATCTGTGGAGAAGAAGGAAGGATCTGAGGAGCGGAGTTCTAGAATTTCTGGCTAATTTTGAAGAACAGGAAGAGGGACCTAGCAGACAGGCTAAACCAGGAAGTATGTTTTCAGTGCAGCTAGGTAACACAAGTCAGTGGAAACATAGGATAATAGCACATTATTCTCTCAGTTTTGCTGCCCATGAATTAGAGACACCACAGGACAAAGTCATAATTTGGACCAGGTGAAGTGAAAACAAAATTAATCTAAGACCAACAGGCCAGCAACAGATTTAACCATGGCATATACCGCCACTTTGCTTTGCACACTGTTCTAGCAAATTCACATATTTCAATAATTACATTTACCCTGAGAGTCAAATGAAAAGCAAAGTATAGCTAAGAGGACAAAACACAATTTTAGGAAGACTTCCACTGACACATCAAATAAGGCAGGTATAGGCAGTGCTCATGATATCGGAAACACTCTTATGGAGATCATTTGACAGAATAAGATAAGGCTATATAGTCTGTAGCTCCTACCTCAAACCACGTGCAAACAGGGACATTTAAGTGCTACAGTGGATTACACTAAGAATTTACCCCAACGCTACAGGAAAGATAATTTCCCTTTCAAGAGTATAATTAATTTCTCTTTTAAAGGATAATTAACTTCTCTATATCCTGGATGACTGAAATTTCTTTTAGGCCCTGACTGAGCAGGTCAGTTTACTTAGATGCTTGCCTTTCATGACATGCCTCACTGTTCTGATGATCTATAGCTACACTTCTTAATTTTTAATCACTTGCTAAATTAGACACTGTATTGACAGCCTTTTGTCTGCTCTAAATAGCTCTCAACTTTTTTTTTTAAATATAGAGATAGAAAAGTAAGAATTGTTATCTCTTTTCATATTGCTGAAGAAGGCCAAGACAGAGATTAGCTATTAGCTTCACTAAAGCCAAATTTTAGTCAAAGAAATGCAGAAATTACAGTTTCATAATCCTTCCAAGAAGGGAGTTACATTATTCATGTGACTGCTAAATATATTTTCCATTATTTTGTTCATGTGAATGCATTCTTGAACTGCTCCACTCAAGATTTTTATCAGTTTCAGATGCAAAGGCATAGTATTAAAATACTTCAGTAGTAATTTGAGTTGTCTAATAATTCTATACAGTGGAGCCGTCACTAAAGGTAACAACAGCAATAGGGCTGACACTTATTTGTGTGTTCTGTGTTTGTTCCTTTCATACTGTTCTTTGGTTTCCTGCAAGCCACCTTGGGAGCAAACCTGAGTTTATTTAAAGGGTTCATAACAAGAAACTTGCTTCCCAAATGCTTCTCAGATTCTGAGGCACAACTGATTACTTAAAAGGATTTGGTAGACTATGCCTGCTGTTAAGCCTAAGAAGAAACATAATTTGTTATATTTTAAAATTTATTCAAGCCTGTAAAACCACTGGTCTTCAGGGACAGGTTTTCTTCATTTCAGAGATCATGCCCAACTGACATTTGGGAGAGACACTGCCTGAGATGAAGGAAAAATGGGGGGCTTTTATGAGAGATACCAGATAGCCTTTTACAGAGAAGTATGTCCACAATCCTTTTAAGCAGAAATCTGGCTTTACACGATGTTGTTGGTTCTCTCACATCCTACAGTGTTATAATCTCCAGCAACAGCAGCAGAAGGATATTTCTAGCTTTTGCCTTTGTTGCTGGAGCAGCCAGCCACGTCAAATTACATAAACCTGTTGTATGTTTACTATGTGCTAGGTGGAGACAACAAAGTTATTCTAATTGTTTTATTAGCCAGAAAGCTTCAGACAAAGCTTTTCCCGTAGTGAAGCTATATTACTATTGTAGTGGATATACGCTACTAAATGAGCACCAAAGCTTGTTTAAGAAGTAGTCTGGGAGGAAAAAAAAGAGTTTTGATAAAAAATGAAAGAAAGTACTTTTAATAACAGCAAATGCCTGTAAGATGCCATTCTTTCAGGTTGAAGTCAAGAAACTGTGCAACACTTGGTTGCCTTAAGCCAGGAGCCAGAACTGGGACAGGTCAGAAGTAAGAGTATTCCTGGGTTGCAGAAATACCTGCTCCTTCAACAGACAGCGTGGTACAGCACTGAGGGCAGCTATAAGCATTTTTATGCTTTTTCTCTGAGCATTTCTGACAGAAGATCACAACGTCAGTCAAAACCCATTCCTACCTGCCATCTGCAAGAGCTCCCCCCACTGTTTCTGAGGCAAGCTGATGACCAGAATGAGCCAAAATAGCTGTTTGGCCTTTATATTATTAGTTTCTGGTCAATTCCATAAAGGAAACTCATGACAGTGACACCCAATCTCACCTAACATAGTTTAAGACCATGGAACAAGGGGAGAGGACAGTGATTTGCTCTTAGAGACTTCCGGACTTTTGGGTCCGTCCTGCATGGGGTTGTGTGCCACTTATCTGACTGCAGCATGAGAACAGCCCATGGTGCAGGGCTATGCATATTGGCAGGGATGAACACCTTCCCTTATTTCACATCTGATCCTACATTACCTTTCTGTTAAGTAATTATAAAAACTCTTCTATTCAAGAAAAAACCGCTGGGTTTCATAGCACTGGCTGGAATGACCCTTGAAGGCAGGACCTATGAGCTCCCACATGAGCATCACTGTGTGCTACCTTTGCTGGTCTCCTGACCCCGTCCTCACCTGCCTGGATTGGGCTCCACCAGCTCAGGGATGTTCAGACCCTGCTTACACGTGAACCAGGAAACAGCAAGGCACTGTGGGTGGTGGTGGAGGTAAGTTCCAATACTCTAAAACCACAGACTCATCTGGTATCTGCTCTTGCTCTTGAGAAAGCTCCTAGCATTGTTTTTTCTCATTCACCAAGAGTTTCTGAAGTGTCATTCAGCTTGGTGGCTTCCATGCTCCTTATGGCTTCGAACTAAGCCACCTCAGCTGCTCCTGTAGAGCACTCATGTCTCTTGTGTTAGCTCCTGCCAGGAAATCCACCCTATTCCCCTCTCCTTCTTCCCCATGGGACCTTTGTCCTCCTGCCAGCACACTCAGTCTTGCCATGCTCGTACTGCCCTATCCTTTCTACTTAGGTGACTTAAATGCACTGTGACTGAATTAACCACCACAGCTCTCCTACTGATCCTGCCATCCAAACTGCACCAAATCAACCCACTGTCTTATTTGTAAAATTATTGTTAATCAATGGCCAGTCTTAATTATCACTTCCAACTGGTGATGCTCTTTCTTCATCACTCTCCCTGTTGTCATATATGCTTTCTGGGCACAGATTGATTTCTGAACACTAAATGATCCTTCTCATCAGCACGAAGTTAGAGCTATCAAATGAAACTAGCAGGAAGGAGATTCAAAACAAGCCAAAAAATATAGAGCTTCTTGCGGCAAGATGTGGCAGATTTGAAATGTTCACATGGTTTCCTGGGGAGACTGTGCAATTCCATGGCAGACAAATGCACTGAAGATCAATAAATCTGTGAAAAGTACTGGTCCAGGAAGTCCTGTGCCACTAATGACTGCAGTTTGGGAGAGCACTTGGTGGAGATATCATTTTATGCACTTCCATAAGCTTCTACTTTTGGCTACTGGCAGAAACACCTTTGGTGTGATCCAGTATGGCCTTTCTTATGTTCTCACGTAAATTTGTCCCAGACACATGTAGCGAGACAGCAGGGAGCCTCACAGCATGGCTGGTAGGCAGAGAACTTTACTTTCCAGTCCCTGTGCTCTGGGGATTAGACTAGAAACAGATTACAGCCGAAGGATCCCTGAGCAGACACGGACTGTGCCAGCTTGGGAGCTGGGAGCAGGATGCCTGTTGTGCCCAGAGTAATTATCCTGGCAGGGCTGGGCTGACTTGGCTGATAAATAAGAGATGTTTGAGCAAGCAGTTCTTTACTGCTTGCTTCATCTTCCTCTTTGCAGAGGAGTGACTTGGACCATACAGGCATGTCCTCAGTTGTTCTAACCACTTAGTCCTCCGCCCCAGAGGATTTTGCACTGGAGACCTTAGGAATACTCACAGATGCAGAGTGGAAAACATGACTTCCCATGGAAGTCCACTCATTCAGTGCCTCCCAAGGGAACCCTGGAAGAATTCCAGGCTAACCAGTAAGGCTCCCTTCCTACTTGCCACCCATATGCTGCTGACAGAAACATCTATGAACAACTCAAGAACTCTTAGCCTCACCATGAGAAAGGCTCACTGCCAGAGAGGAAGGAGACAGGAGCAGGTCTGAGAGAGGGTTCCAGAAGATAGGATTCAGAGAGGAGGTGCAGGAGTCATACAATGAGTTGAATTTTCTGATCCTTGCATAAGCAACCTGGGAAAAAATTTTGGCATAGCAACAAACCCTTGCTTGTGATTTGCAGCATTGTGAGGGAAGGCTCCTCTCCATAAATAAGCCCCCTCTTCTATTGCAGATTAAACAGAACTGAAGAGTGTCTTCCCTGCGTATTGCTCAGTCAGGCAGCATTTCAACAGAGCAGAAAAACATTCTCGGGGTTTTTTTTTCCCTTCATTCCCCTTCAAGAAGCAGCCTGAGTGTTTGAAACTTCTGTGGTTTGGTTTGGAGTTCAGTCATCCCTACAGAGAACTTGTTCTGCCAATCTCTACATACATGTCAGCCTAAATAGCAACAGATGTACAGTACCTTAGATGTATAAAATTTTCATAAAATATAACAAACGCTGTTTTTCCACTTGGGATGAGTCATTAACCATATGCTCATGATACTGCTCTTTTCAGAGGAAGAGCTGAAATCCTGTGTTTAGGCTAGACAGAGTCCAGTCCTGTGAGGTTTTCCAAGTGCAAGGGCAAGACCCCTTGCACCCCAGTTCCCCTAAGGACCCCTGAGACTCTGCAGACAGAGAAGTCACAACTCCAGCATTTGCAGCTTCTTTGTAGGAGCAATGTCTTCTCTGGGGTAGGCAATCCAGACTACCAGTGAGTGAAGGATAGCACCCTACTGCAGGTATGCAAAAACCTGCCTGCATATGAGTGGGCAGGCAGGGGACATTCTTTCAGGGGACACTCAAGCAGACATGGTCTCATCACACTTTCCATGTTTCTGAAGGCAGGGAGGGTGTGCCTGAGGCACGGAGCTGCTTGGAGCATCCCTGGGGGAGCTGCAAATCTGCATACAGTCCTCAGTGTGGGCAGTGGCCTTACAGACCCAGTTGTTTGGACCATTCCTCCTCCTATGAGCAGTAATTAATTGAAAATGCTCTCACATAATTTTTACATGACTTTGGAGATGGGCCTGTTCTACCTTCCATTGCAGATGGCAGGGATTTCCCCCCACCTCAGCAAGAGTGGAAACAGCCTTTGCTGCTGCAAAAAAAACCTTTCCCTCCAGGGTTTTTTGCTCACGGAGCCTTTCCTCCAGGTTAGCTATATGTGCAAATAGGAGTTAATCCCCTGGCTAAAATATTATTTAAAGACAGAACTTACTAAATGCTGCTCCACTGGGGTTTAAGGAGGTTATATTTTAGCTCATCAGCAAAACCATGGCTGAGCCTAGAAAAACAGCAATCCATGAATATAAACAGGAAAGTGATAGTTTAACTCTGCTATGTATTGCAATCCCTCATATACAAGTTGTACAAATATAGTCACTTCTTTTTAATTTTAACAAGAACTCCAAATTTCAGTTCTATCCAGTACACTGGGAACATAGATCCAGCTCCCAATGAGCTGTATGAGCAATACTGACTGTGTCACTTCCCCTGGATCCCACAGAGGTGTCCAGTCCTGTGACCTCTTGGTCTTAGCCTCCGTTTAATCTTGGAATGATCTGAAGAAATGGCCATTGAGAATTCAGTTGGGGAAGAGCTCACAAATCTATTTAGATTTTTTGTAGAATGAGGAGTGTTGTCACATGCATCCTGCTCATGCACAAAATTTACTTCAGCGTCTAGGAAGAGCCACTAACCTGGAAACAAAGACCTTTTCCGAACAGCCCAGATATTGGCCCAAGTGAACCAGAGGAGACAGAGAAGTGTCTAGTGCACAGCAGCTAGGTCCACTTGTCAACTCCTAAGATGGAGGACTCCTAGCAGTACATGTGGTAGCAATACTAGTGGATTCAAGTGGGCTGTAAAGCAGGCAGCAAGGTATAGTTAGCATTCTCAGAGCATTCTGTATCTACCATAACCAGTCTTTATTTCACCTCTTTCTTCACAAACAGTGTGCTGGTTATGATTAAACCACTACTGAATACTGGTGATCCCCATTTGACATGCAGACAGTATCTCCAACCGTATAACACCATGCCTACAGAGTATGGAGGGCTACAATCCACTTTCATCAACTCTGTTTTTTGTGCACGGTTGAATGCTGTAATCCAGACCATGTTTTGTTATTAATGACCTCTTCTTATTTATTTCAGTTATTATGAGCACTTAACACACACTCATCATCGTAGATTATGAGTTTGTTTTATGGGGATTACGTTGAGTAATTATCATTCCAAGTAAGAGAAATGAACTGTCATGTTCCCCCACTGCCAGCAGCTTTTAATCTGACCAGACAGCAAAGAACCCAGGATTTCACAGTTTAAACAGATGGAAAGGTCTGGGAAAGAGGTGTATCTTGCAGCTTCTTCTAAATGAGGCCAAGTTCACGCTGAAGCATATTTTTGTCAGGGGCGTATTCCAGAGGTGTGAACCTGGAGTGCCCAGTGAGCATTCAGATCCAGCTTCCAGCTAAGAATAGTTCATATGGCAGATTGGAGGTAGCAAGGCTGTTCTTAAATGTCCTGGCCTTTGGCTGTAGTGACCACAACCTTGAATTTCACCTACCTGTCTGCTGAATGGAGAGCAGAGCACTGGCACAGTGTAAGGCTGGGGCAGCTCCTCCGAGTGTTTTTCCAGGGGTGTTTTTCGGATTTGATGGAGGCAATATCAAAAAGTATCAAAACCAGGAGTAAGTGATGGAGTGCAGGCTATCCTGTTGGGGATACTCAGGAAGAGTTGGAGGGCTCCCTTTAAACAGTGGTTTTGTACCAAAGTAGAAGTATGCTCTTCTTTATATTGTCTTACTCAGGAGCATAAAACAGAGCCCTGGGAACAGGGGCAGGGCCAGAGGTATGAAGCTGGAAAGGGACATCTCAGTCTGGGTTTGGATGTGCAGGGAAGAAGAGCAGGGGCTCAGTGACCTGCCAGTCAGAGTGTGGGTGCTGACCTCTGGGTATTGGTGTGGCAGTGACACAATGCTGGCTGCCTTGAGGTGGCAGACAGCAGACAGCTCCTCAGTGTAGACAGGTAGGACTTTGTGTTGACCATTAGCTGTTACTCAAGTTCCAGGTGTAGTCCAAAGGTTCAAACCAGACCACTGCCAGCATACACATGGCCAGGGGGTTGTAGCATCTCTGCTCTACTCTGAGGTGAAAAATGATGACACATCCTAGTCAAGTGGTATTTAACTAGGTCAGAAGAGGTAGCCGTGGGACCAGGCTGGAGAAGTTTTAGTAGTAAAAACAAAATTAGGCTAATAATGGAGTGTCATCAGTGTCCCAAATTCTTCCTTTGAATACAGGCAGCCAGACTTTGCCAGTAAGTAGAGGCCATTTGAGGGACAGGGTAAATTTTACTGTCCTCTTTCAGTGTACCCTGGACATTGCTGACAGCACGTTATGTGACAGTGGGAGGAGTCCTCTGTGTAGTTCAGCAGTCATAGCAGTGCTGTACAGTACTTCTCTGCATGGAAAATAGATGTGAGCTGTTCCACAATGCCAAATCCATGGAAGGAAGAAGCAGTGTCGAGGGTTATCTCAGTGAAGGACAGAGGTGTCACAGGTATAATATGTCTGGACATGAGGTCTCTTATCCCACAAGCAAGAGATCCGTGCCCTGGTACTTACCTACTTCAGCTAAAATAATGAGCCTCACACTCGTACCAAGACATGGTCCAGCACAGTGAGGTCCTGGTGTGAGATCCACGCCCCACATTCTGCATGGACAGAAAGAAAGGTATACAAAGGCAGAGTCATCTGACCCTTCCTGGAGCAGTCGGCCCCCTTATAGTTTGAGATGACATTCAGGTTGTGAAAAGAGGGACTATGCTCAGGAGACTGGCAAAAATAGATCACAGTTTGACTAGAAGATCACACATAAATATACGTGGACTGTGCCCAGGGTGTCCCACAAGAAAAGAATTTGGCATGTGTTGAAGATGGGCCAACACACAGGTATTGGATGGTTTCCAGGCATTATTGTTTCTGTAAGCAACACCAACAGAAAGATATTGGATCCCCAGCAGTTGTCATGCAAAATCATTCTCAATCCATTTCATCCTCATGAGTACTGTTGCCCTCCACCTCACCTTCGCAAGAGATAGTGATAGGAAGATCATGACTAACTGGGGAGAGTTTTTGACTCAAACTGAGTTTTAGGAAAGGAGTTATGTCAGATTGACACAGCCGTGCTGAAAGTGGCTGCTCAGAGCATGGAATGTTACAGACACATAACTGAGAACTTTATTGGCATTTGAGTAGCCACAAACACCATGCAGGAGGAAGGATGTATTGTGGGGGGAAGGCAGAGGAAAGGAGAAAAGAGGTGGCTGGGCTGGTTTGTGAGTTGCTGTTACCCTGTGCCCAGTGTCTGCTTAAATTCAAACCAGGCACAAGGAGCATGGCTCTCTGTGAGAGCTGTTGTCCAAGCTGCAGCACAGAAAGGAAACCTGAGCTGAAGCAGGGTCTGGTCAGAGTGCTTTGAAGTGATTTCTTTCAGTAAGGAAATAATTTCCTTTGTCTGTACATGTTCAGGAAAACTGCCTCATTGGAGACTTTTCTCAGGACTTTTGGATCATAATTGTTTTGTCCAGAAAAGCTCCATGACTGGAAATGAAGGGGGGAAAAAAAAAAAAGAAAATTATAAACGTTAGGGAAAAAAAAGCTTGTGAATATATATTACATCCATATGTGGAGGGAGAAAAAAAGGAATCAGGGCTCAGTTAAAACCACAGTCAAGATCCCATTCCGCTCTCAGCTACACTGGGGTTGCCCCACCACAAACACTGAGACAAGCACTGACTGAAGAAACATGGGGACAGCTGCAGGCAGCCCTCTCCCTAGTAAACAAAACCACAAAAACTGACATTTGGGGTTTCAAAGTATCATGTATTTTTGTGTCATCTCTGCACAGTGAGGGTACCAGAAAGGGACAACAGAGATAAACACAGGACGTGCATTTAGAGGTGCCTTTTTAGGACAGAGTGGAGAAGGGACATCTTGCAGTGGATGTAAAGAGAAAGCAGGCACTGCTGGGGCTTGGGTTTCTTTTCTTTCCAGCTGTTTTTTTCAGCAGGCACTCTCATGTTCCCTACCAGAAAGAAGCAGAGAGCATTTGTCCCCTCTCCCTGTGTCCTGGTGCCCTGCTGCCCGCATAGGGGGCAATGAGCAGCAGGCCTTTGCCATGGCCATGTCTGGGCTGCTAAAGCCCTCATCCCACTAGGGGCTCAACCTGGGTCCCTCATGTGTGTGTAACTTCTCCTGCAGTCAGTGCAAGTATTATGTCTGCAGGATTAGCTGTGTCCCTGGGTGATTCCTAATATTTTCTTTCCTCACATTCTTCACATTGGAAGATTTAACAGAGTCATAGAGATCTGGTGTCCAAGAGACTGTTCCCCTTCCAGAGCAGGATCTCTCCCTCCAGCACACTTGCCAGCATGCTGTCCAGTCCAATTTCAAATGAGTCAAATGTTGGTGTTTCCATCCTTGCCTGGAAGACAATTCCACTGCTCAAGTGGTCCAAGCCATTAGGAACATTTTCCTGATATTCAGCCTAAATACTTTCTTTTTCAAATTTATCCCATTGCTCCAGAGATTCATGTTACTGGAGATGGTCTCATACTAAAATCCCTTGCTGTGTCTTTCCCTGGACAAATTCACTCACTACTTTAATAGAGGAAAGAAGAAAGGGAAGGAGGAAGGAAAGGAGGGAGGGAGGGAGGAAGGAAGGAAGGAAGGAAGGAAGGAAGCATGCCTATTTTATCATCATGGAAGCAGAGAAATATTTCTGGAGGTCTCTCCATTAAAAGACAAATTTGAATTCTCAAAAGTGCTTGTTTGATACACTGGCATTTGAAATCCACTGTTTACGTACAAAACTGGCATATTATTTATAGCAATAATAGAAGCTTCTCCCCATCCCACTAAAATTGTGTAACTGTACTTTAGAGAGAATGCATCTAACAAAGCTATTCTTTTTTTTGTGTCTCATATAGTCTTTAACCTCAACTGGTCATGCTTAGCTAAACACAAGCAGTTGACAACTACGGTGAAAATTTTGGTTCCTATTCAGTAAAGCGAAGAGGCACATACTTAACTTTAAGATGGAGCTTAGCTGAATAGTTTGAAATGTCCAAAACCACCAACATGTTTCACACAGGTCAGTAAATAGCACCACAGAGATGGGGAGTTTATCCTCTGTTGTCACCCTCCAGACTGTGCTAAACAGCTACATTTCAATCAGTTGCAAGCACTTGTAGTAACCATTTCATGTATGGGGGAAAAAAATGGAAAAAGGGAATCAGATCCTTCCTGCCCTAATATCTTTGAAAAGGTCCTTTGGAGCATGATTTCTAATGTGTATGTTTTAGTTTTCATTTGACTGCTTCACTGGTGTTCAAAAATATCATTCTTGTACTCCAGGAAAACAACACATTCACAAATTAATGGACATCTGAGGCATTTATGCATCTTAAATAAATGCTGGAGGTTGTGAACTCTACTTACTTCAGCCTTTTCTTCAATTACTAGAACTATTTATATTTGCTCCCTTTTTAGTTCTTTTGCATTTGAAGAATAAATTTCATGTAGCCAATCAGATTATTTCTTGCCTTTAGAGCAACAAACATCTTTCTTCTCAGTTATTACCAGTATTATCTGCTAGAGGCAACAGGTTTCTGCAGGCCCCATGCCCAAACCTGCAGCAAATTCTGCAACAAAATGGAATGCCAAAGCTGTTGGGTGCAGAAGGTATTTGTGTATCTCTGTCTCTGCCTTAGACTTTATCTTCTGGCTGCACTGAAATCTCATTCCCAAAGTTTCTTCCTTTTGTGAAGAATCCTTCCTATGTAGAGGGCAGAAACACAGATGGGTAAATGCACATCAGCATGTCTTAAAAAACCACTGTACGTTTATCTCTGTTATGTAAAAGAAAACTCTGATAACAGGCACTTGCTCCAAGGATACCAAATTAATTACAGGTTGTATTGAGTGCTCCTAATAAAAGCAAAAATACAGCCTAAATATGAAGTGTTAGCTAGCTGTGCTGTTAGCAAACATGGCAGCCCAATGTTTAAGCCCTTTGGGCTGTAATACTGTCTCTGAACACTAAAAGGGGAACATCATCCCTGCATTGATTTACTGAGGTGAACAGCCTTCTTCAGATCCTACTTTGAAACCCCTGGGTAGACTAATACCTCCAGGAGAGGAAGGAGAGAGATAAGAGGACAGAGAGTTAAGGCTGAAGAAGTGAGGGTATTATTATTATTATTATTATTTAGTTACAGTTTTTAAAATGCAAACCTAATGAATAAATGCTAATTTGTTGTCTACTACTTAGCATCATCAGATCTCCAAACGTTTCACAAAATCTTCATCATTATCCTGATCTTACTGATGCTCTGGGACTTTCAAAACAAAATAAGGTGCTTGTGCGCTATTCAGGTAAAGTGTAGGGAAATGGATGTTTTGGGAGAGTATTTGTACTGCTGTGGTTTCCATGCATGTCCAGTGGTCATGTCCTTGCTGTGAAGGCCTGACCTCCAGATGTCCAGAAGTTTTTGACAAAAGTCCAGTGTCTTTTTCTTTTTTTTCCCCTGCCCAGGCAAATTTTCCAGTTGGAAACTGATGCCATAGCCAGGGAAAAGCCAAACATATGGAAGTTTCACATTTTGCAGACAGGAAACACTCAGGGGACCAAAGGTCATCCACCAGGCTAGGGCTAAAGCCAAGGTTACAACCCACATTTCCTGACCTCTGAGGCAGTGCTAAACCCACTAAAACCCCCTTGTCCTTCTTTATACACATTATATTTCCTCTACTCTTTCCATGGATTTCAAGAGGACCTAAAGCCCTGTGGACATGGTTTCCGCACTGTATGTTCAGCTGGCTGGCTCAACGGTCCTCTGAAGCCTCAGGCGCTGTTTTAGTACAAATATGTGGTAATAATAATGTGTCTGCCTGCCCTGTGCATGTTAATACTGTCACCACACTGCTTTGTCAGCTGCCTGGAGCTGCTGGCAAGTCAAAGTGCCCTCGCTGGCCTCCCTTTCTGCCAGCGGATGTTTGCTGCGTCCAGGTGCCTGTGTGGCCACATCCTCCCCTCGTGTGTCAGCACTTTGCAGAGCAGTGAGAGCAGGCTGGGCTGGGACTGCTGGCATGTTGTTGATGAACTGTCTGTGCTGATTTCAATCCGTCCCAAATGGCTTGGTGTTTGTACAGGCTGGTGCGAGGTGCTGGGGTGTTCAGGAGATGCCCTGGGCTGTTTTTGAGCAGACTTCCTTCCTACCCTCCACTGCTTACCTAACCATCAGACAAACACTGCTCTTCTGGATTTGGGGATAAAGCTCATTGTTTTGGGCTAAGTACTCTTTTATAGGATCTTATACAGGTAGTTGGTTTCCCTTTCTACATAGTGGGTGTTCTGGGGCAAATCCAGCAAGGCTGCTCTCCTTGAGAAGGTCCCCTGACACCAGTAACCATGTGTCAAAGGGGTGGAGGAGGAAGATGTACTCTTCCCTGTGTGAGGATGATGGTTGCAAGTTTTGTTTGGACAATAAAAATGTCCCTTTATGTTAAGCTGCATAAGCTGGAGGTCAGTTCCCCCAAGGGATGGGACAAGGTTAAGCTTACAGCAAGAGGACATGAGGCTAATTCCAGGAGCACTGTGGTAGCCCTAGGGGATTTGTTTATATTCCGTATATCATCTCCACTTGAAGCTGTACAAAAAGGTGTACAACAGAAAGGGAAGCTTGCCTGTATGTGTGTGTACATTTGTGTTTGTGATGTTCCGTGAAAACACCAGTGAAGAAATCTTTTTCATTTTTTTCCCTCCTTCGGACTGATTTATTAATAATTTGTGTTCCATTACAAAAAATGGGCTTTTATGTGAATTGTACTGTGCCCTGAAATTGTTTTAGTGGCAGATCATAATTTACTATTGGGGTTTCAGGAGTCAGTGCAGAGCACAGTGCCATCTCCATATTCATATTTCAGATCTGTCAGAGCACCCAGATAGTTCGTGTAATCAGATGGATTTCCATTCGAGTCCTTGAGAGACAAGAAAACTGGCCATCACAGAGAGATCCTTGGCAATTAAAATGAATAAGAGCTGCCACTCTCAGTGGATGTCTTCTGGGTTACCATGGGGGACAGAGATTGGTATGAGGTTTAATCAGGCACTAACAGCACCTTGCTGGGAACTTCATGGCTGATAAAGGCAGCAGCATCAGACCAAGTAGCTTCTCTCTTTTTAAAGGGAAAGGAGCCTTTTTTTTTTTTTAATATAATAAATCCCATGAAGTTTTGTAGTGTTTGATAGCAGAGAAGAGATAGAGGGTTTGGGATTACTTTTCTTCTCTTCCCCACAAATGAATCACCCCTCTTTGTGGGTTAAAATCAAGCGAAACAGCACACGCTGGATGCTCAGTACATTTGCAGGGTGGTTTTTAATTGCTTGTATTTTGCTTGTGCTGTGGCTACTAATGTGATATTGGGCTTTTTAAAATTAATTTCACTGTGACTTTGTGGCTATTGAAGGGTGACAGATTGGCAGCCCAGAGTTGGAAATCCTTTACTTATCCCCAGAACAATTACAACGCAGGCAGCAGCAATGAAAGCGTCCCCAGCTGGCATGGAAGGCCCAGAACAAGGATGAAGGTAAGCCTTCCCAGGCCCTCTGCTGAGACTGCTATTAAAGATACCAATTAGTGCCAAACTGTATTTTGTGATGGAGGAGGCACCATTCCACTAGGATAGGACTGTAACTGCGGCACCTTTACTCCTCAGCTGGCTGCAAGTTTCAGTCATCAACAAAATGGCCTGAATTAACTAGCACAATCTTTCTGGCCCGATGCAGTGCGGTGCTGAGCCTCAGGTGAGCTGCAGTGCACCTTCTGTGTGGTGCCATGTCAAGGAGCGTTCACACAAACCAGCAGCACACAGAGTGACATGGGGGTCAATTTGCTGCTGCCTCCACAGCATCCTCAGAGTGCATCTCACTGAACCTGCCTGTCACCCACTCTTTGTTTAACAGGGTTTGCCGTGAAAGGAATAAAAGATAAAGGAAATCGTCTCTTGTGTTTTGCCCCCAATAGGGAGCATGCCCCCAAATATGGATGTGCCCATATTTCCAGTCCATCCCTAAAAATATTTGTACGCCAGACCACAGTATTAAGGCTTGTTCTAGTAAGGCTGAAGAGCCACAGTTTCATTTATACATTTACAGTTCCTTGGCATGAAGTGGGTAATGGAGTGGGTTTTTAAGGTACAGTATGCAGTGCTCAGAGCACGCCTGTGTGCAAGGGTTTTCCTTCAAGAAGACTTGACAGTGACTGTACTACATCTTAGCTGTCAAGCTATTTTTTCCTTTCTAGGTTTCATTTGTGTTTTTCTTCACCTTTAGGAGACCCCTTACCTCTCCCCTCTTAAATCTGTGCTCACCACAGAGCAGACATAATCCCAGATTTTCAGTAAATCAACACTATATGCTCCCTACTGACTAAGAGAATTTGATACTGACAGATTGTTACACCTAAAAGAAAAATACTGCCTATATTCTCTAACATGCTTTGCCTGCAACACCGGGCAAGGACGGATGTGTGATATTCATTATGAATGTAACAATACAGGTAGCCTACCATAATACAACTATTTTTAATTTATATTTCATGACGAGGAGCATGGGTGCAGCCATGAATCACTGTCCTCTTCTTTTAGCTCAGTAAAACCACAGTGTCCGTAATATTGCAGCCATACAATTAACTCCTTTCATCAGCAGCACTGCAGATTTTAGTCTTGAGCAAAGTCATTGTTTAATCCACACATGTATAGAAACCACCCTGTAGAATAGCAACATTTTGCATTTATATGACACCCGACATCAGAGTATCATTACGTGCTGGACAGATGTGTAATTAATGTTGCTGTTCAACCTCTCTGTTTGGTGGGTAAATTCTAGACTGGGAGTGAAGTTATATTCAATCCTAGGATGTGATGCTGAGCGTCAGCAATGTCTGTATGCTGTATAATTCTCCTGTGTACTCAATGAAGGGATTAAATGCATTCCCCCTCCTCACCCTCAATTTTCCTAGATCCCTTAAAGAGCTACTACTGCCTACATAATCTTCATCCCTGAACTAAAATCCTTCGGATCCTCTGGGGCCCTTATTAACTGAATGTTTGCTATTCTCTGCCTTGAAATGGTCTTCCACCTCCTTATTGTTTTGCAAAGACCATGCCATGATTTCTGAGCACATCCTTCTCTTTCATCTGCCCTTTATTAGCCCAGATGGACAGAAGTGAAGGGGATTCTCCTTTTAGCAGTACGATCTCCGTTCAGTGAACTACATAAAGATACCATATGCAAAAAGAGATGTTTGGGTCTGATGAACTCCATCCTGCCCAGACCCACCACAGGATAAGCCCCTTCCTCCTGGTCCCTTTTAAGGAAGTATGGTACCAGCCTGACAAGCCTCGGCTGTTCTTGAAAGCCTTGGAGCATCATTTCAACCCCTGGACAGATTATTCCACATTTGCAGTACACGGATCTTTGTAATGCTGTAAACGCTCCTGAGTTTTCCCCTGGGAATAAGTATGGACTTGGGGATGGCAGAGAGGAATAGGTGGTTGGAGTCTTTCCTTGCCAAAAATGGGTAAATTCCTATCTGTCCTGGAGGAAGGGCAGTAGTGAAACATCAAAGAAACAATGCACTAAAACACTGTCATAAGAAAGAAATCAAATCCTCTTCCTTTCCCCCATTTCCCTTTGAGGCAGAGGAAGTTCTGTGCCAGTTCCCCATCCAAGGAAAGCTGGCTTTGGGTGACCAGTTCAATGTACAAAGAAGGCTGGGGCAAGGTCCAAAGGAGAGACAAACTGCCCTGGCACAGGTTCACAAGCTGAAGTAATGCACTGGCTCTCCCAGAAGAATCAAGAACTACCCATAAGGGAGACAGGATACCTCTGGATCCCAGGGCAGATCTGGTAACAGCTGTGGCACAGTCCAGGGCTCATCTAGGCTGGAGAGAGTCTGCTTCTTTCCAAATACATACAGGACTGAGAGTCCAAACACTAGGACTTGTCAGTGGGAAAAAAAAAATTAATCAAAGAGCTGTATTTCAAAAGAGAACACAAGAATAGAGGAATAGACAAAACATTTTATCTGTCCAGTTGGTTAGAGATTACACAGACAAATTTATAGGTGTTAAATTGTACACCAGAGGGCTTCCATATTGTTCTGTGGATGAATGTATTGCAGAAGTAGTAATATTAAATGTAACAGAGGCAAAGCAATGTTAAAACCCCCACATGTTCTATACTACGTGCTATGTTTAGCTGGGCTAACAGACAAATTACAGCTGAAATGAAGAATTTTCCATTGTTTGGGTAGGATTCACCTTAAATTTTCCCATCAGCCAGTGACAGTTCTATCAGCAGAGCAGTGCAGTGCCATAGGACCGTATTTTCGAGCATCAGTTAAGGTTTCTTAGGGCACTGGCCTAGAAAGGAAGAACGGCATGTACTGGTAGTCCAGCACTCATGTGTACAGCACCTGGGGCACTTCCTCAAGGGCTTCTGTCCAAATACTAACTAGACCCAACCTCGCTTAGCTCATAAAATTTGACAAGGCCACCTCAGAGCAAGATACCGTGGCTACAGGCAGAAGTGCAGGGAGCATTGCTTACCACCATTATCCAGATAGGAGGGGAGAGGCTGCAAATGGTAACATGTGAAAGAAGCAAAGAGTAAAAGGAGAGTCAAGGCAGGGGAGAAAAGAAGAGGCTGAAGCTGAAAAGTGGTTCTGGAGTGAGGCTTATGTGTGGGTGCAGAGGCTTAAAACATTCCCAGGCTCTTCTAAAGGGAGTATTTGAAAGGACTGAATGAATTTCAGAGCAGAACCAATGTCTCTGATTCTGGGATAGATTTACAGCATAAACCCACTGGGACAGATTCAATGTTGGAGCGAGTGAACACAACTCTATTGAAGTTAATGGACTTGTGCCCACTTATATCAGAGATGAATTTAGTCTATAGAGAAAGAAAATGGGATTTAACCTGCAAATCACCTGTTATGGAGACTAACAACATAATATGTGATGAAAAGACAAGCAAGAATTTGGGAGTATGCTTAAAATGCTTCATTCTCTGCTCATCCGAATAGCCTGCATTCCCTGTGTTTCTAATTACCCGAAACCTTTCTAGCACTGTGAAGAATAGTATTTAACATTCGTACAATGGCAGCAACCAGAGATCCTGTGAGGGTCCCATTACACTCAGTGCTCTGCAAACACAGAAGCATGCCTAATCCCTGCTCCAGAGTACTTTCACTTCTTTTCTGTGGACATGGACGCCAATTAGAGCTGATGAAGTTCAGAGCTGGAGTCAAGATTTAACACTGTGGGACTGATACCCAAGGGTAGTAACTAGGAGTCATACTTAGCTACAGCACACTCAGTTTTAGGGACATCAAGACTGGAATACCTGCACTCCAAATATCCAAATACTAGATTAAAACTGATTAATAGAATGAATTAAAGGATTGTCTGTTGTATCTGTGTTGTCAATAGGGTGATAAATCAACGGAAGAGAACATTGATACAGGGATAAGTAATTACTGCTTGTGTATAAAATCTTGTGTTGTGCTCTGTAAGTATTCTGAGAGACTTGGATGAAAGCAGCTATCATCAAAGTGTACTATTAAGGCTGTTAGTAATCATATTAATAATACAAATACTGTTGACTTGTAACTTGAAAGTATCATCTGCTGCATCCTGGCACATGGGTGATGCTGCCAGGTAATGAAGCAATGGTTTATATCTCACAAAACCCTACTTCTAAAAACTACCGTGGGACCAACCATAGAGTCTTCTCCATACTGCTTTCTTTCATCACTCTGTTAGTAGGTCCGTTTTCAAGCAGCTGTCTTAAACAGAACAACTTTCAGCTGAACTATAGTGTGTGTACATAAGTGCATAGCTCTATGCAGTGATTCCCCCTCACCCTTTCCTGCTGCTTGTCCTCTAAGGTGGCGTTTCAGAAGCATGCCAAGATAAGGCAGTCCCAGAGGGACTGTCAAAAAACAGCACAACCCAGAGCAGCCCTGAGGCTGTTCTGAATTGCACCAGGGGTTAAACCTGCCTCCAGCCAGCCTCAGGATTTGGGGTGTGCATACAGTATGGCACAGGCCACTATCTCCCCACTCTGTGGTAAACTGACTGATGCTCAAGGGTGTCTGAGAGCAAACTCAATAGAGCTAGTCTGGATTCACAGTGCTGCAGCAGAAAGCAAAGCCAGGTCATTTACCCCTCCTTTGCCCAGAAGAAAAGACCATCCATGTTCTTTCTTTCAGCCACCAAAATCTAATCCAGAAGAGACTTCACAATTTTTCCCAGGTGTGACCTGTATCCAGACTTGCCATGACAAGAAGTAACTACCTGTCTGCAAATACATTCACCATGTCAGCCTATGCTAACTCTTCCAGGACAAGTACAAGTAGGGAAAAACATTGCATTTTTAAACAGGTGTATCCTGTTGGAGGATGTATCCTTTGCTGTCCAGGACTGGGAAGCCTCTAACACTGGTTAATTATCTCCAAGAAGAAGGTCTTAATTGGGAATGTCATGAACTAAACTTTCTTCTCTTTGAAGAGCTGTCTACCTCACATGGTGCTCAGAAAAATATTAGACAGCAAAATCAGTTCAGTTTTCATTGTTTCCTCTCTATTCAGTAAAAATGCAAGCAGTCAGGGAAATGCTATCGAATGTATGTCCTACACTTCCATCCACACACCCAGTACTTCTGTGATGACACCTAGACTCAGGAGAGAGAATGATGATGAAGGTCAAGTGTGAAGAAAGGAAACTCTAAACAATAATAGATGATTTATAGCATACAGCGAATCTTATCTGGGTCACACTTTTGAAGGGCCCCATTTCTCAACTCTTCTAATTCTTGAATTAATTAAGTTCTTATACCCATTATTTTGTATCTCTTTTGCTATGCAGCTCGAGACACAGAGGTGACAGGCTGACTGATGCACTTCAGAGCAGCGATTCTTCTTGTGCTGTGTGAAAGAGCTTTCAACAGAGCTTTGTCTCTGCAGCAGCAGGACTCAGAGACACTCCTTGTTGTGTCTTCTTCAGCCTTGCTCTTGCTCTGCTTATTCAGACCTCTTCCACATCTTCCTTAATGATCACTACCCGGACTTCACTTGGGTGGCCTCTTGAATTGGAAGTCTTTCCTCCAAGCACGCTCACCTAAAGAGGATTAAGACCTTCCTGCAATCCTACAATGTTTACATGGGGTAACAGACTCTTTCCAAAGAAGAGACTAGTTAAGGAAAAAGACACACGTATTCTCTCTGACATTCCCGTTGCTTGCATGGACCTCATCCATCTTCCTGCATTGACACTCAGATTCTGCTGTTGCAAGTACAATGCAATCACAGAGCTTGTCAGAGGAACCAGACAGTTGTCTCCTTGCAGTCTGATCTTCCACATTTTGACCACAGAAGCTTTGATCCTACAAAGTGCTTCTCCTTGGTGTGTCTCCTGAATGGGTAGCCATCTGAGCTCTTTTGTAGGCTGCAGCCTGAAAACTGTAAGCTCAAGTTCAGAAAATTGCCTACCAGACTCCTGTGGCTCTGTGAGAACAGAGAAAACAAAAGCAATAATAAATTGTTAAGGGCAATAAAGAATTAGTTCTGCAATAAATCTATATGCAATCTGTCCCCTGTACTCCTGTGTGCTTACTTATATTTATAAGATTTGTTTTATGAATGATTTGCCATTAATGGAGAAAAGAGAGATTAAGAAACAAAAGCTGTAGCTTCAATCCATCATTAGGGAATTAATCAATTGGCAGCTTGTGCAGACAGCTATTTAGATCTGTGGCCTGAACAGCTTAATTGAGGGAAACATTTTGAAAGGGCTAGAACGATGTTCAAAGTAGCATAAATTAGCCCATTTTGGACCCATCACATGGCCTAATTTAACAACTTGTATACCTCAGAGTTTGGCAAGTGGTCACATCTCGAGCTTCTTAGCAGCTTCCTATCCTGATATGGCTGTAAAGTATATTTCCATCTGAAAATGATTAACTAGAAACACTCCACCTAGTCAATAAAAGGAAAGGCAAGGACACCTGTGAAACACTGTGTCCTTACTTGTGTTTGCCTGTCTCTGCCCGGCTGTAGGAGTTTGTAGTCACTGCTGCAAGTGAGGGTAGAAGCAGGTCAAGGTCGCCTCCACTGTGGCTCTCAGTTCTCCCTTAGGGCTGATGGGACTGTGATGCTCTTTTCACTCCTGCCCTCCCCAGTGGAATGTGACCAATTCTTATGCTCCTGGAAAAAAAAAAATAGAGTATATCTCAGAGTTTCCTACTTTTAATGTTGGTTTATAAAGTGTTTTATCTTCTGAGATACATTAAGTATGGTGTTTAAGTGGAAAAACCCAACATTATCTTTTACTAGGAACAAGTGAAAATCCACAAATGCAAGTTTCCTGGAAGTTCAGCATTTTCTGGGATCTGGACCTTGAACTGGCTTTTAATACAGCAGACAGCCCATTTGTGATTGGCCAAATCAAATCCCCATGAACTCCCTAACCCACTTGCGTGCTTGAAATCTGGGACTGGTCCCAGTGGTGAATTTCTCAGTCTCAGCATGTTGCTGCCACCAGTGCAACCAACGCCTATGTGTTCTGCTCTTCATGCCATTGAGGCTGCGCAGTTCTAGCTCCTACAATTACTTCTGGTTACCTCATGTGGGGTCGGAGAGATGCTGCCTGGGGACTTTCAAACAAAACCATTTAGCTTTGAGGTTCTAAATGTTTCAGCGTCTTTGCCAGGCAACACCCTGACAACATAGCTAAACCAAACTAACCTTATACATATATTGTACATGACATTTGTTTTGGAGCAAACTTGTTGCCCTGCATTCCAGGCCTCCAGAGGCATCATGCCATCCTCTTTATTCATCAGGAGTATGCCTAAATCCCAGAGTTGGTTAAAGTGCAGCCTATCCACATGCTTCCCGTCTCTGAAGGAAAATGCAGAATGCAGTATCCAAACGCAGTTACAGGCACAGTTGTCATCCAGGCAGGTTTCACATATGCCTGCTGACAATATCATTGATAACTGTATGCCCTTTCAAGCTCTGGTAGCTGTGCAGTTCTTGGTCTGGATCTTTTCCTAGTGGGTCAATAAAATTCAGTCTTTGGGCTTTAAGGAGTCAAAATGATTGCATATTCTAGCCAAGCAGTGCTAAAATGTTTGGTTGTTAAGCCTACAGCTCTCATCTCAGGTTCTCTGGAGGTATACCTGAGTTGTTCTGATTTATTCTGAGCTTTCAGAGGTATAAATGATATCAGAATCTGGTTATCTTTTTTATTGATATGACCTTTGTTAGATTTATATACCTGGCATACAAACAGTTAGTATCTTTTAAGAGGGTTTTTTTTACCCATTTACTCACAATTAATTATTCACGAGTTTATACTTGTGACAGGATTTAGTTTAAAGGATCTCTTTCTCAGAGCTCTGGGATCCACAGATTGTATATATTGATAATCAAACCCACACCCAAGGCAGGCTGCAATTTGGGATGTATCACTCCTAATATCTCATTCTTTATTCCACTGGCACTAGCTTTAAAAGTAGATTACAGAAAAAATATTTCCTCTTGAAAACATGGTAGCAGGAACAAATCTGTAGTAACACCAAAGTTGTGGCAAAGACTAAAGACACAGAAGAAAGTGTTCATTTCAGAAGATGATGTCACAAAAAGACAAAGACACAGAAAAAACTTCCCTCCATTTTGTCTCTCAAACCACCAGGACAACAGTAAAAAGCAGACGCTGTCTGGGAGAAAGTAAAATGAAGCCACAGATAATGTGTGATGAAGAATTGCCATGTATTATTTGAACACAATCTCAAGCCAACTTCAAACCACCTAATAGATGAGACGGGGGGGGGCTTGGAGCAAACGTTTATGCCGTAAGGTGTGTGACCACTGAGCTTCAGCTCAACAGCATTTCAAACACTGGCTGTTGTTAAACATCTTCAGCCCAGGACAAAGGCAGAGGTCCAAGAAGATCACTTAATTATCACCAGTTCCCTGAGAGGGAAGGACAAGAGCATCTATATCATTAGACATCTTTTACAGCAAAAGCATCTTCCTCAGTGTTTGGCACCTTCTGCCCTTGCAGGAGCAGACCCATTCTTCCAGGAGATGTTCCCCTTGCATCTGCAAAGACAGGAGCAAAATACCTCTGATGGGCATGCCATCCATTAGTCCAGGGTATTTCCTTTCCTATATTTCTGCCTGTCACAACAGCATCAGCTGGCATGCGAAGTCTAGTCTGCAAGCTGAAGTTTTGTGTAGGAACTCAAAAGTGATGGTTTTGCTGTGCAGTGAATTATTTCATAATAAATAAATAATGCAGACGGGTCAGGACAGGGAGCAGAAGATTAATCTGTTCATTCTTCCTTCAACCCTGTATATAAAAGTACATGTTTGGCAAGCTACAAAGCCCTCTCCTTTCTGTGTCTTAAATGCAATGCTAGATACTAGAAAAGGTAGCCTTTTACATTTTGCACATTGAATATATTCAGGATATAAAGAAAGGGAAATAGAAAGGAAAAAAATAATTAAAAGATAAAGAAAAAGAAAGAACACATGATCTGACAACCTATGCAGTTCAAGCCCATGCTTCCGACACCTCACAGAACTACAAAGACCACTATATATATTCCAAAATCCATTGGTTTTCAGAGCTTTTGACTTGTTATTTTAGTTACAGAAATCTTCATCTCAGAAAATAAAAGCACAGTGGACAACTTGGAGAGGAACTGACACAAAAGAAGCAGATTTTCATATCATAGGAAGCTTTTACCACTTTTAGCTAACCTGTTACTTTCCTCTATTCCTGGTATATATGAACACATGAACTGAAGTGTGCAAGACTAACAGTCAGCCAAGACAAGGTTTTGACCCTATCCAGGAGCTTACTGAACACACCAGAGGAGAAACAAAGTGGAAGAACTTACAGCTGCCTACTGCTGCCATACTCCCTATCTGTAAGAAAACCCATTAGTAATATCAGCAAGAATTTTCCTATTTCATTTTGCGAATCACATGCAATGTACGTTCAGTGCATGTTTTCCCAGCAAACAGTTACTTTCACAGTAAACTGTTAAGCTGAATGTGAACAGGTCATTGTTTGAAGGATGTCTATTTACATTTGTGAACTGGCCCACTTAAAGGAAATGTTTTTCTTCTAAACATTAGGTTACTTAAGGAAAATCTGTCACAGCAATTGGAGTTCATTGTTCAGTTCTGAATGGACTGTATTTTTGTCACTGTTCTTGCTTCCCATCTTCTTATGGCACCACTGCAAATATCTAGTTCTTTCAGTAATATTTTTGTCTCCTCTTAAAATGAGTTTCCACACTTACCTAATTTTGTATGGCATGAGCAAGAAGTGTCTAAGGCTTGAAGCAGTACATCATTTATAATACTCCTGCTAATTGAAGAAATGTGGGCCAAATCTAAATAGTATGTTAACTTCAGCAGTTTCGGGGAAATGATATGTCAGATATCATTACACTCACAGGATATAGTGGATGGAAATAGCTGTAATCAATATGCTATATCACTGAGTTGGAGTTGACTTCTACTTGGCAACGAACCATTAGTCTGCGTAGACATACCAGCTCAGAAATGCTCTGAAAGCCAATTAGCTTTGCATAGAAGCTAGGATAATCCACAAGTAAAACAAGAACATGGTTAGGTTGTATTCAGATTGTCTTTTTCATTTACTTACTTGTGAGTTGAGAGGGTTTTGCAACACTGTTTTCCAAAGTGAAAAGGTAAGATTAGTGCAGGTTGACATCAGTCAGTGTTCAAGATTTTATCAAATAAAAATAGGTTCATAACCTCTCTATCCCAAAGTATATTTCTGCTCCACCACAGCAGCCACTAAATTATTCCCAGCTAAACTCCCTTTCACCATGAATCATCTTACTAATGAGGCATGCCTACTCACAAATCCCAAAACCAGGCCCCCCTGCTGTGGAGAGCTAACACCCCATCAGCTCTCATACCCCATGTCTAGCACTGTATAATCTGTGCTATGTGCCATGCATATGATGTGCATGCAGCCACCCTTCATCACAGTTAATGTTACCAGGTTTTAGGTTGATTGGCTCAGATAGATGAAGCAAAGCAGCAGATGGGAGGAGCTATTTGATTAATAATAAATAGATACAAAGATTTATGATTAACATGGAACATCTTAATGATTTACCATAGCAATGAAACCAATAGGCTGATATTCCAATCTGATTTCTACAAATTTGTATAATCCTCAGGGTAAAACAATTTAATGTGCTGTCTCTTTTATAGTTACAAAAGGCCTTTCATATGATCAATTATACATAAGAGTATAATAAATGTAACTTTCTTCATACTAATCACATCTAACTTAAATTCTCTTGTCGGTCTTTGGAGTGTATGTAGCATTCCCCATAAAGTTTTTAGTCTCAGCTCTTAGCAAAAGTTAATATACCCAGAACTTCCAAATAAATCATCAGTACAAGGGTCTTCACACTAGTAAAACTGTTCAGACAAAGCAGTTTATTAGCAAAGTACTCCCTTCTTCCAGTCAAGCCCCTTGCTTAACACAGAAAACTTGCTGCTTCACGGGGAGAGGGTTCTGGAGATTATGGTGCTGGATCTTTAAAGCTTTGATAAGCAGTATTGTATCGCTGTCATGACTCAGGGTATTGCAAGGGTAGCATAAAGACAACATAATAGTAACATTTTGCCTAGTAGATAGATCAGAACCAGGAAATGGAATTGCATGAACACATGTAGACAAAGAGTCTCGAAAGCCATGTGGTTTATTAAAAGTTTCAAGACAAAATTACCATCTAATGTAATTTTGGTTTCTAATTTCTGTAGAATTGCAATTCATAAAAAGAAAACTGCATGAAGGCCTTGCATCTAAAAGCAAAAGAGAAAGGCAGAAACAGAGAGGCTGTACACTTCATATGCACATTAAAAAATAATCTTACAGTTACATACAGGGGACTATGTTGAAGATGACACAGACACTAAGAGCAATATAAAGAGACTGTGCAAAAAACCTTCCTACTGTGTTCTAATTGCCTGTTTTGGTACATACAATGTTCTTCAGGATGCACAGTCACAGTATGAAATGTGTGTTCATTCGTGATCAGACATGCACAGAATAGTTGACGGATGAAGAGTTAGTTGAAAAGCAGTTGAGACTACCTGAGCAGGTGAAAAAGAGTAAAAAAGTATTGCATATTTGAAGGCTGGAAAGAGAAGACTTGGCACATGGCTGCCAGTTCCTATAGTGAGAAAGAGAACTCTATAAAAAACATTTCTTTTGGGGCATTAGAGACCTTCAAAATTTTGGCTAAGCCCTAAGACTTTGGGACCTTCCTTGAAACCTCTTACTCTAAATGTCTCAAAGATATCTGATAGAGAATAACCTTTGTTCTGTGAAACTTTTTTTCACTTTGGGGGGCGGGGTAATGAAAGAGAGACAATAGATATAATAGAGATCATTCATGACTTTGGGATTTGTGTGCAAAAATACATACACCAGAAGTGCATCCATGCCTGTGATGCAATTAATGGCTTTGAAAAAAATGCAGCTTAAAATACATCCAAATTAATTTGGAGTTCTGGGGGTTTTTTCTCTCTCTTTTTGAAAGCTGTTAGGATTTAGTTTCTCCCTTTTAATGAAATGTGGCAAAACTTTATATATTTTCCAAGAGAAAGTTCCACTTCCACCATATTCACCAGACTCCAGGAACTGGCACTTTAGGAATCCTCCTCCTCCTCAGTGTTAAAGACTCTTAACAAAATCAAAGTTACTTGACTAGCATAAATAACATTGAGTTAATTGCCTATCATATGGTTTTGTAGTATCTGCATGCACTGTCATTGGTGTACTGTTGTGAGTTGACCTGGCTTTTGAAAATGTTGCCCTTAAAGTCTGGCACATTTTTAGAACCAGGCTGTCAGTGAAGGAAAAATGAACTGGAACATCATAATCTGCTTCAACCATAGTAAAGAGAGAGACATCTGGTAGGCCACTTGGCAGTCAGCCAACAGTGAAGACTTGAATTAAAATTATGAACATGTTCTCAGGAGTATGTCTCTGAACTGAAGAAGTTATAAGTCTAGGCTGCTTCTTGAGAGTTGGCTGTAAGTCGCGGCATACCACGCATTTTCTGTTGTTGCACAGGTCATGAAATCACCACCTGCAATACATCTGTAGAGGGTCAAAAATTAAACAAAAAGCAAGTTAGAGGAGTAAGAATGGAACAGTTTCACACTTCCTAGAGCTACTTAGAAGCCAGGACAACCTCCTCTGTCTAATGGAATTGATCTAACTTCCCAGCCAGGCTGGAAAAGCACCCTGAGGTCTTTCATAGCTGGTCCTTACAGGTGTCCTAGATAAGCCCATGATTTTCCTGGGAAATAAAGTGTTCTGAGATTTCTGACTATAAAAGCCAGAGCAGCCTATTTTACCTCCCAACACAAATCACCAACTCCTACTGTCTTGGGTGTCTTTCAAAGGGACAGGAATTGTGCTAGCCATCACTTCCCCGAAGAATCGCTAAAATAGAAATCAATGCCCCAGCTGCAAGCCCTTTCAGGAACAAAGCAGAGAGGAAGTAAAGCTATATCAGGTGACAATAGAGCGTAGCAGATTTCTGTTATTTTGGTTTCAAAGCAAGTTCCTAGCTGTGATTTGGCTTATGGTCAGAGAGTGAATGAAATTCCAACAGTGGTGGCATCCAGACCTGGATGCTGCTAACCCAGCCCAGTTCTTACAAAATGTGCTGCTAGAGTAGATTCTCATCAGCCCATATGTAGTGGGGAAAAAAAAAAAAAAAAAGAACTGGAATAAAATGCATGCTCTAGCCCAATTTTGAAATTTAAAAGAGCAGTGGATATCCAGTGGATGTGCTGTTTTTAAATAGAGGTTGGACACAGCAAAATGTGTCACCTAATGAGGCAGCACAGAAGTTCCTACATAAGACCATTTAAATTTGTAATGGTAATTGCTTTATGGCATTGTGAGGTCATTACAGTTTGGGATTAAGGTGGCCAAATTGTTGCAGGGAAGATCTTTAGAGACCCTCTTACAAAGCCATTACAAGGCAGTATTACACACACAACATGATTTCAAAGCATGACTTGGAGAAGGCCTCACTACAGTGCTCTTGTGGTAAAATTACATTGTGAGACTACAATAGGAAATAAGACTGTAGTGCAAGTCTGTGGAGATTAGACTCAATTATGATGTCAAAACAAACTGAAACAATGTCAATGCAAGTTATACCATTAAGGTTGAAACTTAAACCTAGGAAAGCAAGGAAATTCTACATTAAACCTGCCACATTACCCACATTACCTTTAAATCACACCCTTGTGCTAAGGTGTTGCAGCAGGTAGAGACCTCTCTTAAATTGTCTCTCAGCTCTCGGTATTCTTACATAGTACAGATGATCTCTGTACAAAATCATTGTAGTTTCATTGCACAAATGTTTAAGTAATTAACCTGAATTGTTTAACCTATAACTGAAGTTTCTACAAAATTCAGGGTTATAGGGAGTACTCCAGGTTAACAGTTGATATCTCACTGGATGTGTTCTGTCCAGAGTTTATAGATGTAAAGGACCTGATCCTTTGCAAAAAACAAATTGAACAATTTAGGCACTCTGAGATGAAATAAACATTTGCAATGTTCTTCAGGGTATTTTTTACGGGAATAGCCAGAGCAGCCCAGGTTGTGTCAAAATATACTAGGGGATGCTCCTTCTCCTGACAGCTTACAGCCTGGCTTGAAATAAGAGGTAAAGAGTATGACAGAACATTGATTCTTGCAATGTGTTTTGTAAGAAAGGACCCCCACTGAGAGAAATGTAGGCATGTACTAGGGCCTGTCTAGGTGCGGGAAACTGTAAGTGGGAGGTTGGACCAAAGAAAATATCTTTAAAACATCTGCACTGGTTAACTCAAGGAAGGCACCCAACAGCCACATAAACTCTCCACTTCAGCTTTTCTCCTTGTTATTGGAACTATGGAAATGTAAATGGTGATGGGCTGGAGATGTAGCTGATGTAAGCTGGCTGATCCCCAGTGACTTTGGTAGGGTTGTATCCATTTTTGTCAGCTGTGGACCTGGTCCATTAAACCTGTGTATGGTTTCCTAGAAAGTGTGTCAGCTGACAGAGAACCAGTAGTCTGTATGTTGACTTTTCTTCCCAGACTTAGTATAGCTGTATGAAACACCTTGAACTGACTTTGCAGAACTGCCACAAACCGTATACTTCTTCGGTTTTGTTCATCTTATGTTTTGTAACATCTGAGGCTGGTCTTGAGACCTAGCCTCAAACCAATGGCAAACCCCAACCCAGCTCTGTCCCTACCAGCTCATTTTGTAATTCCAAGTTTCATTCAGTGTCCATACATGTGTCCAAATCATAGCAAAAGAATCCAATGTTCACTAAAACATCTGTAAGCCTTGGATGAGCTTGTAGCAGGTTGAAGGGATAGTAAATGAATTTTACTGGTTTCTACTAAAGGATTTTCATGCAGCTTTAAGTATGTATCCACTGTATTGATTTCTCTAAGATAAGTTCCTTCTGTTGTTTTATATTGGTGCCATCCACTGTGCTAATTATATCAGCATCACCATGTGCATATTGATATCATTAATTAGTATAAAGAGTCACTCCTCAAAAATGCATGGCAGTGTCTCTCCAACTCATTTGCCATGAGGATAATATAAGTGAAGTACAACACCATAATATACCGTATTTAGCCCTGAGCTGTAATCAACTTTATTAATTTCTTCTTGTAGCAATGCCTACTGCAGGAAGTACCATCCTGCAAGGTCCTGATTAGCTCCTCAGAGGTGCAAAGGGTCCACATTTATCCATGAAATCATATGCAGGAACAGGCACTCAGGATCTTTGAGGGAGAACTATGGATTTTGCCAGTTCAGGCCATTATAGTATGGTCCATGACCCTAAATAAAGACAGCTTACAAAAAGTGTGGATGCATGTGCTGGGAAGAAGGTCTGCAGAGGGCTGCTAGCAACTAAGGAGCAAAAGAAGGAGCTGCTCATGACAGAAAATCCTCAAGGTCCCAACAAAGAAAGCGAGCCCTGGAACAAATAAACACCCACTTGGCACCTTAAAATACTTCTGGGAAGTGTTCAGGCCTGGTTTGTACCCTCAGTGAAAACCCACAATTATTCTCAAGAGCAAAATAAGGATGCAGTGAAAAGGAAGGAGAGACATACAGCTTGAAGAGAAAAATAAAGGACATAAGAAAGGGTGGAGAAAAGCAAAAGTAGCTAAATGGGACAGAAGGAGAACACTCAGATACCACAGTGAGGGGCCCAAGAAAGACTCAGCAGTGTGTGAGGTGTCAGAGAAGAGGAAGACTAAGAAACAGCAGGAAAAAATAAGACTGGGAGGAAACAAAGAGCAAGTAGGGGTGAGAAAGTAGGAACAAGATGGTGAAAATATTCTGTCTTCAGAAGTAAACTTGAAGATATGACTGAAATACCTTCCCAAGCTAAAAAAGAGGGCACCAGTGCTGCTGTTCAATACATACCTTCAAAGTAGTATTGCTAGGAAGTACCAAGCACTTCCAAAGACAATTTAATTGTTTATCACCAATGAATTGAAGGGGGGTTATTCCTTGATATTTTCTTATGGCTCTGTCAGTCAGTGGTCAGACTGGAGGAGCCTGTGCTGCTGAACACATTTGGCTATGCAAAGGCAGCCTGACTGTAACAAATCTGATCACTGTATAACTAAATATAACTATTTCTGCTAGATTAATTTGCCACAACTGGAAAGATATTCCTTAAGCAGATGTTGTAGACAATGCAGATCGTACAGTATCATTGGTCTTATTGCCAAGACCCATCCACTGGGCTCAAAAGAAAGCCAAGTTGACATTTGGACCCCAAAATTAATGATCTGTCTGAACAAAAGGAAAGTTTTAGTCATTCAGTGGTTTTGGGCTGCACACAGGGACTGTGCCAAAGAGCCACAGTGTGGAGATCAGCACAGTTTAGTTCTCCCATCCTGATCTTGGCACATTTTCCAAAGCCATGGCCAAAACTTTCTAAAACTCACATTGACTTGAGCTGATGCCTTGATCAAACAAGGCTCAGACTGAACCTGAGAAATCTACATGCATATTTAGGCTTCTATGTATTTATAATATACCAAATCTGTGCATGTTTGTGCCCTTGGCAGTATCAAGGCATATTTAATGTTCATTGAAAAACCTGAACTATGACCTTCAGTGTCTGTAATCACTTCCCTGAGGAACTGACTTTTACCGGATCAGCTTACAGGTACCCAAACGGGCATCTTTCTGACCCATTCGAGGGGATGATCAGGTGAGGTAAAGGTGATTGAAAATTCACTTTTCCATGAGCTCATAGAGCTTGATGACTACCAGGTCATTAATGAGAGTTACATCAGGGCCCCTGCTTTGCACATGGTCAGTGTTGTGAGACAGCATTACTCCCACTGACAAGCAGTGTTCAGCTCACTGTTTCTTCTGGTACAGAAATGGCAGGTTCCCTTGCACATGGGATAAACTGCCATGGCCCCCTGTACTAAATCCTGTAGAGACCATACAGCAAGGTGGCTGGCTGGTACTAGAGGAAGTGGCTGACAGCAAGGTCCTCCCTGCAGTTGGGCAGGTGACAGAGGGGAGACGGGTGGAATTACAGCACAAGGAGAAGCTGTGTTAGTAACAGGCGTGTGGTAGCACGTAAGTCCCAGTGCACCTCTTTGAGAGTCATCCTTACATGTCTTCTATCATTTTACTTAAGGTACCATTAATGTGGAATAAAATATATCTCCAAAGTGAAGAATTGCTTCTGAAACAATACCATTGTTAATGTTTCTATTATTGATCTGTACCCAGCTGTTGTGTATGCTTCCACGGAGCTGCTCGCTGTTTCAGTTGCCGCAGACTGCATCTGCTGTTGGCAAGTTATGAACTCACATGCTTTAAGCAGCACTAATTTGAAGTGAATGCCTTATAAATAATCCACGCAAACAATCTTTGGTATTAATACACATTTAGTGATACTAAACCCAAGCAGATAGAGTTCACAGGGGTTCAAGAAGACCTAGATCATTGGTGGCCTTTACATCCCCTGAGGGCTTTAACAGGAGAGAGAAGCAGAGAGGCCATGTTCTTCATGCCACGTCCAATTACATTTCCTTCCCTGTTTATTTTATTCCCCCTTCCTCCCCCAGAAAAAATATTGACTCCAATTTTACACGGGGGGAGTGGAAAATGAAGCAACTCTCTTTAGAAAAGTCTTTTCATGTGTTCTGGAGGCTGGACTGGGCTGGATAACTGGAGGCAGTTAAAATAAACATGAGTTTAGGCTGATGCATTTAATTAGAAAGTATGGCTTAGGTTATAATTACATTGCTCAGGCACATAATTAATGGGCCTAAAAAATACAGGTGTACAGTACTGACTGAAAGACCTCTGTGGAGTACAAAGAGCGTGGTGATTCTTGAGATTGAGGACTCAAGTGTTCTGTGTTTTCATTTGAACAGCTGTGTAAAGTGTTTGCAATGCAACCAGTCCTCCTCCCACTTCCAAGCTGAATAACTTTTGGGTTTTGCTAGAAATTCAAAAAGTTTGGACCTTGCTTACCAAACAGATCACAAGCCTTTGATAAAGTGTGAGTTAGGTCACAGTTTTGCATCAAAATGGTAATTTTGGAGAGTTCTGATGCAAAATCACATCATAAATGTTTGTAAATATATACTAACATATATATATATTCGTGTGTTTATATATATGCATATATATGTATATATTTTAACTCAGCTGAGAGTGGAGAATTTGGGTTCATTTGAGCACGAAGCTCAGAGAAGAATATGGGACATACAGTCCCACATGGATTGAAAGAGAAGTCAATCTTTGTGAAATAAAACTTGTTTGGTTTTTTCTGCCTGTCCCTGGGAAACTAGCAAAGCTGCTCATATTTGTGGAGTAAAGGAGTGTTATCCTCTTTCGGAGACCACATTGCATTGTACTCAGTGGCACTTTTGCTGTTGACCTCAATGATAGAGCTGAGAGAATTTGCAATGAATAATTAATCTGATGAATTTAGCCTACTTTTCTGCCTGCGGAATATCTAAGGGCAGATTGCACTGTCTTCAAACATATTTATTTGAAATTACTTAACACACTTCCTTAGACTGTGAATTTGTCAAGACTGATTCTCTGGGAGTATCGGTACTGAGTAGCATCCTTGCAGTCTTTGTTCCACACATGAGTGCTACAAGAGCAGCCCACCATGGACAGAGGTGATAGGGATGTGAGGTACTATTCAGGTAGGACAGCAAACATGATCCTGCCAAATTATGCTCAGTCAGGCAAAGCACAACTTGTTGGTTTTGTTGGTTGGCTGCATTTTCAGAAATTTCACAGAAAATTCAGTTATATTTGGCTTTCTGAACTTCAAAGTGAAGACAAGTCAAACTTTCCAGGCAGATGTTCAGAGACTGGAGTCAGCTTCAGTCTCTTCTGGAGGGACTCCTCTTTAATCTCTCTTCATTGCTTCTTTCTCTCTCTTCTCTGTTTTCCATTTCCCTTTACTTTACAGACACTGAAAACTACTTTTAGTCAATACACCTTTTGTTTTATCACTGGTTACACACTGTCTCGGATTTATTATGCTGTCCAAGCTGCATTCTTTGCATTGACCAGGAAAAGGTATGGCAGGGTTGGCCACTTTCCGCTCCTTGGCCAGAGATTTTCTCAGCCATCGGTGCTGTGGAGGGACATGGGAAATCTTCTTTATTTGCATTACTTGGTTTGTAAACATCTTCCTCGAGCTGCTTTATTCATCTGCTATTTCCATTCTCAATCATTTCCCTCCTTTTGCTTTATTTTTCCATAGTGTCCAAATCTTCTTATAACCTGGTGTTTCTGGTTATAACCACTCCTTAGCAAGTATAAGGGTGGCTGGGAGCAAAGCAGCAAGGGGTGGTCTTTCATGGCCCAACCATTTTGACATGTCTTGTGTGACCTTTGCACCCTGGAGTGTGCTCAAAAATGTTGTTGCCCCACTATCTGGGACTGTTGTATAAACGCTGCAAGAAATGCAGCCTCCCACTCATCCCATTTTCTTTTCTATTTTTGCTTTCTGTTTTCACTTTTCTATTTTTCACTTTCTATTTTCCTCTGCCAAGAAACAGAAGAGACACCACCATTTTGGATTTTCCACCACAGCCTGGTCCACTTATTTTTCTGCATTCCTTTGTTGTTGTTGTTGTTGTTGTTATTATTATTAATGGGGTTAGTAGCTAGCAGAACAGGCAACCAACGTATAAGAAGAAACCTTCTGAATAAGGACCTGCAGAATTGCTGCATGACTGACTGCTCATGCTATCCTCAGTGCAGATTTGGTTGACTCCTACCCGTAGGTCACAATCCCATTGCTTGCTCTCTCCTCTGCTCCTTGTGATACGCACACACATCCAAAAGGTGCTAATTAGAGGAACACTGAGAAGTGTTCCGCTTGTTGAAGAGCTTTGGGCTGGTACCAGGCTCCGGCAGGTGTTTGCCCTGATTCCAGTAAAGGTTTCCAGTGAAGAGGTGGCACCTATTTACGTGCTACTGGCAGTGTCCAAGTAGCATCTTCTGCCTTGGCCTTTTCAAAGGTAACTGGCACTTCAGTGACCCTGATGAAGAGGGACCATTTACATGGGCATGTAGTGACAGGACAAGGGGTAGTGGCTTCAAACTGAAAGAGAGTAGGTTTAGATTAGATATTAAGAAGAAATTCTTTACTGTGAGGGTGGTGAAGCACTGGGACAGGTTGCCCAGAGAAGTCTTGGATGCCTTATCCCTGGAAGTGTTCAAGACCAAGTTGGATGGAGCTCTAAGTATCTTGGGCTAGTGAAAGGTGTCCCTGCCCATGGCAAAGGGGTTGGAACTAGATAATCTTTAAGGTCCCTTCCAACCCAAATCATTCTCTGACTCATTCTATGAACTCAGACAGTAAGAGCTTTGCAAGTGGGTTTAGAGGAAACAGCAGCCAATTATTGAGGGTCTGCTCAGTGATTTCCCATTTCTCTGGTTCACCTCTGTTCTCATGTCTTGATAATATTCATTAGAGCTCTTAGTGACAGAAGAGGGAAAGAATGAGACCCCACATTTATGACCCTAACCTGCAATAAAGCTTGAAGGAGAAGGAGAGCACCAAGATTTTGTGGGGACTGAACATAAAAGCAGATCTGAATATGGCTTGTCTACAGATACAGATGGGGATGGAAGGCAGACACTTGGCCCTGACAGCAAAGGCATCTGATTTCCTGCCATGTTTGCCCTCTTTCAGGCAGAATTTGGTATTCTCAGCTCTACAGATTTGCACCACTTGAAATGTCAAGTGCATCTCCACAGAGCTGGAGTCTTTTGCACACAACTATTCAAATCTCGTTCTCAAAATATGTATATGCCATGGAGACCCTGGAAACCACAAGCTGGTTGTGCCATTTTGCTGCTCCAACCCTTGACAAATTAAGAAAATAAAACTTCATCCAAGGCAATTTCATCAGCTCCATTCCTCCATCAGCATTTGTAATATCAGTTAAATAAACATGCTGGAAACTCACCTGCTTGTGACTGCCCTTAGAGATAGTCTCTGATGATCAAACTGGTACAACATGAGATCTCAATCCCTTTTTGCCTAAGATCCATGGCAAGTGGGGGAATTGCATGATATAGGACTTTAAGACGATAATATGACTCTAAGATGTACAAATACGTAAGATTGCTTGGAATTATACACTTTGCATATTTGAATGAGAGAGTTCTGAGAGAATCAAGGAACATTTCAGAGAGATTACAGGGAACACAAGGGAAATTTTTACTTAAAAATTGTATATACAGAGCTGACTTTAGACACCTGCAGAATAACTATTAAAAATTAAATTACTAAGCCTAAACTAACTAAAATGTCCTAATTCCCCTACCTGCGCCAAACCCTGATCAGCCAGTTAAGTTCCCATGGGTATGCAGCCTTCTGCAAGGTGATGGTGTATTTAAAGCACAGTAGTAATTATTCAGGTCTCTACATTTAATGATATCTATGGCTGGCCCAGCACTTTGGCTGTGCACTGCTACACCAGAGAGTGTATTTCAATCTCCAGACCCAGTCTCTCATTCCCCAAGCTTGCAAATCCAGGCATGTTGCGAGGAAGAATATGCTCGAATGTGGGACAAACTTACTGAGGAAGTGCTGTCAAGACACATTCCATTCCTTCCACGTTTCCTTGGGCCTAAGTCCTCTCCAAAAACCCACTCCAAATTTGGATTTAAGCCCTGCATATGTCTCCTGCTCATCTTGCAGACGTGCATTACTAGGCCATAAGGAAATACTGTCTTATTCTCCCCTGTCTGGAGCAACCATTGTCATTTTCAGTTGCTATTTGCTCAGAAAACAGTGGCTTCTGGATAACAAGGGCTGACGTGACCCAGTCTGCAAATACTGTGTTGTGGCAGCCTGAAAGATAATGTGTGTTGCCGCTGAATTCACAAAGGAGAAAAACTTTGAAACATTTTAAAAATGCAGGTGCACAAATTACTCATGCCAGGAGCAGCAGTGGCATTTTGTAATAAAATCTTGTGTTTATTCTCCACTGTTGAATACACATACCTTACAGTTCCCAGGAGAACATCGTCCTGTGCTATCCAATGAACAATTTACAGATGGATTAAATACATGTGCAAAATGAAATAAAACTTGCAGATTTATAACAGGTATAGGTTATCCTTGCAGTCTGATTCTCATTGCTATGAATGGGCATTTGGCTCATTTTAGAATGTTACATTTTTCCTTATTTTTCCTTTGTCTCAAATTTCAGGCTATTCTTCTAAGACATTTTAATATTAAGAATGTTACTACATTCTCAGGACAAAGCTACATCCAAATAATCAGCAAGCACTAACCACAATACAGAGCTAAGCATTTTCTACTTTGCTTGTTTGGTCTCACAGAAATTTCCTTAGTTTGATACCAATATCATAGGTAGAGTAGAGAAAAGCCAGGCCCTGAGTCTAATAATGATTTGATAAACGTCTTTACTGAATGAGTCCTGAGTCTGTGGACTCCAGCAATAGTTAATATAAATAATAATAGGAAGGGTTGCTGCAAACTCATCTATTGATCTGAAAATTTCAGTCTCTCTCATGTGACAGTTATTGTCTAGACTCTACATATTATTTTGAAGAATATTTTTTCAATAGAAATCATTTGCTCAAAACTCTTACTGGAAAGCAGGCAGATCAGGCTGCCTCATCCTTTTGCAGTGGCTCAGCATCTGCATCAGTTCTCACTTTGTCTTTCCTTCCTCCTTAGTTCCCCCAGCCTCCCACAGAAAAGCATTGCATTTAGCAGAGTGGAGAGGACAAAAATGTCCCATGTTTTAGGTCCATGAAAATCTTACTTAAGTAAAAGACATGGTCCCTGGAGTCAGCAGAGGTATATTTGCACTGGTATATTTTCACTATTATAAACCATAGGGCTATTCTGTAAAGGGGAAAAAAACCATGCTAAAAGGCAAAAAAAACATACCCTCCAGTAATAATAATGAATATTTCTCTCCCTTACTATCTGCTGCTGCTAACATCAAGCAATGGCAAGTGTAGATTGATCAGTCATTGTGGGCAGCATGCTGGGCTGATGGATCAGCAGTGGCATATGTGCAGCTGTGCAAGTCTGGTATCAAGGTGTGTCAGCCTGTCTCTGCTACCTCACTGCCCATCCAAGCCATCTTTTGTTTCTATTGTTATAGTTCCATCAATCTGGCACACAAAAAGAGGAATCACAATATTCCTCATTCCAGATCCGTCTGTCTGTCTCACTTGCACCCACAAAGCCCTTGGCAACCATCAGCTCCCCCCAGCTGGAATGGGCTTTGTTTTTCCTTCATTAGACCATTTGCATTTAGTTTGAACCAGACTTTATTTCACCTGGTTCTTTTTGGGGGAGCAAGAGAGGTGGTTGTATTTGGAAGCCTTGACTCTCTTCTCTCACCTGTTTTGCAAACACATAGCATCATTGGCATTAATCCTAATGATGCTTAATCTCTGGAGAGATCCAGGACCTTAATGCAACTGAAGAGCATCAGCTGTGTCTTTTTCCAGTGCTGTTTTTTTCTAGTGATGTCAGGAGTCACAAGCTGGCATGCTTCGGAACAGAGAAATTGAGGTGACTGACAACATTGAGCAGAAATCCATCCATGCCCCTGGAGAGCCAGTATACCCGACAGACTGGCACACAGGTAAGCACTGCTGCTCAGGGAGGAAAGTGCCGACACAAGGTGAGATATAAGCAGAAGCAGACTGCAACACAGATAAATCAGAGATGAGCTGTTTGCAGAATTTTTTCTTTCACATGTGTTTTGATTCTGGAGACATTTCATCTGTAGCACAAATTGATGCTTTTGTCTATTGGTTTCTTTCACAGGTGTGCTTTGACAGTAGGAGGATACTGGGTGCAAGCTTCATCTTTGTTAATACAGAGAACATGTAATTGATCAGTCCTATTAGGCACACCAATTTATGCTGCTTCTCACAAACTTTCTATGAGACAACACTTACTTAAAGAAGAAAAGAGACAAAGCGACTCATCAAATGTAGAATATTCCAAGTTTCTTTCATATAAAATCAAACCCACCAGCACATTGGCTTTGCCCTGGAAAGCAGCAGAGAAAAATCAGAGTTTTCTAGGACCTCAACCAAAGCTGCTGTATTCTTCTCTCTCCAGTGATAGATACACAAAATTAATTACCACCAGAACAAAAAGATAAAGCAAGTTCTCTGTAGGACTGAGCAAATAATGACTACCACTTGGAGCTGCTGAGCACATACTCCACTGTAATTTCACTTTTCATTTTGTGCTGTAAGTTGAATTTTAGCATTTAGTTTTGAATTTTCATTGAGAACAGTCCCAGAACAATTAAGAAAATCACTTCACTCTGTTTTGGTGAACGTTGCCCACATCTAGCTCCTATTGACATCTGCACTGGATAGGGAGAGCAGGCTGTGGGAAACATGACCAAAATGATTCTTTAGGAATAGGTGGTTCAGTTGTAACCAAAGCAAAAGTTCACCCAGTGCGGAGCTGCTGGCCACTCTGCTCTACACAGAATATATAGATTCTTGATTTTCTCTAGATTCTCCCTTACATGGCTTTATAGACATTTACCGAGTGATTTAGTGAAGAAAAACTTGACCTTTAAACCTTTCTTGGGATTTAACTTGGTAATGTAGTATGGTTTCTCTCCTGAGTTTTAGAGAATTCTGCTGTAAGTCCTCATTGTGATTATTTATTTACTTTGGTCAGGCATGTATTTATACACTTAAGAGCAATTTATTTAATGATTTAGGAGGTAGAAGTATGTGTATTATTTGCAATATGTGTCACATTTTTAATGACATAGTTTTATGGAGCTGATATAATTGTGACGTTCAACAATACTTGTAAATAGACATAGTCTTTCATCATTTTCCTTTTCCTCTTATTAAGATCACATTATATATACACACTCCGGATGTTTGAGGAGGAGAGAGATGAAGGGTCAGGATGGCAGCAGATATGTTGACTTCGAAGCACAATTATGGTGAGACAGCTTGTCCCTCTCCTTCAGGAAAGGTCACAGAAATCACTACTGCTTGGTACCTCCAATATACTGAGATGTAGTGCATGTTACTACCTACAGATGAGCATATCATGCAGCGTAAACATGCTCTGGAGTCCAGCCTCATAGAATATGTGCCCTTTATCTCAGAAGTGTCCTTGATTCTTACAAGGAGATTGCTGTTTGGATACCTTTCAATCTCCAACCCTGCGAAGTTATTTTACATGGGTAGCCCAACCTGTCTAAAGTTTTTCACCATATCATGCCTTGCATTAGATTATTTGGACAATAGAGTGAGAGGCACAAGGAAATTTCACCTGTGATTACCTCATGAAACCAAATGCTTTGTATGATCAAGTGATTAAAGTACTGAATCAAAGCTAGTTATTATACACCGTGGTTATGCCATAAAATAAGAGACACCACACAATTATAAAGTAGCTTTAGGAACAAAATGTTATCTTACCTTAGTATTAATAATCAGTTATGTGTCTTGCAGTACTGTAAAATTGCACATTTTGACCATACCTTTACTTATGAATGGTTATAATATTTGAAGGAGAAAAATCTTTCTGATCGTTGTGCCCTAAGGACATCAGAGTCACAGTTCTGATTATAGAAGTAACCTTTTTGTTCTGCTGCATTCATTACCTAAATTGGTAACTTATTACTTGCAATTACTTCTTTCTTGGATTAATTTATGTTGTAATTATTTATTTCAAAAGTAATCGACACAATTGATGTGTTATGGATAAATGCTCTGTTATTACCATTTCTGTTCCTTACTTGTGCATCTAATGCTTGTAACACCAGATCCGTTTTCACATTTCTACTTGTTTAGAATCAATGCGAATGTGTTTCACCAACAGACAGGTAAAGTGGCTGGGATTAGAGACAATTACAGATGAAGTGTGCAGCAAATAGCCACCAACTGAGGTTCAAAAGGTTTCTTTTTAGTCCCTGCAGTGTATTATCCCTGTCAACACAGGCTACAATTGCGGCCATGGCCCCTAAATGCCACCAACTGGAGAAATACACAGGCTTCATCAAAATCAAGCCTCCTCAGCCCCATTTCTTCACTGGTTCCCACCCTCTAGTACATGGTAGTTCAGAGATCTCTTCAAAATAAGCAAGTGGCAGCTACAAGCTCTCCAGCCCCGCTCCCACCAAATTTATCTGGCCAGTCTGTCATTTCCATAGCTAAGGAAACACCTGTCTTTACTCACTTGCTTTATCAACAGGTAGTATGGATAAATAAAGCTGGTAAGTGCTTTCAGTTCAGCTTAATGCCCCCATGCTGTAGGCTTCTCTGTGCTTTTGTTTCACCATGTTGCTTTCAGTGGGAGGTTTTCACATGATTTTTTCGGAGGTCTCAGAGGGCTAAAGCCCTCTTGTGAGCACTGTGCACTCTGTCATACTCCTCTGCAAACTCTGACAGGGAGACCTTGCACTGCTGCACAGCCCTCACCAAGAGCATCATGGCTGCATTTGCCCCTGGAAAACCAAGCTTAAGTTCAGATGCTCCATGGATATCTGCAGTTTCTCGTGTAGCTATTCTTGAAGGCCAGTTGGGACTTGAAACTGGCTTTACTTATAACTCCTCAGAATAAAATATATACCTTTATTACAGATTTAATCAGTATCTGGACCAGTATGGCCTAGACATTATTCAGGAGAAAACAAATGGATAAATTTCCCTTCTTTACCATCAAAATCCATGGTCAGTCTTCAGATCTATTTGTCTTTTCCCAAAGACCTTTTCTCTTGAAACTCATAAGCATTCACCCCCTCTCTTCAACCACCTTTCTTCATGAATAACCACTTACTGTGGGAATTCCCTGTGGGGCTAATCATTCTGCTTACAGAAGGGACCTTGCCTTAGATGCTTTGTGGATAGCCAGCCCCTTATAACTGTGAAAGAAAAGCAGCTTCAACTCTAAGACGGCTGTCCCTCCCTCTCAGCAGCACCACTGACACATGAACCCCTCCTCATATTAGTGTAGTCTGTGGTTTTTTACTTTTAGATTATCTTCTCCTTGGGGCAGTGGTTGTGTCTTAGTATGTTTCTGTGAAGTTCATATAATCAGAGAGCTCTGATCTTGACTGAACCTTTTGGTACTACTGTAATATAAATATTATATAACAGTTGAGGAAATACCATGTCCTGACTTCTGGGAACTCTTCCCCTGTCATCTTCCCCCCTCTCCCACCTTCCCTCGTATTTTACTCCCTTTGTTCTCAAAGGTAGTTGCTACTGCGTTTTACACATACAAACACATGTACAGAAAGAGCAAGATTTAAGCATTTCACCTTGATTTTTCAGAAGAGTTTCTTGAAGATGTTCCCTGTGACCCAGGGTGATATGATTTATTGGACAATGTGTGGATGAAAGAGTAAAGGGGTATGAGAAATACCACTGACTGGTGTCTAATTGTAGCTTTACTGTGTCCAAAAACATGCATTAAAGGAATATTAAGGTTGCAAAGCAAGCACAGAAGAGTCAGGAAATGAGAGAATTAAATCTTTCTTCATCCGTTGTTTGTGAGATTTTGCACTATGAAGTAAAGCAAGGAATTTGAGGGGATAGAAAAAAAGAAAGCTCTTTTATTTTAGATTTGATCTTTGTTAAAAGTTCCAAGAATGTTGTAGTCTTGCTATTTCTGACCTCAGCCACAGTGACAGCCACAAGACAATGCTCCTGCCATATCTGTTGTCTCCCACCTTCAAGTAGCCAGGCATTGGTTTCTCCTTTAAAACTGGGAAAGCACACGAACTTAGATTCCTTCCATCCAGCTCCATCCACATGTGGTTCTTGTTACCCACAATGCCCGTAAAAAGCATTGGCTGTTTTTCCAGCAGTTCATGTTTCTTCCCTTTCCCTGCCTTTCTTCAGAAACCACTCTCTTCATTAGTTTCTTTCCACTGTAAATAGTCGACTAGAAGTGAAAGTGCACAGGATCCATGACTATTACTGCCTGGGAGGTACTTCTGGATACCTGCTGCAGTGTTCAGCCAAGTAAACCCTTCTGAAATCTTCGGAGAGTGAGGAACAGAAAGTAGAACTGAGAAACAGCTATGATGCTCTGTAGTGGGAAACAAACCACTGGGAGGTCTGAATTTCCAAGCAAAGAAACCATGGGAGAACAGAGGAGCAGAGCCTGAGCTGTGGCTGTATGCAAAGATGGCTTTGGGGTGTAAAGGTGAGAATGGGAACATAACACTGACTTATTACTCTACTGTGGAAAATTGTTGAGAAGAGGGATGTTACACTGAGAACTGGCTTAATGGCAGATCCCAGATGGCCATAATCAGTGGCACAGAGCCTATTTGGAGACCTGTCATTAGTGGTGTCCCCCAAGGTTCAATAGTAGACCCAGTATTGTTTAACTTACCCATCAGTGTGTTGGATGAAGGGCAGGAGTGCCTCTTCAGCAAGTCCACTGACAACACAAAGCTAGGAGGAGCAGGTGATACCCCAGAGGGCTGTACAACCCTTCAGAAGGACCTTGACAGGTTGGAGAGGTGGGCAGAGAACTGTCTGAAATTCAACAAAGGCAAATGCAGGGTCCTGCACCTGGGGGAGAATAACCCCAGCCACCAGTAGAGGCTGGGGGGTGACCTGCTGGGAAGCATCTCTGAGGAGAAGGGCCTGAGGGTCCTGGTGATCAACAAGCTGTCCATGAACCAGCAGTGTGGACTTGTGGCCAAGAAGGCCAGTGGTATCCTGGGATGCATTAGGAAGAGCATTGCCAACAGGTTGAGAAAGCTGATCCTGCCTCTACTCAGCCCTGGTGAGGCTGCATCTGGAGTGCTGTGTCCAGTTCTGAGGTCTCCAGTACAAGAGAGACATGAAGCTCCTGGAGCGGGTCCAGCAGAGTGAAACAAAGGTGATTAAGGGACTGGATCATCTCTGTTATGAGGAAAGGCTGAGAGATTTGGACCTGTTCAGCCTTGAGAAGAGACAACCAAGAGGGGACCTTATAAAGAAGAGATTATTGAGAGAAGTATGTCCGCCTAATAGACTTACAGGAATATGTCTGAGTAGTGAAGACTCAGGGAAAGGGTAGAAGCAAAATGTGCCCAAAATGTTGGACAAGTACACAGGCTTGCAGCAAAGGAGTTTGTGAGTGAAGGCATAGCAGCTTTCTCCCAGCCAAGAAGAGGTTCTTTCAAGAGAGCAATGTCTCAGTGTTCCCTTTTCTATGGCAGCAATGAAAGTGGAATCTTTACCACAAACTCCCAGGGTATGTTTGCCATGAGGATTTTGGGGTCTTAGCTGTCTTTTCTGCAGTGCCTCAGCTTTTCCTGGAGTGTGAAGAAATCTCTTTCTGGTGATGCAAACTTAATGTTCTTCAATTTATGTAAAGTTAAGGGCACATCTGCTTTCCAACTGATAGTCCAATGGTCTAATGCAGAACCATCTCCTGCTCCTAGAAAGTGTTAATTTGACTAAGTCACCGTCTGCTTCCTCCTCTGTACTGCAAATATTGTCCTGCTGCCTACAAAGCTGGCAAAGTGATATAATTTCAAGGGATTTCTTGCGCCTTCTCCCACCTGCTGGTCCTTAGTTGAGCATGTGCGTTTAGCCCAGCATGGGCAATATCCCATGCCACTTTTCTAGACTTTTCTGGCCTCTAGCTTCAGTTTTATAGTAATATTGAGTTTCTTTGTATCTAGTTAGCCATAGGAGAGTCCATCCTCTATAAACTATGCTGTGATGCATTCTAATGTTTTCTTAAAGGATTAATTTGAAATCTGCCAGTAATCACCTCCAGTTTGTTTTGATCACAACCACAGTCTTATCAGGTCTCAGGTAGCCTCCAGAACAGTAAGCCCTAGTCTTCATCATGAGCCCAGACACAAAAACCCCTGTCATTTTTTTTCCTTCCTTTTCATTTTGTTTAATAACATTCCTCTCCTGTGTTTCATTCTTACGTGAAGTACAGAAACTCCTCAAATTTCTAAAATACAGCTTCACAATCAGCCTTTGCTCTGTAACTTCACAGCAGTCTGGCAGACACACCAGTTACTGCTAGAAATATGACTGCCTTGTGATTGCCCCCACCACTTGCAGACACAGAAAGAACTCTTCAAACCTTCTCCAGTTGTACACTACATTCCCAAAGCACTTTAACTCTTACAAGGCTTGCACTGCTCTTTTTTATTTATTTTTTTTATTTTTGTGTGTCACAGAAGTTATTTTCCTTGTTGCCTTTGACTCCTGGTTCCACATGGCATCGAGTGGCCACTCTGGGTCTGCCCATACCACACAGTTCTCAGCTGTGGAAGAGGCACTTCATGAGAAACGGGGTAGGTTACACAGAACAGAGCTGTCTCAGTGCTTTCCTTTCAGTTCAGGTGGACATACCCTTGCTCATAAATCTCTTGTGTTTTTCGTTGTCTGATCACAGATGGTTGCATATAGGCATAAAGTCTTTTGCAATGCCCCATCTGGACTGCCTTGTGGGGAAAGCTCAGCTACTCCATGGCTTCATCTTCTACAGCACACAGCATCCTGTAAATACTCAGAGGTTTCAGCAGCAAAGGTTCTTCTAAGCACAACACAGGTTGTTTTTACTGTAAGTGCTGACTTTAAACAGTATATAATTTAGCCAAAATCTGACAGATTTATGTAGGGCACAACAAAAGCAACTCTCAGTACCAGTTTTCAAGATTTTATGACCAGCTGTCTTGGAATAACTTCTGGATTCTGTTTTGGATCATAAGGTGTTGGTAAGTGAATGTGGAGACTGTTCCCACATCGTTTTTGAACTACCTGTCTGTGATTAATTAGGGACAACTCTGAACGATTGTACCTCTCCGCCAACCTCCATGTTTGCTCAGTGACTAACATGGTGATGTCAGTTCTTACTAATGTATTTGCCAATTAGGAAGATTTAGTGTGGTGACTGAGGACAGCTGAGCGTTGGTGGCAAATCTGTAATTGTCCAAGTCAAATATCTGAGAACTGGGTGTTAGAAAAAGTGCTAGGTTTTACCCTCGTGTGGGTCTGACTGTGAATCTTTCTGCAATGGTTCAGTTTGTATCACATCAGGACACATCAGTCACATCTTATTATGTCACAGCGAATCACTTTCTGGCTCACCATAATACTAAAAGCATCAGTCAAGCAAATACAATCAAGGAAATGTCTTGATTTGCTTTGAATCCCTCCAACAGACTGCCAGCATTGGTAGTACCTCAAAGCTCCAGCAAGGCAAGCATCCCATTATGCAAGACCCCTATAAAAGCTGCAGAAAGAAATCTTCCTCAACAAGCTTGCAAATGGGAAGCAGTACAGTCTGACTGTGCACACACACACACACATCAGTGCAGAGCAGACCTCAGCCAACCTGACAAGTTCACAAATGCCCAGTCCACCAAACCAGGCTGAGATATGTGCACCACTGCTGGTGTGTGAAATACTTCCAGTGATACTTGGAGGCAGCAGCCTTCAACTGCCTATATCAAGGCAGTAACCCTGTAGCTTGTGTAATTGCCTCTGTACAGGAGTTCGTGTTCAGCCGTACCTCCCTCTGTGAAAAAGTTGAGCTGCAGGATAAGAGCTTTCACACAACCAGCTGCTGCCAAGCAGCAGATTAGCAGGTAATCAGTCGACTGGTGGTAACTTCGTCAGCTCCCAGAGTCTTGCTGTGTGTCGGGGCCGAATGGCTGAAGTGTCAAGGCAGGTGCATGAGGGGCAGGGGTAGATGGCTGAGGTACAGGGTTGAATTGTCTGTGGGGCGAGAGGAATAGGTACAATATTGCCCTAGGTCACTCACTTCAGAGAGTTTTGGTGGCAAGAGAATGAAGGAGGTAATACCATAACCCCAGTCTGAGGTACTGTTATGTTCAGCAGAAGGGGAACAGAGGCTTTCACATGCCTGTGCATGGCTCAGCCTCGTACTACTGCTACCCACGCACATGGGAAAGGTTGAGAATTGCAATTTCCTTCGGTTCAGGATGATGCCAGGTAACCCATACAAACACCATACTCTGCAAGCCATCAGCAAGCTGTCTGATTCTCCAGCATGGATAAAAACAACAGCATCCAAGGCTGGCAGACTGTCAGGGAAGCAATGCCAAGTCCAAGTGGCTTAAAAAAGAACCAGCCATATCAAAGCCACTGTGGAAGTTTTACTTCACTGCTTTTTAAAGTGCACAGTTTTATTTCCATACAGTGGAAGACGGCTACTGGATTTCATATTTGGAGGAAACCTAAATCCCAGTAAGAGAGACAGAGTCCAACCTTATTAATTTCTACACTCACATACCCACACTGTACACACAATCATTCTGATGAGAGGCAGTTGTATGCTTTGGCCACTTTATGCCAGCTACACAGACACAAAGAAACTGTCCAGGGAAATAACTTTGACAGAGAGGGGTTTATCTGGCAGCATTTATCTAGCACTGCCTCTGCATTCCCTTTTCAGGACCTCCCCTCCTCCTCCACCCCCAGGATGATGGTGGAGGAAGGGATTAGGGAATAGAGGGAGAAGACCAGAAAGGAAACATCACCAGGGAATACTAAGTCTTCAGCTTTTCTCTTTCTGACAGTAGTCCCTCAGCACTGGGGATGCAAGCTACAGCAGCCCTGTGAAAAGAATAAAGCGGTCCCTACGAGGACCCAAGAGCAGAAAAATAAACCGACAACACCCAGCACTTCTGTGACATTCCTGAGCTGTACAAATCACTTGCCCAAGTCCTCACATACTGCCTCCCTCCTCCCAGCTATGCAGCACTGCCACAGCAAATCCACAGCACTTGGACAGCTGGTGATGGCTGGGATTTGGCCCGATACGTGGATATTATTTGAGAGGATTGTTGCATTTTTATGTTTACTCGCTGCATGCAATGGGCCAACGTTGCCATCACCACATAACTGCCACAGAACTTTTCTTTTTTTTTACTATTATTGCATTTATTTCTTTCTTCCCCTACAACCCTGTAACAAAGAAAGGAAAATCCAGAGCAGGACACATGTTATTTAATATCTGTGTCAATGTCACAATGCAGGCATGCCTTTATTCTTTTGCCTTTTGCAATGAATGTGTGATATCTGATATATTAGGTATTAATAAAGCATACTGCTTTATGCTGTTTATATTGGTAATATGATTCTGAACCCTATCCCCAGCTGAGAGGAGCAGAAATGTAGATTTTTCCTTGTATATTATTGCCCAGCCATGGCTAATCAAGTATACAATGTATTTGAATTTTTGTGTATTGTTTTATTTTTGATTGATTTTAATTAGAACCAGCTCTCTATATAAGAAGTAGATATATTAAATGAGGGAGCAATGACTAAAATGCATGGAGAATGTGACTAAATAAAATCAAGTAAAGAACCCAACAGAATGGTGTATCCTCGCACTTCATCAGCAGTTTTACAGTATTTCACCCATAATTGCCAGCACCAATCCCACCCGTGCCTACAGCAGTGGTCTGTCCCAGAGGCACCAGTACCAACCAGGGCTCAAGATCTCCACCTATACTTACCACGGGGTTCATGGGGAAATGAAAAGAAGTGGAAATTCAAAAGTATGATAGCATGGAGTGGAAAGTTTCTTCTTTACCATGGGTGAACAGTGAAATTTGGAGAGATGAACTAGTTCAGATAAAATAAGTGTCTGTTGAAGATCTGCTTTGAAATTATGCATAAGGAGTTGTGCACATCCCTTTGTCTTTCCTCATACACGTGCTTCCTAGTTTCTCACAAGTTTTCTTCTGGATTATATTCGAAGTCCTGCTATGACTATTGTCAATGACAAAACTCAGATGTCATCAGGCACCTTCCCACCGAGAGAAAATCCTCTTTGTTCAAATGTCCAGTTCTTTCTCAAGGAATGGCTAATACTTCCATTAATTCAGTCGGCACTGATCTTAATTTGCTTGCTCCTGGATAGGAGATCTGATCACATAAACCACTCTCACAAACTCCTGGGTTTATCCTGCTGAGGAAAAGAGTGGCTGGCCTGCCTAGTATCACAGCATTTGATGCCTGTTCTGCAGGGCTTTTTGCATAACATCTGGGGAGCGCCTACTTCTAAGGAAGTTTGAAAATGGTCCCTTTCATCAGCATCAGATCCCATTGTATTCAATGAGAGCTGCAGGTGTTCTGTACCACTTGGGGCCAGGCCCTTCATCATAATAAAAAGGCCAGATTTGAGCTGGAAGCTCTGTCATTAAAACTGCCTGTAGTGTATTAGTAATCTGCTGAACCTCCTAGAGGCCCAGAGAAACCTTCTGCTGTGTTACTTTAACTCTTTGTGATTATCAGAACAGTGAGGATTTAAGAAAGCGTGCATTAAATTCCTGTCACATCCCTTCTCTGAGTTACCCAAAGACCAATAGACCCAACAAAACCTTTCTTGGGAGCACAAAGTAAAAGCAGCTCTCTCTGTATGAGATAGCATTGACTGTCAGAAGTATCCACATTGTTGTTCAAGATGACTGACAGCCTCTCCATTTTATTTTACAGCTATTTTAATGTATCGAACACCTGGAGATGTTTATGAGACTATCCAAACCATTTTTTATGTTTCTGATCCACACACTGAATCCATTAGCTGCCAAACTCTTCCCAAGAAGCGAGCACCATTTTGTGAAAGAATGTTTAGCACAGGGCATGGGGTGCACTTCTGCTCCAGCCATGGGAAATGTGCTCCAGGAAAGGTTTGCAATCCTGAAGGCACCCTGATGACTTCTGTTTGTACAGACCCACTCTGGCAGGTTCCCATGGTGAGTAAATCTGTTGATAGGCACCACATGGTCATCTATTACCAAGGCAGTGATGTGGAAACATATGAAACCAGGATGCAACATGGTCCTGCACTGCCAGCCCAAGAGCCATTGTCACCTGGTACAGATCAGAGTGGTACATTGGTGCTGTGGGATCAGCTGGAGAGATACACAGGAGGAAAAAGAAGGACTAGTTACTTGGGAAAGGCTAAATGCAATAAAGAACCTGGCTCTTCCTGTCCTATTCATTAAATGCAAATTATTGGATCAGAATGGCTGTTCAAATTGGTTCAGCTAAATATTAGGATATGACCCAAATCTTCTATCCAAGTGAACATATGCATACACTTTCCTGAAGCTCAAAAGATTTAGTCAGTCAAGATTTAAGAAAGGGGAGAGATTTGCTTTCCTGGGTAGGTAGTTGTTTATTTTGTATTTCAATTTTCACGTAAGTCTGTGCTTGCTGGAGTCAGCAAAAATCAGAAATTATAACCCAACAGATCTGTGTAGTGTCTTGGATAATCTTAAAATGAGGTTTGGAAAAGCTTCTGAGAAACTTCCAAGAATCTATAGCCAAACTTTCTAATATTTGCCAATCTTTGTTATTGGAATGTTTCTCCCTGTCTAAAGCCACGACTCGCACAACTCAGAAAGGTCCACAGAGAGATTTTCATTCCTTTTTCTTTTCCTTTTGCATCTCATGAGATTCTGCATGTAATTTTATTACGAGCCAGAGGCCAAATTAACTGTAAGCTTCAAGAAACAATTAGGGTTGTGGTCACAGCAACTTGCAGAGTGTGTGAAGAATTAATAGCATCATGTTATAACTTGACAATGATGCCATGTCACAAGTTTAGCATAGCATATAGCATAATTTCTCTTACACTAAAAATGGACCTGAAACAAACCCCAAAACGATCCTAATCTCTGAAATTTGCCTCCTAGTCCACCTCTTTGCAAAGCCAGTTATACTGTAACAGGCTGTGCCAAAATTTAGGATCAGAAGCCTATCTATTTTGAGATTACATCCATCCAGATCCAAAACTCTCAAAATGTGGCCCCAACTTTGTTTCCAGGAGAGTTCTAGTGAAGCTGCTAGCACTGACCTGCCATCGGTTTCCTGCAGGTAAAGGGAGGGATGTGAGGCACTGGGTCTCCAGCAGTCAGTGGTGTGCAGTCATAGCCCTTGTGGAGTCTGACTGACACTCCCACCCACAGGTCTGCAAAAAATGAGCTAAAATGCAACTGCTGCATGTTTGCACACTCCTGGTTATAGTCCTTTAAAGGATGGGAGAAGATTTCAAACTCAGGGTCTGGCCTGCTCATGGTTGGAGGCTTGAATAGGTTATCTCGTACAACAAACGTTGCCACTCATTCTGCCAACAAATCCTATTTAGCTTTACTCACAGAGCAACTGCTTTTGCATCCAAGAGCTGTCAGCCCAAGATGAAGAAGGACAGACTTTTTATGTAGTCAAGTTGTTAGGGCATCAAAAAATATAGTATCACCACGCATGAAAATACAGCCCTTTTTTTTTTTTTTTGGTAGTTATTATCTTTGGAATTATAGAACTCTTTTTTTCCTTTCATCTTTATGAATACAACTGAAAACCATTCTAAATGAACATTTCAGGAATTTCTTCTCTATCTCAAGCTATCAGTTCCCGCAGAAAGTCTTGGAACTAAGTGGTTAAACCAGTTCTTTTGCTGAAGAATAAAAGGTTATTACCTGGTTTAGAAACCATGTAGCTTTGTTACCGCTCTCTAACTCACTGAGCTTTCACTGGAGATTCAGCCAGACTGGAAAGAGCACCCTGGCTGGAACTATTAAGAGAAGAATAAAAAACTTCAGAGACTGGGACACTGGAGCTCATTCTTTTCCTGTGCATGTTGTACTTTCTTCTCCTTAAAGATGCAGGAAAAGGAATCATAAGAACTGGGGGTGGTTCTGCATTGCGACACACCTGACCTCTGGAGAAGGCTGGGTCTCGACAAGGACTCTGTTGTCTCTCACAACAATGCCCCACTCGACACCTCAGCTCTTTGTCTTCCTGTCCTCTGTCCTGCTGTCTTATGGCCCGCCTGGCAGTGCCGGTATTTCAGCATTAGTCCTCGGGTTGGACTGTGTTTGTTAAGATGTATGTCAAGATGTACATCCATTTCCAAACACCTGGACAGAAGACATGACTATTATGATGCATTAAGCTCTGAAAAGACAATGGTTAAATAAGAAAGCTGAACGGCGGGGATCAAGGAAAATAACTGGAATTCCATCAAAAGGGAAGATGAATGAACAGAGCTACACTGACATCTGCTGGTCCATATATCAGGGCTGGTATTGTTACTGCCAGCGAGAATTGCCGCGGTCATGAGGAAAAATAACACATTAAACTCAATAAGTCCTTCAAAGATACCTGCCATTTACACCACACTTCTCCCCCACCTGCTGCCCTGTTGCACTCTCTGGTCATCTGGGCAGGATCTCGTACAGAAGAAGTTTTTATATTTGTACAACAGAAGGTTTTATTTCTTTTTTCTTTTTCCTTTTTTTTTTTTTTCTTGTTTTGGTTTCAGGCAGGCAATGTTTCAGGTTACTGGAGCTCTGCGTGGACTGCTGGGCTTGCAGAGATCCTGCATAGATGGCCAGTGCGTGTGCACAGCCTGGTTCTATGAAGTTCGCACACCAAATCCCACACACATGGGACACCACAGCCCGAGGTGCTGCACCCCTGCACCGCTGTGCATGCACCCAGTAAATCTAGTAACTCATTGAACTTGCCGTGTAAGCACTGATCAACTCTACAGCACATACACAGTTGGTCTGTTGAGTCCTAGAAGTTACAAACTCGCCGTGTGGCCCTAAGGCACTTGTTTCTGTCCAGAAAATTTTGCACAGAAATACGGAAGCAACTGCTTTCAGATTTTCAAATTTTGGCAGATACGAATTTTATTTTTTTTTAAGTGAAGATACATAATACTTAGCTGCTGCAAAGTACAAACTTGCACCTAGGGAAAGAAGACTCATTAGGACAGGAGGCTATTACACTTATTAGAAGATACATACACAGAACTATGACTTGGAATATCTTATTGCTCATTCATGCACCTTTACAAATCTTTTAGAGAGCTGTTGGGTTTTCATAACACTGAACCCTCATCTCTTGAGTTGTGAAGAGTAAAATGGCTGCACTCAAACCACATGTCCATTTAGACTCATATATGCTGGGAGAGCTACATATGGGAGACTCTAAAGACAGTGGAGAATTACTGGTTTTCCTTTAATTTAGTGACTTCTCTATGCTTTGTACATACTGATAAACAATTAAAGCATAATCCTTATATCTCAAGCTAAAACAAAGATTGTGACATTTCAATACATGAAAAAAATCCATTTAGTTCCTTCTCAGAAAGACTCCCGCTCAAAAAAAACACTCTTTTCCCTTGAATAGTAAGTTAACAATGATATTCTATTTCTTTTACCGAAAAAAATAACAATCTTTCGGAAAGCAGCTGATTCACTTGCAAATATGCAATCGTCTTAATCCTGATGACAAGGGGGTGGGGCTGGACCATCTGAAAAGGAGCTCTCCGTTTCCTTTCCAAATCACTGCTTTGGGATTTCGCTGGGTGGATTTTGATTGTTCTGCTTTTACTGCACGCAGAGCATCTTCTTTGCACATCTAAGTGCAGAGGCGAAAAGATCTCGCAGTTGAAAGAGTAGGGCAAAGAAGAGACTTGCATTCATACATGAAAACTCAGACATTTGTTGGAAGTCATTGTTCCTTAATGGTTACCAAAGAGTGAAAGGAAGCAGCTAGACGAAATAATCAAAATATGTTCCAAAGCATGGACAGAAACCAATTAGAACATTTTTGGCCAGTTCCAGTTATTATTATCAGCAATTAAGTCCATCACATAAAACAATCCTAAGAAAACCAGCTTTAGGCTTACCTTTTGCTTAGGTAGCTAAGCAAATTCACCCCCACTCTGGCCTCACCCCTCCCATCCCTCCAAGGCAGAAGACCTAGGAGCCTTCAGTGACTTGGCTTATCAAAGAGAGAGTGAAAAGGTAACTTGATCAAACACTGTTTTTATTTCAAGGAGAAACACAGAGATTATAATAAATTTTCAGTCCACTCGAAAGAGGTATAATAAGAGCAGAAAACCATTACTAAACCTGTTAAGTAAGAGCCACTAACAGAGAAAAGGAGTCCAGATGGATTGTCACCTCTCTGTCTTCAGAAGCTAATGCTGACCCAAATTATCAGAAGCAGGGTGCTTTTCAAACAATGTTAGGGTTTGAAGGGGTTTGGTTTAAGTTTCATCTTTTAATGGGAATATCTTCTGTATTGTGCTACTCATACAAATTACAAGTCTGTAAGAAGACATTTTATTCATCTGATATTCTGCATTACTTTGACCAAAAGACACACAAGCGTTAATTTCTACTTTGAGATCAACAGATACTCCTGATTTGAATTATATTGTTTTTTTAAAAAAATCATTCTAGATTTGAAAAATATCGATCATTAGAAATTCCACTGAAATAACAATACACTGGTTTAAAGAATAATTACTGATGCAGTTTAAAAGTTCACCTCATTTCCAGCTTGATTTTGTCTGTTTTCTAGATGGTCTTTACATTCTTTTTATATCTTTATCTGCCAGAGTGCAGAGTCATCTCTTATTGTGTTTCTGTTCCTTAAGAAAGTATTAGCAGTCTGTGATAAACTTTCTGCTTCTACTCTTCTCTGATAAGCCAAAAGTCTTGAGTATCTTCAATCTTTCACTACAAAGTGTGTTCTGTTTCCAAATACTTTTTTTTCTGAGATGTCTTCACATTTTAAATATTATTTCTAAAGTATTTCACTTTAGCATGTATCTAAAGTAGACAGTTGACAGGGCACAACTGATGTGGGGAATCTTGATAAGCTGTGATAACTCACCCATCACTGGGTAGCCAATCCTGCATGTGCCAAAGTGAGCTGTACTTTTAAAATACTGCAGCTTTTGTCATTATTTTGTTATGACAAACAAGGTTTATTATTCAGATTTAATGAGTTATGGAGATGTTATCTGACTAGCCTGGACAAATATGGTACAGACTGTAACTCAGTAACCCTCACAAATGAAAATAAATCCTTACATGTCTGAGTGTTTCTGGAGGTATGCCACACCTAACCATACAAATAACAGCTTGCACCAAAGTAATAGCAACATATAGATTTTCAAAAACAAGGCCACGTACCCCACACAAATCTGTCAAAAGATAACTGTGTCTCTACTGGCTCTCGAGATAAGTGCTTAAGCCTCTTCAGGTTTGAGTATCTCAGTGATGCACTGTACTTGGAAGCTTCCCAGAGACTTTAGCTGATGCAGATAAAGGTCTTTTTTTCATTTAGCAAAGGTAGCCATGTCAAACATACATCATCTTTTCCCTGTTGCACTGGGATTCTACATGCTTTTGAGTTCATTTGAAGTAGTTTATCTACTGATGTCTGATCTCATTTGACTACAATAATCCTAAAAATGTTCTGGTGGAGGTGATAACCTGATAACAGGTTGCTTCCATTTGAAAAACCTGTTAGATGTAGCCCTTGAGGGCCTTTGGATAATGGGTTGAAAACCACTGTCTCCATGTTCTTGTCAACTGTATGCAGTGCCTATACTGAAGATGATATCTCAAAAGTATCAAGAACAGGCAAGCTGAAACCTGATGAAAAGGTATTATAGCAACTGAACTTGATCATTTTATCAGCACGAGAGTGGTGACTTTCAAGGCACCTTGAATAGACTGTTGCATAGACAAGCTCCTTTCTAGATGAAGGTTTGATCAAAAACAACCCTGCACTAAACCAGGGATATATTCTGCATTCCATTCAATTAAGACAATGATTGTGATTGTCAGTAATGGCGATTTCCCAGAACATTTGGTATCTACTTTGTAATTAATCAAAAATTGAAATGATAAATGTAGTTGTGGATTTGTGTAGTAGAATAAGTTTTACATTGGCAGTCTTTACAAATGTGTCTAATTATAGAAAGGAAAAAGAATCTTATGTCCTGTGATGACTCCACCAAAGAAGAAATAACAGGGTTATGATTGGAAACCTCTCCTAGCTCAATTGAACACTTGTCTCCAAGTCTGAGCAGCACCACACCCTCAGTTTCTGGGAATAAATCCATTAATGAATGAATGAAAAATTTTAGCTTGTAGCAAAGTTTTGTATTCAGTAAAAAAATGTGGCAGAGGTTGGCCTTTATTATACTCCTGAGCCAGAGTTATAACAACAGTGCAATTGGCAGACATGAGGTCTGTAATGTAACAAAACACAAAATGCAATGCCAAATGCTGGAAAACAATGTGGTCACCGGCAGTAGAACAGAACACAAGAAGAACCGAAATATTATTTACGTTCACACTCCCATGGCAAATACAGAGCAGAATCTCTGCCTTCAATGTTCCTGTCTCTAGTGTAGCTTCCTCAATGGGTTTGTATTGACACCAGTGGCACACATCACTCCAGTGAAATCACCCAAATAGTGTTTGCCAAGAGCATGGTGAGGCTTCAGCTGGGCTTCATCACTCCCTGGACAATTGGCTGCGACACATGGCAGTGTGTGCTGGGATCTGACCTTATTAGAGAGAATAAATCTTTTACACGTGGGGCACGTCAACCATGTGGTACATATGCAGATCCACTGTGGAGCACAAGTGTAATATGGCAGGCAGATGTTGTTGAAGCTACTTTTGCTTCTTTCAGTGTTGTCAGTTCTATTTAGACATCACAATGCACATTGCAACAATGAGTTGTACAGCCATACAAAAGAGAAAATCCACAATTCTCTAGGCACGGTTAAGGTGGAAATATCGTGCTGTTCAGGAGAAGCTTTCTGAAAGGTAAGACATGGTTTTAATAAAATCTTAAGGGTGCTGCAGGATGCTGGAGTGCCTCAGTTATGGATATGAGTTATGCCTCTGTATTTATCCAGATAAGAAGATAAGCACATAAAAAGCACTTAAGTCCTTTCAAATGTAAACCAAAAGTATCTCCGGTCTCAAATACACCATGCAGTCATGGGATCCTACTTTCAAAACAAATCTTGCTTTGTTTGAGTAGAGTATGTCATCTGAGTGGGTAACCTAGACCTCTATACACCTCACACATTAAGCAAAGTTCCGTGCAAGCAGAGAGACATTTAGTGTCTCTCTTCTGAATTTGATCTTGAAACGAGCCAGTCCTCATGCTGACACAGCAGCTGAAGCGTGCACACCTAGGAGGTCTGGTTTATGTGTGAAAACATGCATCAGCATGTCTGCAGGCTTTGTTCCTTTTATAATTCCATTTTTCTCCCAAAGTTACCCTAAACAAAGGTAAAGGTTGCATAAAGAAAACAAAACAAAACACCCACAAAAGAACAGTCTCTCAAAGAAATATATAGCAGAGAAATGAATAGTGTCTTTAAGTAGCATCCATTTCCAGCCTCTAACAGTTGTCCTTCAGCAGGCAACTGGCAAAGCAGCAAAGAGAAGGGACAAAATAAATCTGTCGTCCAGGAAAGTGTCATTCTGGGCCCTGTAGGTTCACTCTTCACCCTTTTCCTTTTATTTCCTCAGAGGCAGAAGATAAGGTTGATGATACTCTGGGCTCCTAGTTCATGGGCCAGTGGCTTTTCCTTCTGTCACCTGCTGGGCCTCTGTCATAATGAGAAGTTGCAGTTTTCAAGGGTAACATTTTACATGCCATAGCTGTCTTATTCTAAGCACAGGAAGGTCTGCACAAGAACTTACACTGTACACGCATGGCTAAGTAAGAATTTCAAACAGTAAACGTAATAATAATAATAAAAAAATACCACTTCTGAACTGTTGATTTATTTCTGAAGAAAACCACATTGAAATTTGAAGATGAAAATAAAACACACTCAAAATTCATAAGCAGTGTAAGGCTAATTCCTTTTTTATGAAAATCATACAGCACAGATTTGCAGAATATTCGCTTCTTCCATTGACACTAGTTGGAATTATTAGGTCAGTGTCTAACTTCCAATTAAAGGAAATTCTAGCTCCAGTTAATTAAACAGACAGCCTAGTAAAAAATCACGCTTGAAATACTTTCCATTCATCATTATATATTTTTGAATCTCATAAAACAGAGTTACAGCCATTTTGAAAAGTGACTAGTCACAAAATTGTCAGTTTCCTTGAAATGGTTTATTAGTTTCCTGAAATTTTCCATTGCATGTATCTTTGTTCTTTTCAGAAATAAGAATATTAACATGTAACATGTTTTTATATTTTTGGTTGGTTTGGTCTATTTTCCCTTTCCTGTTCTCTTCCGTGGAAAGACAGAAAACAAAGAAAAAAAGAGCACTGGAAAAAAAAAAACAAACAAAAAAAAAAGCCAGAGAGAAAAATGTTTTCATTTTGAAAACAAACTCATAAAAATAAAGTCACATAAACAGTTCTCCAAACCTTCTCCAAATATGTCAATAATTAAATTTTTTTGACATTTTCATAGAAAATATCATTAGTATTAACAACATTTTAGAAATATCACCAATCTTTTCAATCAAGTTTACAATCTTCTACGTGGATGTTATGAGAAAGGAAGACGGTATTTCAATTGCATTTGAAAACAAAAGAGAAGATTGTGAAAAAATTACTTTGCTTTTCACCTTTTTCTATTTTTTTAAAATATAAATATTGATACATTATTTCCCACACTTGAAAAAATATTTTAAAACATGGCCAAAATTCAGCGTGAATCAAACTTTATTTGAAGATTAAAAAAACAGTAGAAACAATTAATTCATCACAAGTATTCCTGCATGGTGTTGAATGCCCACAATATATTAATATTGCAGATTATATCTGAAAAACAAGCTAAAGTCTGGGTGCCTCTTCAAACCTATCAGAAATGAACCTTCATTCATTGGTAAAGGTTAATTAAAGTAAAACAACCGGCATAGTCCTGAACTAAGCATACCAGACCAAGAAGCAGAAGATCTGGATTTCAAACCCTTCCTTTCCATGAGTAGCATAATGTATTGCTTTTCCATGATTTATTTGTGTTGTGAGAGCTCCTAATGACCCCCCGGTGACACAGAAAGAGAGAAGGATTTGTCTACGACAGCGATGGCTCTGAAAACCCGGATCTTCTGAGTTCTTGTCCAGTGTTCAGAGAGATCACACTGTCTGTTTTAATTATTTGTGAAATGCTGATTTCCTGCTTCCACATACAAGATAAAATTACGACTGCAATTAAAGGCATTTAAAGAAGAAGACGTGTGTGTCCCAGGAATTGCCACACCGGGTACGGATAAGAAAATTCTGCGCTCTCAGAGCAATCAGAACATTACCCTGCTAAGGATCTGCATGGCCAGCATGAAATTGGTTTTCCAAAAAACTAGCCTTCTTCCTTCCTTCCTTCCTTCCTTCCTTCCCTCCCTTTTTCATTTCTTTTGTCCAAATTTCTGCAGTGAATTCTCCTTTGCCCCCTTTTCCTTTGTCTCTTATTTCCCAATCATTGTTCCTCAGCATCAGCACAGAGGTTTAGGTTCAGGCTCTAACTTTAGCTCTCAACACACTCTGTGATTTCCATTATGCATACAGATGCTCCAAGAGAAGTTCTTGGAGAGAAAAGTCAGAGAAGCAAAAGGCTGCACGATGCATTTCCATGCACAGATTCACTGCCCAAAGAAATATGTGTGCAGCAGTAAGATGGGGATGCCATAGTGCACTCCTTCAGAGGACAGTCCGGCTCTCTCCCAGTAGCTTTGGCTTTACCTGGAGGGAGGAGTAACCTTGAGAAATTTTCTCATCCTGGCCTGGCTACCCGCTGCAGAGGAACTCATAACTAATTACTGAGACTTCAGTTCTTAACTTGACCAGCTGTGTCGAAGCAAGGACACCAAGGGCTCCCCAGTGCTCTAAGATCTATAATTCAACTTCCATATAAAAAAAAAGTCAATATTGGACAAAAGAATGACATTTAAAAATCATAAAATAAGTAGCTTGCTATTTACCCAAGATGCTCTTTTCTTCCCATAGTTTTATATAACATGTATGTTTATACTTCTCTTGCTTTTTTACACGAGTGGAATAATTCTCCTTCAGTTTTAGAAGACGTCTGGGCAAGTGAAGAAGCACAGTCAACAAGGAAAGACAGAAGAGGATGAGCAACCTGTGGACACACTGAATTTGCTATGCTCTGAAAAAAAGTTAGGACCCATGTAACTTGTGGTTTTCTCTCTGCTTAAAATAGTGTTTTGAAGAAAAATCACTGTTCAAGCAGTGTAAAAAACACCCAGAAGTTAACAGTCCTTGCTTCATTGCACCAACTTACACTGGCCCTGTGTAGGTCAGCATAGAGAGAATCACTTTAAATCTTGCAGCAGTAACTAAATTCAGATGCAGCCGGAGGCTGCAGAAGGTGTGTGTTGCTCCTCAGAGGCTCCGGCAACCACGCTGTGCATAGCCCCTGCTCATGGGAGTAGTTAGGGCTTCAGGATCAGTCTTTATGACTGCTTGCCAGGAAGATCTGAAGATATTGTTTCCTTTAGTGAGCTTGGTGAGCCAAGAAAAAGCGGGACAGCTTTGCATATGCTGGGTACTGGCCTCACTTGGTAAATGCCAACAAAAAGTTTTTTCCACCTCTAAGTGATAAAGGAAGGGTTAAAGAAAATAACTGTGTTGATGTATATGGTGGGTGAAAACACTTCTTTACCAAAAATTTAAGAAATAAAGGAGGTGTTCATGAGTAAACAGAGTAATGTCATGGACCTAAATTTACCTAAAATGGATGTCAATGGGGGAGGAATTATCTGGTGATGCAGTGCACCAGCTGGGTCACTGGAGCAAAGGAAAACAAACAGAAGCAAAATCAGCCTGAAATTAGCAAGAGGCAGAGTTGGATTTTTTTTTTCCTTCTCCTCCTGTCTCTTGTTGCTGATCTTTTTTGGTTTATTTGTTGGCTATATTCTGTTACTTTTTTTTTTCATTTATTTTCACTATTTTATCTTGAGTTTCAAATAGTTTGTTCTGGCCAACTAATTCTGAAAAGCTGCTACATGTTCACTTTGATCATTATCTGACTCTCTTTTTCCTTCCAATTTTTTCTTTTAGTTGTTGAAATGCCACAGCAGAGGATATTGTTTTGCAGTGTAAAAACCATTGTTTTCTACAACTCCTGTTTCAAAGACCACTTGCTAAATGACATTGAGAATTCAAGCAGAGAAAAAAGAGATAGTATTTAGATGATTTTAAAGATTTGATCTTTCACAGCTACTCAAAACACAAAGCCAGACTATTCAATTAGGCACTAAGCCATTTTCCATGGCTTGCAAATTAATTATTGAAACTGGAACCCACCACAAACTCCTCATCTCTCTACGACTTTTGCTCAGGATCCGGAACAAAGCTGAATGATAGGGCCAGGGTCACCAGATTGGTCAGCCCCTGATGAGCCAAAAAAAGAAGAAGGGGTAGAAGCTTTCCATGTTTCTGAACCCACCCAAGCACTGAGGAAATAATTTGCAGAGTAATCCTGCACTGGACACATGCAAGATAAAATGGGTTTAAACAGAAAGGGCAAGTTTATATTAGCTATTAGGAAGAAATTCTTTACCGTGAGGGTGGTGAGACACTGGAACACGTTGCCCAGAGAAGTTGTGGACGCCCCATCCCTGGAAGTGTTCAAGGACAGGTTGGATGGGGCTTGAGCATCCTGGTCTAGTGGAAAGTTCTCTGCCCTTCCAACTCAAGCCATCCTATGATTCCAAAAAAAGTGACTGCAACACCAGGATCTTCTCTCCCTTCTCCGGCTCCAGGGCCACTGTGAACACCAGTCACTTCTGCTGTGGATTATGAATCTTGAGAGACAAGAAGGAATGTTCTAGGAGATAGGAAGCTAAGTTGAGTTTTTTGTTTTGTTTTGAGGGGTTGGTTGGTTGTTTTGTTTAAGGTGTGGGGGAGTTGTTGTTGTTTTGGTGCTTTGTTTAGTTATTTTTTAATAGCTATCTCCTTCCTTCTCTGAAAAATGTGAGTTTTCTGCTGTATGGGCAAGCTTCCCACTAGCTGACTAGAACCTTTTAAACGGGCATCAGCTAGCACCACATTGCCCAGCCCAACAAATGCTATGGCATGCTGACAGACTTGAAATATTCTGATGGTCAGCATTTGCATTTGTACTGCCGGCACATCTCTGATCTGCAACCCTTCTTTCCTGTTCTTATGCACTGTGACTGACCTTCACAAAGATACAAATTCCAGTTTACTTCACTTCAAATGCAAGAGTGTGAGTCAGCGCCCTGAGGGAATAGCAAGGAATTCATTATAGCAACACAAGAGAAAGATGTGGAGGAAGTAATGTGCTTTCTTTACACAAAAGGGAAAAGGAATAGAAGTGAGAGCACCAAGCAAAGCCCAAGAAATCTTGAGATGTAATCTGACATAGGGGCACCGAACTCAGTTCTTATTGTCTGTAGGTGTACGGTCTTATTAAGGCTTAAAAAGTAAGCCAAGTCTTGTCTGATCCCTGTTGCAGCCTGCCAAGCAAAGCAACTGCTTCCAGAAGTAGAAATCTTCATGATCGATATAAAACCACAAGAGGTACCACACTATTGTGAGTGAGAGCTTTCAGAGAAATAAAAAGCCAAGATTCCTGAGCCACAGAAATTAGAAGGGGGTAAGACCTACTTTGTTGTCTTGTCTACCCCACAACTGGTGTTGCCTTAGACTTATCCGTCATGTGCCACATCAGCATGATTTCTTTTTAAAAGGTCCTAAAGAAAGAGGCTTCCACTTGAGCACAAGACCCTTCTGAAAACACGTAGCTGTTAAGGAACCCATTATCTTTTCCAAAACGACAAGCTGTTGGCCTCATTTCTCATTCCAACTGAGTAAATTGCATTCTGATTATTCAAACTCCTTCCAAATCTAATTTTCCACTTTCCTATCTTCCCCTTCACTTTCAGTGGTATAATGCCAGACAGTGCAACATTGAGCTAAAAATCTGTCCTGTTCCACCAAAGTTGTGGCTGCATTTAGAAGAGTGTATCACCTGTGAGCCCCTTACTAATGGAAAAGTAAGGGACATGTTTAACACCATCCACTGAAAACATAGTTGAAAAAAGGCAAAGGAAATCTAAAAACTGACAAGTAGCGTGCATATTTTTACACTGGATACAGTAAAGATGGATCCAAATTACCTTCAGCAGGAATCCAGAAGCCTATATTAGTGCACAGAGCAACATATTTGTCTGATATTTGTATTGGTAGAAATGGAAACATCATGTTAATTTCAAAAAAGGTTTTATTCTCTCATGACTGGAAAGAAAGACCTAATTAGCAGTAATTACTGTCCAGCTAATTTTATTTTCAATTTAAATGAATATTAAATTTATTTTCTGTTCATAACATACTACCATTTTTCTGTATAATTTTTAACAGTGATTCTGGGATCCAGAATGTTTTGAGAAGTAATAGGAAATAGTTGTAGTCTTGCCCATTTTTACTATTTCCTATAAATTTTTTTTCTGTAAGCTACCACCTATCACTCATTTTTATCTTCTTCTCTAAGAAAGCTTGCATCAAACTTAGAAATACCATTAACAAATAATAACCCACTAACAGACAAAGTGCTGAACTATGGCTAAAATTATATAGTGCATATTTTTGTTTTGGAAACATTCAGCAAGATTCACACAGAGGAGATAAATCCTCAGTACAGTACTCAGATGGAATTAATGGCAGTTACAAATTCTACTAAAATCTGGAAAAGACCGATATCCATTACTGAACTGGCCCAGAGTTCCTATTTCTCAGAAATTAGGTCCTTTCTTCCAAGCATGGGACTTGGATTAAACTTTCTCCTTAAATTGTTTTAAATACTTTTCACTGTTTGTTTTTAAAACAGATGTTCTTTGATATGCTGATTTCAGGAGGGTGCGGATTTTCACGTGTTTTGCTGATTGCAGCACTGTTTTCTTGCAGAGTTCCTACTCTGAGTCAACTTATTCACAAGCATTCAAGGAAATGGAAGAAAATATTTTCTGGCAGCTACCAGGACTTCACTCGTTGACAAAAGAGAAACAAGTACCACAGAATATAATTCATAAAATCAAATAGGGTGGATATGGAAATAATCCTCCTTATGAGTCATGAGAGTGCTAGTCACTTTCCCAGGCATACACACTTCTGTGTTGTGCCCTACTATTACCAGTTCCTGAGGAGAATTGCTCTGTTTCTTATGCTAGGGTTACCCAGTTTTTCAGATTTTTCAGCTGCTGAGAGTTGAGCAAACCTGCTAATATAAAGATCTGGTGAAATTTGGCTCACTGGATGTAGTGGTTTTGATTTTAGACCCTCCTTGGTAACCAGGTTGTAACCGAGGAAGTGGTCATCTTCCCAGTATTCCATACGATTTTCTACATAAACCAGGGTATAAATAAGAAGGGGGAGAAGCCTCTTTCCTCTCTTTCCTTTCCAGTGGATCTGGGAGCAGGTTCTCTGCTATCGGCTCTGCTCGTGTGGAGGAGTGAGGCCCAGTGAGGCCTTGTGGACCTTGGGAAGCGGAGAGTGCCGGCGATCGCTTGGTGCAGTTCTGCTATCTCGAGGAGAGTAGTAAGATTTTCTCTTGTTAGTTTTTTTACTGGTTACTCCTGGATTTTTATTGTGTATATCTGTTTTGGTTTTTTTTCCTTCTCTCTCCCTTTTCCCTTCGGGGCAGGGGGAGGTGTTCAGAATCCCTTCTCCTATCTACATAGTATTCTAATTGTATATAACTGTAAATACATGTGTATATTTTTGTACAGCTTTGATCTGCTCATTTCGGCGTTTCAGTAACTTTTCCCTTCTCCCTTTCCCTTGTGTTCATAGAGGGGGTGGGGGGAGGAAAGGCTGCAAACTGTAAGGTTTGAGCATTCGGCAGAAAGATCGGATCCAAACCGTTACACTGGACTTGACCAAAGTTTGGTAAGGTTTTAATGTAAAACGATGTGATTCCAGTGGAGTCTACAAGCCTGAACCTCCACCCCTCTTCAGCTTCCCTTTTTCTGGGAGACATGTTTATGCTGTTCCTCTTTGGATTTATGACTTGAGACAAGCCCTGGACTGGCAGCCCCAGAGACTGAGGTCCCCTTCCCACCTAAGACATGTGGGTAGGAAGGGAAGCTGCCCCTTGCAGCTGGGGAGCAGGTGGGGCTTCGCTGTGATCTCCACAGCACCCCTGACAGCTCGGGACAAGAGTAGCCAAAAAGAGTTCATGGCACAGATGTCAATGCTTTATCTTCTCCATAGTGATGATGCTTCCCACACAGGGATGCCCCAATAGCAATATTTTCTGGAGGCTACTTCTAAGAACAAACGGTGGCATTACTGTTACCTGCAGAGCTCCTGACCTCTCAGCTAAAGTGATCAAATGGAAGGTTATTTGTTCTCCAGCACCAGTGGTACGGACACAAGACTGCTAGGAAGCAGCTTAGATAATTTCATTTTATATACACTACAGAACAAACAGCACATGCTTGCAGCTTTCAGAAGTCACTAGAGATCTGGGTCAGATTCAAATCAGCAACCTAGAGGTGAAAGTCTCTGTATCCCATTACCAAATCCTGAGACATCCAGTCCCCCATGCACATATTAATAGTTGATCATTATGAATTCCATGTTGGGATAATTAATTACCGCAACTGAACTCTGCCTTAGGAATTATTAGATCATTTGGGGCCTGTAATTTATTTTATTTAGCACTATATGAAAATTGCTGCTTCTTTTTTTAAAAAAAATACTTCTATACTTTAGGCTTTGTGAAGTACATAGTGTTTTCTGCAAAACGCAAACCACAAAACAAATATATCTCTTATTGGGCCTGGAGTAGTCCTACAGGATTTGTTAGCAGGCTCTGATGATAGACGTGAGCAGCCATGCATCCAGCTAATGAGCTGGCCCAAGGGATAAAGAACACACCAAGCCACTAGCAATGGATGTGGAAAAAGAGCCAGGGGAATGGCAGAGCATGTTGCCAAATGATGAGTCTTAAAGGTGGCTTCCCATATGAAATTAAAGGCTTTTGCAAAAGCAAAATCTGTTTTTCTCACTCAAAAAATAAATCAGACAGTAAGACACATTCACTGCTGAAATGAATGTTCTCTCTGACTCCATTATGTTCTTAACAAGACGAGCTCGCTTATAGAGAGCCAAATCCTTCAGACATGATTTAACCTGCACTTTCAGGAGGCTTTGGTAGGTGTTGTGTAATGAGTCCTGAATAAAGACACATTTGAGGACTGCAGAAATTTTGGTCCTTTGTGGGTAGGAGTTATAATTCCAAAGAAGTTGTAAGAAGCCTATTCTACACACAGAAAGGTGAGGAAAAGTATCTGCACTTTTTTCTTTCTACAGACCCTGCTTGCTATTCTGTTCTTCGCTGCAGGGATTTGTCTTAGTTAAGTCTGAAATTCTCTTCAATCTGAGGGCCAAATTCTGCCCTTCAATCCATGTGTGGAATTTATTCCTTGAAATATATATTTTATTTTCAGTACTGTAGACTAAAATACTGTCTATTGATTTTTGCAGCAGCAGCAGCAGACAGAATACTTTGTGCTGTTTTCACGTGTGTCAACAATTGGTAGGTATCTAACTATAGAATGAAAAGTGTCTCAGGAGATGCAAAAATACGATCCAGGTTTGTTAACACTTGTAAGCCTCTATAAAGCTTCAACCTCAACAAGATCTGTCTGCTCTATCCTAAATAATGCAAACTGCAACTAATTTTATTTCCCCAAAAAGCCTCAGGAAAATTAGCTGCATGAAACACAAAATAAGAACATTGACAGTTTTGTGTTCTAATGATTTCTTTCTTCCATCTTCATTCAATCAGGGTAACTGACCCTGTAGTACTAGAAAATTCCCATGAATCCTAAAAGAAATGCACTGGCTTCCCTGACCTTCATGTTAGAAAATGTTTGGAAAACCCCTGGCTTGTGCCCTGCAAAAGACACCGGAAGAGAATCTTAATTTGATCATAATTTGCTGGCTTTGGGTATTCTTAGTACTTACCTCTACCTCATCTTGCGGCTCTGTGGTTTATGGGCTGTGCATGTTTGACCTGTCAGAAAGGTTTGCAACCCTGACAAAAACAGAAAATTATTAACTTCTCAAGTGCATTTCAGAGAGAAACTGGACATGAGTTTTGCATGTATGTGGATCCACATGTGTGGATGTTTGTCCTAGAGCAAGGATATAATTTCTCCTGTAGGGTGCACAGTTTGTGCTTTCTGAGCAGACACATGGGATTCTGGGCTTATTTTTTCCTGAAAGGCACCGCTGGAGATATCCTCCTTGGCTGTTATTTTTGCAGCAGGGAGTTTAGCTTCTAGAGAACCTCTGTTTATCAGATTGAGGTGGTGGAAGGAGGTTTTGTCAACCTGTAGTAATAAATGGAAGGACCATCAAGCATAAACGACCTTGGTAAACTGGGGCACTAAGACACTAGCAAGAATAATGTCTGACAAAATATAGCATACACACTTCAGTAAGATAATTGCAGTTCGATATAAACTGTTTGATAAAACTTTTGAAATACTGTGGGATCTCTTCTGCAAACAATGAACCCACACTCACCCAAAGCTGCCCAGTAACTCTGTCTAGCACTGTAATGCTGAAGAAAACTGAGGAGACGTTAAAGTTTTGGTTGCACAGGACACACAGGTTACTCAGCTCTTGACTGGTGGTTTCCTTTAACGTGAGCGAGCTGCCCAATATGTCTGTGTTGTTGCCTAAAAACGGCTGAGGAGAAAAAGACTCCAGGCGAATTTAGTGTCGGAGATAAGATAAGAAGGCAAAGGTTTTAATGAGCCTCCAGGCTTCTAAGAATAAATTACACGCGCGCGCAGAATGCAGGTGTTACAAACTTTTATAATGATTTTCATCCAATCCCCGTCCAGCCACCCCCCTGGTTCTGCCCCATTCTGCCCCCCGACACGCCCCTTCGGGAATTGAGTCTGGGGGAGTTAGAGATCCCCTCTTCCTCATCTTCATCTTCCTCGATGCACGTGCAGTTCCTGGAGGTTTTCCAAAGCTCTGGGCTTGAAGGTCGTTGTGTCTACATCTGTATCTTCTGGTGGAGATTTTAGGCTGTTTTCTACAATTCTACCTTGGGAGGAAGACTAAACAGCTACTGGAATTTAGAGGGATTGATATGGGATGGGGTAATAGGGTTTGGGAATGTGTAAACATTAGGCTACAAAGTGTGGGAAAGTACAGCTACATTAAAATCTATATTCATTATACAATTACTTCTAAAATTCTATAAAATTAGAAAAATCCTGATGCTTTAAGGCATCAGTGTGATGGGATTTATACAGCTTAGGTATCAGAGTCAGTTACGTCAGTCATCAGACCATGTTATGAACACCTCTGATAGATTTCAAACTGTTATGCAAGAGAGAAGTTATCATCATCACTACTGCTGAAAGTGTATTTCACAATCCATTCCTCCCAGTCACATCCCCCTCAATTACTGATCCCATTTCCATCACATTTGTGATGTGTCTGTCCTTCCACATTTCCCATTTTAAGTGTGCTGGACTCTTTTATGAAGCATTAAGACCTCTTATGACCCTCTGAGATGAATTCAGGCTGCTTTTTGCAAAGCTTTTCGAAGATTATGATGACCTAACCACAGGAGTGTCAGAAGTTTTGAGCACTTGAAGCCAAACGTATATATTTTTTCAACCTGCAAAAAAGCAAGCCTGAATTCCAAAGAGGACAAATCTTTGTGCAGTTCTGTTGCTTTCTTTGGGCAAGCCTCACAGAAAAACTAGCCAACAAGGCCTTTTGGAGTTTCATAACTCTCATGGCTATTTGTTATAGAACTATAAAGCTCAAAAGAGTTTTAGAAACATTAGGAAAATTAACGTTATATTCTCAAATCTAACTAAAGGAACGTGTGACTGACATTTCAAAGAAGGTTTCAGATTCATTCTTACATTATCTCAGAAACACAGTCCCACTCAATAACTAATTTTCGCCATATTCAGTCACCTTTCCCACTATTTTATTACCAAGCCCAATAATCTGGCTGCTCATCACCATTGCTCCTGGCTGGGGTGTCTGGACTGTGCAGCCCAGAAGCCATGGATGCTAACATAGCTTCCCTTAGAAAAGTAGAAACTTTCTGAGTGTGCAGGGGATGGGGGTGGGAGAGAGGGTGCCATGTATTCTGAGCTGGACATCTACTCTGAATCCCATCTTCCATTAGTGTAGAGTTACATAAATTGATTTTTCAGACAGGGTGACACTCCAGAACAGTGGCTTGACAAAAAGATACATAGGGAAGCCAGCATGGGCTTTATGGACCTCCAGGGGAGAGTGCTGAATAATATTCTTCAAGCCAAAATCATCTGTAGGACATAAGCGCTAAATTATGTTACCACTTCCCATACTGACAGGTCTCTGGAATCTGCAGGAATTCCCTACTCCTCAAAGGATATCAGAGCGCACAGTATGCAGCTTTCAGGGATTGGCAACCTCACTTTTGTGATCTCCTGTAATGAAATTTTACCCATAATGCCATAAGAATAAGGAAATGGAGCGCTCAGAGACACTAAAACTATCAGCGGTTCCCTGCTCAGTGCCTGCACTGCTACTTCCCCTGGCCAAAGATAATCACACATACTTTGTTAAATTGAAACAGTTTGCTGATTTATACATCAACTTGTGAGGAGGTATTTCCAATTATTTTGGCATTCATATCTTGGACAAGCTGTTTTCTCAAATCACCCTGGCACTTAATAGCCTGCACCGACTGGTATTTCATATGACCCTGGCACTACTAGTCCAGCCTGGCTACTGTTTCAATTCACCATGGCACTAATGATCTGGAAGTTGTTCTTGTTTTCCAGATTAATGAGTACCCTAAAAACCACTCAAATTGGAAAAGAAAGAATGTTTTCAAAGGGGAAAAACAAGGCAAGTTGGAGCTGCTCACTACCTCTTCATTGTGTTCTTTTTCCATCTCCCTCTTCTTTAGCTACCTATGGAGGAAACTAATAACAGCAGTGTTTCCTTGGTAGGACAGCATATGTCCGTGAGTTCAGGATGCCCACCATAGACACCTGACCCTAAAAAAGTCCTTGGAGACCCCCAGGAGAGAAGAATCTCTGCAAGCAGATTGCTGTGAGCAAGGAGAAATGACTGAAAGGGGAAAGGCCTCATTCGCACTCCCATCTCACTGGCCAGACCTGCAGTGCCCTGCAAGAGGAGATCAGCCCAAAGGTGCTCTTGCAGGAGAGTTCAGCAGGAACCCTGACAGGGCATGGGAGTGGAGCGTAAGCCAAGGGCAGACCAACCACTCAACCCACTCTCCTAATGCCACTGGTTGCTCCCCGAGGACTCTGCTCAAACAAGAGACAGGCTCAGGCAAGAGCCTCTCTACCTGTAGTTCCCGTAGCTGAGTCCTCTGAGCACTATCTCCTTTAGGAAGAGGTGAACGACCTGTCTCTGGTCTTCATCACCCCAGAGTGCTCCCTACAAGCAAGGATAGGTGAGTGCAGCACAGCAGAAGAGGAGAGGGGACGATGCTGCAGAATCATGCTGCTTTATTACACATATTCCCTGCACAAGGAGGGATGACTTCTAACTTTATTGCCAAGGGTCCTTAGCAGGTCAGTTTTCACCTGACGTGCATGCAAATAACCGCCCAGTTATGATGGGCATTCCTAAGTTTACTGCAAATTCCACCTTTTTTTTGATTCATTGTGATTCGAGTTGGCCTTTCTTCTTCTTATCTTTGTAGAAGCAAACCCTAGCCCACCCTTGCTTTTAAAGAGAGAAAGGGAGAAGGGAGAAAGAGAGAATATCATCCAGCCCCTGAAGAAAGGTTTTAGAAGATTTTACATCTCAGCACTTTTTAGCTTCACTATGCATTTTCCATTGTGCCCGATTATTGGTTCAATATGTATACTATGTTATTTAAATGTAAGGGGGAAAATTGACTAGCAGTTATGGGAGAAGGCAGAGCTGTCACAACATATTCCTGCAAAGCCATGATTTGTTTTGTGTTCAGTCACACGTTGTTTGGATTTCAGCTCTTGTTTCAGTCCTGGCCTTAGGGTTTTCCGAGCAGTGTTGAAAGTCAGATACATAGAGTGATGCACTGAATTTGGTATTCTGTTTTTCTAACACAGAAGATGGAAGAAGAGAATTTTGTAGATGGAAAGAGGGACACAGGACAAGTTTATCCTTTCTTATTTACAGATAGGTAATCAGAAACAAGTTTGTAGCTATACAGAAGACGTGTGTGTGTGCGTGAAGAAATATGTTTGGCGTTCAGCAGGCTGACCCTCCTTCTCAGCTCCAGCCCTGAAGCCAGAGCTGCTCAGGGAAACCCCTGTGCCCACAGATCGGGTGCCTGAGAGCGGGAGTGCACCCAGGTAGGCTGAGTTTTGGTCTTCCCACCATACAGCAGCTCCATCTGTCCTAGAAACTTCTGGTCCTCACATGTTGCAGCCAGGTGTTAAGAAGCACAACAGATTCTGTTTTACATATATATACAGTTACACTATAAACATAAAGGCACTTAATTGGTAAGTCTGAACTGAATGAACCATCCTAATGCCCAGATTTTGCTGGAGATTTTTTATCCTTCCATACAGATGAATATCATTAAGTCTACACAAACATGGACAGGCAGAGGAAAATGAGCCAACCATGCAGTTACTGCGAGATTATGATATTTACCAAATGTACTTCTATTTGGTCATTATTTGAGTCATTCTCTGAATTTACAAACAAAACCATTCTTCAGAGCAGTGATGAGACAAAACTGTCAACCCAACCGCAGCTTTCCTAAGGGATCTGCCACAATGTGTCATCTCAACAGATAGACTATTTATCATGCACTGTTTCTGTTCATAAAGAAAGGTGCTAGGAAACATGAAGGAAAGAAAAACGTGAAACCAATTTTTGGACGGAGAGAAGAAAATGTGGTGGGATTATCCCTCAGTACTCCTCTTCAGCGTTCAGGATGCAGATAGAGCATTGTCTTTGGGAAGGTTACAGCAAGGTCTTTACCAAAAGTGCAGTAGTTGGACCAAAATAAAGTTTTGTCTGATTTTGGATCTTCCTTCTTTTTCTAAGCACAGACTCAGTGTCTGACTCCCTCTATATACAGTCATCACCCCATCTAGCAGCTAGCAATAACAGGAGAAAAAAAATCCCAGTATCTTCTGTCTCCTCCCATCCTCACCAAGCATATACAAATGCTGAGCAAAAGAGACTTTATTTCTGACATTTTTGAAAAGCCAAAGCAATAATAGATGTAGCTTAAATGTTCTTCTCTGGGTCTTTTTTAGCTGTTGCCATTTAGACTTACTGCCAGCCTGCAAGGACATTGTCTCTAAGTGATTATTTTTTATTGCCAATGTCAATGAAATAGAATAGAGAGGAAAGAAGATGCTGTAGCAGTTACTAAATCTGCAGAGAATAATTTTCGCTGCTGGTGGCTTTTCTTGTCTTTTAATATGACTTTATTCAGGTGGCACCTTCCAGGGAACAAAAGTCTTTTGGAAAGGGAATGATCTGGAAATGTAATCATAATATTATAGCAAGGTGACCTCCAAAGGTCCATGGCAGGGCATCAGTGTGAGGAAACTTGATCTTCTGGAATAGCAGCGAAGAGCTTCCCAGCACTGTAGAGCACCATTCAGAGTTTCACCTTGTGATTCCAATATTGCTGCAGTCAATTAAGGCACGGGATGCTTCCCAGGGGACTCAGAAGTTGGCACAGGTGGTCTCACCCTTGACCTTAATGGCCTCTGAATCAAATGTACAGAACTTTATTAATGTTGGAAAATTATTATTTCAGTTACAGATTTGTAAACTGATGTAAAGCTGGGAAAGCTTATTCAAACCTCATCCATCTCAATCTGTACTAAAGGATACGCAATAACAACCTGCATTTGATATCATAAAATCACCTTCACAAGGAAAATCTAAGTCATGGAAAACTAAAAGTCTCCCATAAACATAAGAATAATTTTCAAATAGTAACTGATATCCAGTTTGGGTTATTTATCAGTTAGTTAGAGGAGTCGACTGGCAAACAAACACCACATATCTTCCTAACTTGTGCGTGGATTTTGCATAAAACTTTTCCAAACCTCAAAGTATTTGTTTGCCTTAGTTACTTGAAGGAAAAAACCTGAACTACAGAGAAGATTAACCTTATCTATCTTGTTCCTTAGAAGTTAGACAGAAAACCTTACAGTCAAAGACTGACTTTTGGGAATCTGTATCTACTTGGTCCTGATGGGTAGAAATAAAAGTTACCAGTTTCATAAGCTTCTAAGTCCAAGTAAAATGGGGAAATACATTCACATACCACCACCACAACCTCTTACAAACCATGGTGCCTGCTGTTACCCCTGAAATGCAATGGTAAAACCACCAAATTGGAAAACTACCCCAATCCACTAAGGCGCTGGGGGGAGGATGAGCAGAGCACTTTTCATCCTGATGGAAGTTCAACGAAGTCTTGGTAGTGCAAAGACCCTGGCTCACAACTTGGTTCTTAGGTGAAGGTTTAATTTCCCAGTTGCTGTTCCTTTCATCATTTATACTGCTGCACAATACACTGATGAAGAGGATCTCATTGCATTTCTTCAACACAGGAAGGATGCAAGGGCAGGGATCAAAGAAGCCAAACTGGAGAGTTGAATTAATGGTTATCAATTGTATCTCATTTTTCTGTAATGCAATTCATTCCAGAGTATGATACAAAATTTGTTAAGGCAGCCTCCAAAACCAAAATCCCTCATCTGAAATACTTAGATAGATTAGAGTTCTGTTTTGGCCATTAATTTAGCTTTCACTGTAGGCCTCTTCAGCTTTTAACAATGTTCTAAGGACTCTTTTAGGCCATCAAAAAGACACTTACAACAGGCTTCACAGTGAACTGATAGAAGTCCACTGCAATGCAGTCATCTCTGCAGAGCAGTGAAGAGAAGCAACACATGGCATTTTGCACAGCTGAGTAGCAAAAAGTACTCCTCAAGGGCATCAGGGCAACCTCAGCTCTCAAACTACTGTAGGACCTCAGTGTGCACAGAGGGTGAAAAAATGATAGCAAAGCTGTTACTGGTTTAAGACAAAGAAAAAATTCATCCGGCCACAGATCTGTGCCATCTAAAAATCTTACAGCAAGTGACACAAATAATATATTATCTGTGTAACAGGGATGAAGACTTAATCTGATCTTGATACAAACTGAGCCCATGTTTCCAGCTAATCAAAATATTTCTCACCTGGTCCTTAGATATTAATAAAATTCCTGCTGAAAAACACAGTGATTTCTCTGTTTTGCTAATACATTCATCCCAAGGTTCACTTGTCCATCTGTTAAGTACTTACATGTGTTTGTTTTAGGGGATCGTGTGTATGTGTGTAGGTGATGGGAGAATTTCTACTGATAGTTTTATTGCTGTTGAAACAGATAAACATATTTTCCTTAAAACCCCAGGCATGATTTATCACAAAGATTGTTTTGTTTACTAATGAGTCCTCATAATAGCAGAGCTTGATGCCTGATTTTTTTTTTTTCAGACATGGCAGGGTCTAATTTAATTGCTGCAAGCATCTAAAACAAAGTTTGTATTAATGGATAAAAATAATAAGATGATGATTTACTACATCTTCATGAACTCACAGTTCTGTAAACCAGTTAATAATGCCTTATTGACCTTGATAAAATTGGTCAGAAACAAAAAAAAGGACAGAAGTTACTCTGGTTTTTGAATATTCTTAACAAAGAAATGGACAAAGGACAGTAACCATACTAAACTAAAACAAAAGAGTGATTCCAGGCTGACCTTAGTTTTCCCCAACAAAGGCCCATGAAGGCCTTGGGGACACATGCACAAATAGCTGAGCACAGTAGTGAGGAGAGGAAGGGAAGGAGATCTGCCTGTTCAAGCATAAGGAAAGGTCCTTGCTGCCCAGGAGGCAGCAGGAAAGCTCTTCTCGGTCTTGAAGCAAATAGGATAGTTGCCACTAGAGAGATTGAAACAACTGTGGGAAGACAGTGGAAGGATATGTCTGGCACAGATGATCACATTCTGGTTTTGAAGTTATTCTTCTTGCATGGGAAATTTTGTGCAATTAGAAGGGAAAACTCAGACCCTATAATATTGAGAACCACTTAGTAGCTACACACTTGTGCCAGCAGATGAGAAACTCATTCCTCCCTATGTCTTGGGAAGAAGAACTGCCTGAGCAAGCCCTCCAACTGCACAGTCTGGCTTGCCACAGACACAGCTCTAGCTCTGCCGGGAGAGGATTTGATAAACTTTACCGTGGAAAAAAAAAAAGAGGAGCTTCACAGGAAATCAAGAAAATGATCATGAGCTTGGGAGTTGAATGGATGCAGCAGGAGTGGCCCTCTCCCCCTGACAAGCAGAGGAAAGGAAGGGAAGGCAGGGAAGCTCTGTGATCCTCTCAACAGAGCAGTGAATCTCAACTAACAAGCAAAGACAAAATTCAATCAAAACACGTGCTGGTGCCTGCATCATTATTGTCCTAAGCTACATCATGCTTTGCCAAAAAACCTTTGCCCTCATCTCCAGGAGCTTTGTTCACACAGATAGCATATAAATAAAATTCCTGGATAGACAAATATCCACATTGTCCTCGGGTGACTTTTAAAATATGCCTTTTGTGCAAAGAAACTAACATTTTCTAAAGCTTTTTGGACCCATTCCTTCTGCAAACATAGAATACCTACAATGCTTTGTAGTACTGTTAGCTTGGTTAATGTTTTTTCATAAGGAATTCTAGCAGGAACCACCATTATAGAAGGAACTTAGTTCTTTGAACTGCTCTAAATAATATAAGTTTCACTTTCATCCCAAGAAGTGTTAAGGATGCACAAAAACACACAGGGAATTTTGTGCTAGCACCACTGATTATATTACTTTCAAAAGAGATATAAAATCTTACCCCGAAGCTCAGAATTATTAGAGTGAACAGCCAGAATCTATTATACTATAGAAATATCACACAGAGAGCATTCATGAAAGAATTCACCAGACAACTTGCTGTGGTACGAAATTGTTCATTTTGTACACATTGTCTCATTACTTACTTTACTCCTTATTAATGATGAAGTCATAATATGTGGGTAAATTAAAAGTCTTTCTGCTGTAACAGAGAAAAATATTCCAAAATTCATCTGCTGGGTCTTAGTTACACTGCAGTTTTGCAGCAGATTTAAACTGATTCAGGCACAGGTTCCCTGTATAAAGGTTGGCTTCTTCCTCCAATACCAGCATTAGCCCCACACAGCCATGACATGAGCCAGATTGAGAAACTGGTCTGGTTGAAAATCAGTTTTCGTCCCGGCCTCCTTTTGCCGGATTAACTTGGAGCCAGTCTGTTCCATCATGCATCTCCTGTCAGCACAAAGGAGGCCACAGGAACACATAGCCAGGAAGGAGACTTCTACTGGGACCCCAGAGATTGACAGCACCTTGACATCAAGAGATCATGAAACTCTATATAAGCTTTTCAAGCTTGGGGAAATCAACAAAAGAGGTTGCTCATAACCAGAGCAACTTGGAGAGCATTCTGTGGGTGTCAGCACTCACATCCACTGCTCTCATTACAGCGTGTCACCACTCTGAAGAGGTTGCACCAGACCTTTCTAAGGGACCAAAGCGCACTCCAGCAATTCTGAGGTCTCACCATTTCCAAGCGCCAAGTGTGCTGTGCGTCCTCTTTAGCACCCTTAAAACCTCTTCATCCAGCCAGGTCTATTGCTTCCTTGCACAATGCTGTTAATGTTATTTTTTAATAAGTTGCATTAAAAATGTTACAGCTAACATGAAAGGCACTTTACCATCACTCTCTCTGGGCAATCATGCCCCGAGGACTGTGTGTCACTCTTGCTCTGTCTGAGCTCCCCGTCACATTTCAAAGGAACATTTTCATTAGTTCCTGGGTGACTCAGGAATCTAATTCGTGTTTTAAAAGCAACTTGGGAACTAAAATTTCAGTAAAAATCCCAGGAAATTGACTCTCAGTCACTGACACTTTTGCATGCATTCCCATATGGTTTTGTTCTTAATTTGCCTAGAAAATAATAGAAGCAAATTAGGCACTAAGGAATTGTGCCTTGATAGAGATGCTTGTATTCTTATGCAGACTATGTAAAAACAAAACAGGCTTTAAGTTTTGTGTTCCTCAAGGAAAAATAAATCCATGAGACTTCATCTAAAAAACCCATTGTCTCTTCTCAAGCTCTAGGACCCAAGAGCACTTGCTAGGTACTAGTGCATGCCTTGGCTCCACTTCTGGACAAGACGTACACAAGTAGTTTCCATCTTTTCCTTTAAATGGTAGGGAAAGTCTGATGCCCAAACTGAAAGGCAGCCCCAAAACACTTCAATCATCCCTCCAGGCAAGGCATGTTACAACTAACATCCCCTCAGAAGCACAGATACAGCTTTGGCAAATGCAGGACAAAATCTGTTTTACAATTATTAGACCAATTGTATCTTTATCCTCTTTACAATTTACCTTAGTTGAACCAAAGAGTAAATCTTCCTATTGTCAGCTATGTTTTAAAAATGCCTTTCTATGTTTTTCAACCTGCTCTGTTTTCTGTTAATTCTACCATCTTTGTATATAGTTGTTCAAAAATTTAGTATCTGAAGAAAAACACACACACCCCACCCCATCTGAACATGAAATCTTCCCTCTCTCTACTCTGTTTAATGCATAGTGGCTAAAAATTAATTTTTCTTTTTCTTTTTTTCTGGTTTTTTTTTTTGGTGTTTTTTTGAGGGTTTTTTTTGTAATTAGCATCAAGTGTTCCAAAGGTTACTGAAGGCAGTGAATTTTTTTTTGCACCAACTTTGATGGGTTCAGATAAGCCTCAGAGCGCTTAAATTCATGTCGTATTTTCAATTCTCTCCTGCTCAGGCTGCTTCTCATGTGGAGATGAGCTGAAATAGAAGTAAGCCCATTAACCATTCTTCTTCCAGACCTCCTCAATACAGTCAGAACTTTGTCATGATTTTAAATACCACATTTATGGCCCTGATCTACTTTTTTATTATTACTTAACCTTTTGGATGTGCCTGAGTTCACACAGTCAGGGACCTACTCTTCAAAGATAAACAAATTGTTGGAGAACTAAGCAATACAGGAAATTCACGTGCTTTGCTACTGAATTAAAGGGTGGTAGGCCGAAAAAGTCATTAGCTTTAGTGACCACAGTGGGTTTTATATAGAAGAAAGGTTTCATTCCCTAAATTGGCTCACATGTTATTGCTAATGAATGTCTAACAAAGATTCTTCTCTATAAAATGTGATCATTTTACACAGGAGATTTATCAGTCGAGTTCTTGGAGAGATTGAGGCATTGGAGTCTTTTAAAAGTCCATTTTTTAAGTCTCTACTCCACATACTGCTTTTATGACCTAAAAAGCAAAGGGACTCCACATGCTGTAGGGTTCAATTGAAATTATTGTTGGAAGGTAGGAATACAACAGTAGGACTGTATTCATCACAAGAGTTACACTTTTTGTTGCTAAAGCTCAAGAAAAGTCCATAAGGATCAGAGTTGCAAGCCAGCTCTTTCATTTGCTTGTTCTTTGTGCCGCACTTTGTCTCTCCCTCTCTGGCGGTAGAGGGTCACTTGGTGCAGGCAGCGCTCACGCACGCTCGCCCTGCTCAAAGTTTTCTGGCAATTTGTTCAAAGGTTTCCATGTCTTGTTAAAATGCTAACGCACATACAGCCAGGCTGTTGTTCGTAAGCAGGAGCTCAGAGGGCCACAAGGGGAATGAGCTGGGGCATCTGTGGGAAGGGGGAATGCGGGTCACCCACTTTTGGAATTTAGGGTGGGTGCAGTTCTGAGCTCCTGTGGTCGGGGCTGTCAGCTCCCTCTGTGTTCAGCAGAGAGAGTTGGGCATCTCCGAAGGGCAAGGCACAGCATCTATATCAAATACTATTCCTTTAGCACAAAGTATAGGAAATCTTTTCCTTAAATGAAGACCAAATAAGCCTTTCAAAATCCCCTTGGCAGGCCACATGACTACAAGGTTTAGCATTATCCAACAATAATAAACACATACACAGAGAAGAGAAACCATGTGGCCACAAGCCATATGAAATGCAGCAGTAGAACATATCAGACCTCCTGCTGTATGCTCTGTACAGAGGCAGGAGAGGTATAAATACCTTAGTCTTCATGCAGCATATTACAGCGCTCTGGCAAGGGAGTCTTGGGTATTAACAAAAGGCCTGTGCTACCTTCGATAATAACAGCAGAGTGAGAAAAGACAAAAAGGAGTAGACAAAAGAAATCATACTTCGATGCCAAATATTTGTAGCTATGCTCACTCAGGACTAGCAGCTCTGTGCCTTCAAAGTTACCCTGAGGAAGGCAGCAGTTTGCTGTAGTTATTAGACAAAAGGCACTGGGCACAGGCTTTCTCTTCCATGGGACACTGAGATTTAAGTCTAAACACATGCGCAGTCTTTAGCAGCAATCCCATCAACCACCCAGTATCCCAACACACAAATCTTAACATAGATAGTCATCATGCAATTGTGAAGGAAGCACTGCCAGCGATGGTCAGGCAATCTGCAGGCAGATCAAATTAACATGGGCCCAGCACGGCCCCAGTTACATGAAATCACACGATGATGTGACCGTGGGTGTCTTCCAGTGCTGCTCTATTGTGTACAAGCTGTAGCCGAGGCGTCACCAGCTCCCTCAGTACACCTTGACATGCAGCTGAGCTCCTCCATGTGTCACTTGCTCCACAAGCCAGGTAAGGTACCAATCACACGCAGGGTGCCCAGCTGCATTCAGCACACACAAGGAGATTGGTAGGGGACACAACCCTACCTGCAAACGTGAAGCCCTAGGAGCTGGCCGGAGAAGCATATGTAAAGCAGCATGTGTGAGACCTTTTAGATGGGCGTAATTCAAAACAACTTATGTCACCGCTAGCAACTGAAAGTGCTTAAGACTGCTCTGTGGCATAGAGGCACACCAGCATAAGCCAACCTGTGTCCATTTCCACCCTCCAGAGCAACAGCCTTCTGCAGACCAATTCTAAAGAACTGCCTCTATGCTGTGCTGACTCCTAAACTGTGCCCAGCTACTGTCTGGGCACCTGATGCAGACCAAAATTGTGCCAGAACTTCCTGACTCAGCAGGATCAACAATAAGAGACCTGAGAAGAAAGATAATGTGGTGCGCAAACCTCCCTCTCCATTTTTGCATTTTTTAAATTTTTTACCTCTGTAATAGTACCTTTAACATTTTTTGTTTTGACAGACACTACAACCAACTATCTGTTCGTTAAACAAGAACATTTGATTATAAACCAAAAAAAGCAGTAGGATAAGCAGTCTTCGCCAAAATGACAGTCCTTGCTGCCTCTTAATCTACTGTTGTTTGCCTTGTAAGTGTTGTTGGATACCATTAACGAGTCTTTGGATTACAGAAAGACAGGCTAAGAGCAGAAGGTCGTTTAGTTTCAGAGACCTCTTCCAGCCTATATCCATTAAAGCTTTAAGACAGGAGAGAAAAGGGGTTGCTGCTCTTGAATCCATTCTAAACACTTTTCCTTTTGAAACTTACTTTGTAATCATTATCTTGGCTCTGGCCCTCTCATTTAACCTCATCTGCCTGCCTTCAAATTCATGGAACAGATTTGTACTGCCTTGGACTCCGTGCAATTGGCCGTTGTAATATTCTTGGACTTTTTTTTTTTTAATAACAACATTTGATACCATTAATCATATTGCCATATGTAATAAATTGGCTGCCTGTGGTACATTGCCTCAAACTGTCACATGGTTCCAATCACAGCGCTGCCAACTGAATGTGGTTGTTGTTGGAAACTCTGACTCTTCCTCTCCAGCGCGCCGATTGCAAGGTCCGCGGGGCTCTGTCCTGTTTGTACTGTACATTAATGACCTGCCGGCTGCCTCACGGCACAAAGGCCAGGAGTTACAAGTATGCACATGTTTGTGAGTGCTGTTGTACATAAGCAATAATCTGTTTGATATCAAAGTCACATCATTACTAAGTCAGCTTTTTGACAGCATTTGCGAGGTTTGAAGGCTAATTCAGTACAACTCTAATTTGCAGCTTAAATATCTGCCAGAGTGAAAGGTGGAGAAGTTGGGGCGGGGGGATGGGGGAGAAGTATTAAATTTAGCAGTGTAAAATAATTCAGGAAACAAGAACGCTGCTCCTGTGATTCAGCTTTTGTGACTGTCAGGGCTCTTGTCAAGTCACAGCTGGAATGCTGCGGATTTATAAGAACAATAGAGTTATTGGAGGGAGGAGGTGGGGAGAAAGGAATAAAATGCTATTTGTAGCACTTCACCTAACACTTTGACACAGGTTCTTTGGATCTTTCTAAGTAGGCATGGACAGACTGGTTTGAATAGGAAAAAAACCAAAAACAACAACCAACAAAAAAAAAAAAACCAACAAACAAAAAACACACCACAACTCCTGATCCTTTACTGAAGTTTGTCTTGGTTTTTATCTCAGAGCAGTGAAAAAAGTCTATTGACTTTAGAAGCCAGGCTCAGAAAAATAGCAGTGGTTTTGAATATTATGAAGTGTCTTTCCATATGGCACCCAAATGCACGGAAGAGAAAGGGTGCTACTGTAATGAAATAATTAATCCTAAAATGGTTTGGGTTGGAAGAGACCTTAAAGATTATTTAGTTCCAACCCCCATGCTCAGTGACACCTTCCACTAGACCAGTCTGCTCAGAGTCCCATCCAACCTGACCTTCTGACCACAACTTCTCTGGGCAACCTATTTCAGTGTCTCACCACCCTCACTGTAAAGAATGTCTTCCTAATACCTAATCTAAACCTACACTCTTTTAGTTTAAAACCACTCCCCCCTGTACTATCACTTGCCCTTGTAGAAGTCCCTCTCCATCACTCCTGTAGTACCTTTAGGTACTGGAAGGCTGCTCTAAGGTCTCCCCACAGCCTTCTCTTCTCCACAATGAACAACCCCAACTCTCTCAGCTTGTCTTCACAGGAGATGTGATCCAACAGGGCATGATCATTTATATTATATTAGAACCCTAGTCACGAATCAGGGCCCCCCCCCGTATTAATTATGGTGGAAAGGCAGAACAAAGACAGCTTCCACATTGAGGAGATCTTATTCTGGTCTCCAAGCTCACTGAGGTTGTTCTCCTCTCTCAAGCCTTCTTATTCCTGCTGGTTCTTAGTTGAAGAAAAGACAGATACCTCTACAGATGTTGGTAAGGGATAAAAGAGCATCATGAGGCCAACTGTTCTCACTGAACCTTGATCTGAGCAAGAAAAGGAAGCCTTGTAAACCCAAACGGAAAAAAAGAAAAGAAAAATATTTGGAGAGAGAAAACAGTCCTCTGGCATACAGATACTTGAATCCTCTTGGCTGGACCAAGGAAGGGTGCCAGCAGCAGTGACGATGCAGTGATGTAAAAGTTAGCATGTACTGTTAGCCAGAGCATATACATAAGACCCAATTCATTCATATTCCAAGGGCTAGCCAGCTTTGTGCTACTTTATCTATAAATCTATCTAGGATGAATAATGAGAAAAGTTGATTTTGCCATTTTATTGTTGTGCCCATGTAATGAGTTCACAAGACATTATAACCTCCAAACTGGAAGAAAATGGTGATTTAAAGCTCAGCAATGTGAGAAACACTAGGTTCATGAGCTATTCCAGCACTGGATTTTGGTCCTGGAACCCTTGACTTCACTCATATATACAAACAGGCATATATACAAACTGTGAGGCAAATGCAAAAGGAGCACAGGAATTCAAAAATTCTTAAAGAAAAGATGTATTATCTCCTCTGATCCATTTTTTTCAAGAGATAACTTTTTTTTTCCAAATTGTTCCTCAGATTTGCTTGATCTATGTTTCTTAGAAGATAGCTTACATTATTGTCTCACAAGCTTTTCTTTCCTAGGAAGTTACTCTGAGAGGATTTTTCCTGAGGTCTTGATCTTTCAGACCTTTACACCCATGTTTAACTCAACATGTGATAGAAATCCCAGTTGTAGGATCGTTTGTGAAAAAGAGACAAGCATGCACAAAAATGCTTACACGATCTCAGATTCACAAGGAAAAGCTTCATAGTTGTCAAGTTGAAAATGCACAATACTGAATCACGCTGTCAAAAAGCTGACACCTCCACAATGCTTGGTATCTCTACTACCTACTGGTGACATTTATGGAGGGTTTTATTAAAAAAAAAAAAGTTTCACAAGCCTGAAAACAAAAGCTCTCAAAAGATCACATGAAGCATTTCCAGGCTGACTTTCATGAACACATCACTTGCTCAAATGTATATAATTAAGAGCATCATTTTAGAGGTTTCTGTAGATGCCTTACAATATTTCAGCTATAACAACCAGATAATAGTTTTAATTCTGCATCATACCCTCTAGTAATTTCACAGAGCAAGCTTGTCAGGTGAATTGAGCTACGCATACTTACAATACTGTTTTGATGTAACGTAGACCAAATAGAAGACACTATTATCTTCAGCTGAGAAAATGCTTCTATTTTTTTTGGCCTAGACTCATAGGCCTTAAGGAACCTGAGTACAGAAGCTCCAAATACCTCTGGAAACCCCTAACTACCAAAAACCATATGCATCAGGAGAGAATAAAGAACTACTAAGTCAGGTAATTCAAATGGGTTTTTTGCCAAAGGCATTACTACTGCTACACCAGGTAGTCCCAAATATTTGCCAAATGCCTTACTAACAGGTACAGACAAAAATCTCATTGTAGTTCAACAAAGTCTCAAAAGCAAACCAACAAAAAACTCAAACCAACAAACACAGAGGAGGGGAGAAAAAAAACCAAACCAGAAAAAAATACAACTCGAAATTTTATGTGAATGCCCTAGAAAGCTGAGCAGTGGTTACTCAAGGGAAAGACACTTAATTTGGGAGCTCAAATTAGGAGGTGGGGGGAGGGAGGAAGAGGAAAAAAAGTTAATTCACATTCACCTTTCCCAGGAACAAATAAAATTAACATTTCTTGTTGAGTATTTGGATGGGGGGGCGGGGTGGAGAGGCGGGGGCAGGGGAAAACACCAAACCAAAACCACAACAAAACAAACAACAAAATCCCTCTCATTTGCAGACTCTGCAAATTACTCTGACTAAAGCAAGAGCCCATTCTTGAGCACTTGCTTAAAATAAAGCAGAATCTACCTAATTCACTTTAGTGTCACTTCACACACGTGACATTTACCTCATATATACAACCTCTGTTGTGAAAGGAGGCTGATTCAACAAGAGTAGGCATATGTGTCATTTTAACCTTATAGGCAGGTTTTGCCAAATGCCAAAGGTTAGGTGTATCATTTATTGGTACACTGGATAAGAATGCAAGTGTCTACAGAACCTCCATGACATTGACTGTCTTTTTCCCATTGACTGAGGGCAGACCTCATGGTAGTCCACACTTCTTCTCTCTGGTGACCACTGACAGGACTGGAGGGAACAGCCTGAAGCTGTGTCAGGGGAGATTTAGGTTATATATTAGGGAAAGGTTCTTCACCCAGAGGGTGGTTGGGCACTGGAACGCACTCCCAAGGGAAGTGGTCACAGCACCAAGTCTGTCACAATTTAAGAAGTGTTTGGACAATGCTCTCAGGCACATGGTGTGATTCCTGAGGCTATCCTGCCAGGAGCTGGCCTTTGATGATCCTGACAGATCAGGTTCCTGAAGCATAGCTGTTTTCCAGTAACCATGCGTGGCAGTTTTACTGTTAGGTGAAAGGTATGTATTTCTAAAGTCTAGCCATTAACTAAATAGAAGAAAAATTTCTAAGCCAAAATTGCTCACCTAAGAAATTCAGGTCATGATTTTCAGCTACACACAATCACAAAAGAAGAACCAAAAAATTTTATGAGGTCCCCAGAACACTTTATTTTTTTTTTTTCATTTTTTTAAGTTTGTATGACATGTTATCCCACACACCCTTTAACTCTGGAGTTTTTTTAAGGCAGGTTCTGTTCTCGCTAACTCACATTATCATACATAACTCTTTCTATATGAATAATCAAATATATGCAGTAGAATAAAATTTTTAGATTTAGATAAAGGGGAAAAAACCCAAAAAAATACTAAACCCTCTAGGCCTCTATAGAGTAAATTAAAGCACTTAGTGAAAGGAAACACTGGCATATACAAGGGCTTTGAATTTCAAATATCTTTCAAGAAGTTATTAAACAGAGACACTACTGCTGAGAAAGAGACAAAATATAACCATATTGTCTTAGTATATCTCTTAAAATTGCAAAAGAAATAGTCATTACATTAGCTTAGTCTCAAAGTAATTTTTCCATTTTTAATGTCTTACAATTATTACAGGTTTTTAAACTCCTAAAGAAGGCAGCAACTCATATGAACAAGCTATTTGCATTCAAGTTTTGCCTTTCTAGGTGTCTCTCAAACTAAGAGCAATATACTGGGCTTTACCCTATTTGAACCTTCACGGCTTTGCTGTAGATTTCAGCCAGTATTGCAATAAACTGTGCACATGAAGATAGGCATTTGCATCTCTACAGATTTGGCTCTCAAATTTGAAGCAGATGTGCCAAAGCTCAGAGCCGTCTAAAATATTCTTCTACTTGCCGGTCAAAATTCTCCGCAGAATATATATTCCGTCTGCTTAAGGGAACCGGCGAATACTCCTCCACAAGACTCCTGCCACCATCATCACTTTCAACACCTGCCTGAGAGCTGGCTATTCCAGCGTCCCCAGTGCTGCCATCATTTTCTTCATCCATTGCAAATAATTCCTCTGTTATCAGGGAGACCAAGCGATCTTCCTTACCTAGAAGATACTGTTGCAACAGACACCCCCTAGAAAGAGGACAGGCTGCTAAGCAAGAACAGTCTCTGACCCAACATCGAGCAGGTTCTTGGTGCCTCCAATAGCTGGCAGACCTAGCCAGCATTCCCAGAATATTTCCATCGTCTGGCAGTGCAGAAATCCAAGAAAGTCCCGAAGAACCTCTACCACTGCAACGCACACTGATAGATGGAGCGCGACTGCTAAATCTGTACACTGCAGAAGAAAGCAACAAAACCAGATCAAGCAGAACAAGTAAATTAAAGATCAAAATCCAAAAAAGGGCTTTTCTCCTACAGCACCTCATCACAAAATACTTTATAGGTCTTTAATACCGTTTCCCCCCAGCCTCACCATAAGCCTTTGAGGATGTAAATTGGTTATCACAAGACTAATGTCATTTGTCCAAGGTCAAAATTAAGAATTAACTGGGCTCCATTTTGTTATTCTCTACTGTTGTGAGACCACCACCTCCTGTCTTCCCAGAAAGAGCAGAGGAGCCTTGTACTCAGGGAAACAAAGCCTGGAACTAAATTCAGGGACCATGCTCTTATGACTTTAGTGTTCTACCAACTCCATCCTAACCTTTGCAAATCCATCTATCATGCTTTAACCGGTCTGAAAAGAAACTAGAGTCATAAAGAAAAAAAAAAATTTGAAGGAAGCTAAAAGTTTAACTACACAACTTTTGTGAGCCTCAATTCTTTGCTTTCTATTCAAGAGCTCAACTCACTTGATTTACTCCTGACTCTTTTTATCCCCTCCATGCCTCCAACATAGCAATTCTTGGTTTCTATTTCTCTGTGGCTTTTCTATCTTCTCAGAAGTACTCTTTTTCCCTAGTTCTGACCTTGAACTATTCCTAGATCATCTTCATCAAATGCCCATCCATGCTCTATGAAAAGGGTCTGTGTTATACAGTGAAGCCTGCGCCAGGGCTCCCACCATTCTGGACAAGCAAGCTAGGAGGGGTGGTTGGAGTCTTCTGTGAGTTGGCCAGGAAGACTGCCACCTTGTCAGAGTAGGTCTGTGCTTATAAAAAACATCTCTGCACTTTAGAAGGAGGCTTCCTGCACATGTAAACTGACTATAGGATCTGGAAACTAACTGCCTACCTATTATAACAAAGACATCTGGCAGCATCTTTGCCTTGCAGTTCTGCTGCAGAGGTCTTTGGGTTCTTCAGGTCAAGAGATCAGTAAGAAAAACCACTGTGCTGCTTCTTCCTTAACTCCAAGTCACGCCAGGTAGGTGCAAACCCAGTAGATCCTACACACCATTTGTGCTTGATGAGCTGCAAAGCTGATCTGCACAGTGGGAGGTCCCAAAAGCTGGGACGTAACCCCACTCAAACCACAGGGAATCAACTTTAACTCCAAGCACTGTATAAAGATGCCTTAAGTTTCAAAGACAAACTTACTTCACAGAGAGAAGGAATTCTAGAGCAAGTACTTTAAGGCTACATTACTTTGTTTACTTTGTAAGTAGATAGGAGGCTTTAGGCCTTGGAGAAAAGAGCCAGAGCAACAACACAAGACAATATTTGTGCAAGTCAGAGAATGGCAGCTACGGAAAGGAAGTAACAGGACAGCCATAGGGATGTGACCTAGAGCCCTTATTTCAAGGCAATTACATATGTGCACATGGACAAGACAAACAAGGAATTCAGGTTCAATAGCACCCATCTACAACTGAAATCAAGTTCCAGCCCCCTCCTCACCCAATACCACTACACCCATCTCATTGATTCACCTTGAAAGACCCTAGATTTGTCTCCTCTTGGCCACTGAGCAGTTTGGTGTCTGCACCTTCTTCTCCGAGATCTAGGTTGGTGTGGTTTAGCACGCTGCTGGGTTTGGCTGTCTGCTGCAACAGCCTCTTCCCCAGGGGAACAGTTCTGAGGAACCATTTTAATAGGGTCCACCTAATGATAACAGTAAAGGTCAGTGAACAGGGGACCAGCCATGGAGTTACTGGTCTCAAAGGAAAATGGGAATGAGGTTCCAAGAGCCATAAAAGCTTAGATTTACCTCATACATTACAAAGGAAAAGGGAAGCCTCAATGCTAAGTCAACATCAACAGTCCTTCCCTAGTATGACAAGAACTTACCTTACAGTTTAGCCCTTTTGTTAAAGGTCCTCCTTCCTTTATCCCTAAGTAGGAACACAGTAGCAACTTCACTTATATGGAGAGTTAGAGAGGACTAGGCCTATAACAAACCACTGGAGGAGGAGCTAACACAGGATCTTCTCATTTGTAATCAGCAAAGCCTTTCCAGGCCTAATGAAATTAGAAGACAGCCCACAAAAGCTGTTTGGGTCTTAAAGGAGCACAGCGTGACAAAATTTCCTTGGTCCTCAAAGAGGCAAAAGAGAAGGAATGGTGAACCACTATGAACCTCTCACTTGGCTGAGATATACTCAGCAGAGAGACAAGAGAAGGGCAAAATAAATCCTTTTTTATCTTTGTAACATATAAGCATATTTTATCATATTAAGATTTATCATTCTAAGATTTGCTGTTTATCTTCTGCAGTAACTGGAGTAGGTACTTCTTCCTCTCTTCCTAATAGCACTGTTTCCAAGTTCTTATGAATATAGAGTCTTCCTTCTGGACTATCTGACCTTTGTACAGGCCCCCTTAGGTCCAACTAGCTCATAGATTTTCGCTAGCTTAAGTGTTTCTTAAGCTTCTTCTAGCACTTTGTGAATTTCTCTGAGACCTTTTCACAGCTCTTTGAGGACCACAACACATAACCAAAAAAACCCTCAGGCCTACAGCGGAGGCAAATGACTTTTTTGCACTGCCTTCCGTGTTCTAGGTGCTGTCCAAAGAGAAAAGGCAGCTCTGAAACAAAGGACTAAACCAAAGAGTCATCTGACTTCTTTAAACAAATGTCACTTGGTGTTTGAAAGCACAAAATCAGCAATGTCTGTGCATGGCACCCTGTATTTCTGCAGACCTACAGGCTGAGAGAAAGCCCAAAGTGTATGTGTGTGGGTACACTTTCCAGAAGTACTGAAAACTCAGTCAACTTCTTGTGGGCATGAACTGTTTCGATGTTTATCAACTTAAAACAAAATAGTGCTAAGCCCTGGGTTAGAACCGCAACTTCACTGGTAAATCTTATGTTTTCTCCTTGTCATATTTCAGAAGTAGCTAATTAAATGCGGACTTACTAAATGACTAGCACCAGACCACGGAAAGCACACTTAGTTTCTGGGCTCTGCTGTGTACGTGTTCAGCAATAAAATGCTTCTTTCCCTCCTGATCTGTCAAAGGCAAGGGCATCATATCATGAGTTAGTGCTGAGGGAGGTGGGGGTGGGTAAGGAATGGTGGCCCAGAAGTTGAGGTGGACGAAGGGTTGATGATCCAGCTCATATGACCTAATAGACTGTGTCACTGCCTTTGGGAAATACAAGCCTCTTGACACATGCCCTTGGCTGGAAGGTCAGAATAGAAAAGGCCAAGCTCAGAAAATGAAGCCCTCCAGCCGAGAAAAATAATCCAACCATGGACTGGAGAAAGCTTTATTTCTCCCCCAACTTTTTTTTTCCCCCCAAATTTTCAGACTGGATGAGCTGCTGTAGTGCACTTCACATCTGATTAAATTAGTCACATTGAATTATGCAATATCAAATGTGACATGTTGCAATGGAATGTGAACAGCATACAAAGATGTACTGGCTTTGCACAGCTGCTACCTGCTTCTGACACATCGATCTGTTAGCAGCAGGTAGGAGAGGTATGCAAGGTCCAAATCCTTCCTTGTTATTAAGTCCTGCTTTTGCAGCTGGGCAGTAGTTTCTTGTATGGTTACTTAACCGTATCAAATTCGTAATTAGTTACTCCAAGAAACTCTTTAAGTACCCCACACATGCTTGTGATAATACAGAAGGAAGTATCTGATCAGGATTCAGCCCATCCCTTAGAAGCATGCTAAATATATTGACTAAAAGAAGACTAGCAAGATACAGAATATATAGATAATTGCAACCTACAGAACAGGGTAGAGGCATCATGTTATTATTTGTGTACACACAATGTATTTTTGGGGCTGCAGAAATGCTACCATCAGGAAACTCTAAAATGTGGCTCACTGACTAAACATCTTCTGTTAGGCTTATATCAGTGCAGCTCTTATGGGGCTTGGCCAGGAATTAAAACTCCTACACCCATGAAAAGCGCAGAGAAGGCTTTAATGTGATAGTTGACTTTTCTTATGGAAAATGCCTTCCCCCATGCATTGCAACCAAAGGATTAGAGAAAATCCATGTTAATTTGATCTAGACTAGACAACTACAAATGCACAGCCCAATTTGTATTCACTCTGGACTTGATGTTTCATCTGGGATTCTTGCAGGATAGCTTGAAAGAGACAAGAACAGTTTCAGGAAGAAGTTGAAATTACCTGCCAAAGAGCCTGTAACTCACTGCCATTTTTCTTCTATGTTTCCTAGAAGTCAATTCCAATATCCAATATATAGCAAAGGATTGTGCCTTCCTATGGAATGACTAACTAAGCAGTCAGTAAAACCATTTGGTTCGGTAATCCACGTTCTTCAGGTCAAAAAGGGGAAGTGCAGAGGAGGCAAGAATATCTGTATTGTTGTCTCCACACTTAACCTGGACTAGAAGTTCAGAGAAGGCAGCGAAATGAATTACATTACACCTTCTGGTACAGTCCTGGCTACACAGAGTATTCTATGTAACTTATTTTTCATATGTATATAATGAAACATAAACTGTGGAGAACTCCTTTTGCATTATTCATAGGAGGATGTAAGTTTTTAAGTTATAAATCACAAGCTTTTTCTCTTAAGCAGTACTGTGCTTTTTTTTTTTGACAATCCTGGAGGTCCCTGGCTCAGGTGTTTCAGACAGCCATAGCACAGCAGAAAGCTCTCCCTGCTTGGACAAGGCTCCTGTGACCAAAGGAGTTTAACTAGATGGGCACTCCCACAAACAGAGACCATGAGATACTACATGAAGTTGAAGGAGCTTGGCATAGCTGGAAGGCTTCAGTAACTCAGTCTCAGTGAGTCTGGTTGCAATGCACATGGTCATTACCCTGTGTTCCCTGGGGAAGTTGTCCCTTTCTGTGATTCTTTCACAGCATTCATCTTTCTTGTCCTGGGAAGAGAATAACCAGGTTTTGACAATGTTCATGGTGCATCTTTAAAGTGGGAGTCCTATTGCCTAGGGTATATGGGCACTGTATTGTCAGATAAATCCACAGTTACAATATAGCTATGACAAAAATAGTGTGCAGGCTATAATAATGAAAGTTTTGTTCAGTCTCTTAACCACGATTTACTTTATGCTGTCTGATTTTCAGACACTATCATAGCCAAAAGTGTTCAATCCAAACATGAATGCAAATTGATGTTCTGAATTTCTGTGCGGCATTGTTCGGTATTCTTTTTCTCTCACTTTCCAGTGTTAACTGAGGGCAGGTATCCCCAAAAAACATGTGTGTGTCTGTGAAGTCATGGTGTTTAATGAAAACATTGTTTGCTAATTTGAATATGGCTCAAGACCATGGCTGTATATTCAAGAAGAAGCTAATATATCAGAGTGCCTGAAACCACAGACCTTACTTGGGAAAAACCATAATGTAGGGGTTCACCAAGAAGCTGAAGCTGAGCCTACTAAACTCTTCTAGGACTTTCTCACCCTAGAAAGCCTTACAGGAAAAGCTGTAGCTGATGTAGAGTATGTTTCTCTTTACTTGTCCCATTCCCAGTAGTTGGCTAGTTTTGAATCTGTTCCAGTGTGTGCTCCAGAAAGCAAGGACCAGTCCCATTCGTAGACTGCCCTGGCTTCCCTTTTCTGTCTTTCTGTAGTTCCACTTTCTTCTCATTCAAATTCATACATATTTATCAGATGAAATGAATAACAAAAGGCAACTGTGTTGCAATTAATGCATATATGTAAAACCAGTGCCTGCGTAGCTGACCTTTTCATTTCTCTAGATTTGGCTGGGTATAAAAAAACCTGCCAACACAATTTTCCATTGGCAATGATGTGTTTATGACTGTACTGAACTGTAGCACCTTCTGTTTTCTGGTGGATGAATACAGTAAGGAGGATGTTGATCACTAATCCAGCTCTGGATCCAAGGTAAGCCAGTGCAGTACTTCTGAAGAAGTTTGAATCAGTTCCAGGATAACTAAGTTGTGCTCTCAGCACTCCCTGCATTCAGCTGCTTGATTAGTCCCTGTTCTGAATTTCGGAAATTTGAAAGGAATACATCAAATGCGTGATCATAAACTCACACCTACAGCATGTTTGATGGACAGCAAAGGGTTGATATTTGAAGGAGGCTGATGAGGATACATTCCCAAAGGAAAATCCTTGGAGGAGGAAGCCATGCATAGTACAAAAGACACCTCAAGCTGGAGAGCATATCTCAGGTTGCTACTGAATTAGAAACACTATTGCCTTCCTCCTAGGCCATGGAAGATCTTAACCATATGTCATCATCAAAATGGAGCACCTTCCTACTTATCCTCTTACTGCGTGTATCCATGAGTGGAATAAGTCCTATATAACAACCTAGGCACACCTTTTCTGAGGCTTAGGAGGTAAGATCATACACGGGTGGATGACCTGCACTTTAGCTTACCATGACTCCTCATGAATGTGGCATCTGAGCAGATGCAGTCTGGTTTGGGATTGCTATAATTTATACCACAGATGATGCTGGCTCCAGTCCAGGCCAGGATCTGTGAGGAGCATAGCCGTCGTACTCACTGGCCGGCCCAGTAAAGGTGGAGAAATTTGACACTGCACCAGCAGTAAAGCCAGGATTTTAACTGCTGTTCAACCATTTGATTTGTCTAGAGACCTGGTATGCATATCTCAGTGCTGGGAAAAGTAGAGGAAATAAAATTTAATACTGAAGTCACTGGAGTGGAAAAGCTACGATGTTGCACTCCCTTTTCACCCACTTAGTTTAGTCTGATAAACAAGGAGCATCCAAAGTGCTTCCAGGAGCACGTGTGCATATGCAGACATGATGATCCCATGTATGGCCATTGCCACAGCCAGAGCCCTGTGTTTCCAGCCACCAACAAACCCAGTGCTGCAGAGGCACATAGTGGTGGGCACTTCAGGGAGCAGGAGCCTCTGCTTTTGTAGGAAGAGTGGGAGATTTTGAAAAACCCTATAAATTAGGACTGCTATTGCTAATATAAAAAGACAGGGAAACTAATGTTTCTTTGCTCCTGAGCTGCATGGTTGCGACTGGAGTGCTGAGCTGAATGGGGAGAAGGAGGAATTGTTATTAAGCCTAGTTAATGTGAGACTACAAATTAAGGAGTGCAGGTATCTTGGGCTTCCTACAGGCAAGAAATAAGAGGGAGCGTGTGGCTCCTCCAGGAACCATTTGAAGTCCACTGAGATGTGAATGGTTATGTAGGGCTTGTCTCTCTGCCCTGGCTCCATGGAGCCCTCACGGGCACCACACTGGTGTTTCAAGTCTTTGCAGTTTGTATGAATCCAGGCCTTTGGGCTCAGACATGCTAACAAGTTACTGCAGGGCAACAAGGGGACTATTAGGAAATAAACTCAGTGAATTTATGCTTCAGGAAGGCATCCAGACATCTCCCTGTGCACTGCTAGGGCTTGTCTCTCGTGGAGCTGCCTGCTGTCTGCCAGCTCCTGGGAGTCCCTTGAAGGACAAGTAAAGGGTAGTACCCGCTGTTTAGGGGTAAGGAAGAAGAGGCAAGGGGACGTAAGGATGGCACAAGGCCACAGGGTGGGCCAGAGGCAGATTTAGAATTAATGACTGGGATTGACTATTTGTTTATTCCTCACCCTTAACTGGTAAAAGCTGTTCTAAATCTGTCATTCAAAACAGAAGCAAGGCAGGCAGGTACTTTGTGAATGAGGAATTACCTTCAGCTCCCTAGAGATGCCATTTGTGAAACAAGCACTGTTAAGAGGCTACTTTTCCTTGGGAGTAGGAAATCAACGCATATCCTGAGGAGGAGCATCCAAGTGGGCTCCTAAGCTCCCACAGCTGGGTGCTCACCCTGGCTGAGCCCACGGAGTACCTCATGCTCCAGCTCCTGGGAGTGGGTGAAGCAAATTCTAGAAGGGAGCCAGATTCTGGCATAGCACTTCAGCATCTTGACACAGCCTCTTTTTGAGGAAAATGAAGGAGAAGAAATCCATCTCAGGAGGCTTTCTCTTGGTTTTTAGTGGAGCCTCTCTATGCTGCCACTGAAGCCCAGCAGCCCCTCGCCTGCTTCATACCCCTGAAGCACGTAACAGCTTTGTTAGTAAATGTTCAGGCAATGTGTGGGGACATTTTCCAGTTACTCACAGCTAGGCATCATAGCAGAGTGCAAGCTAATCTGCAAGCTACTGAATTTGCATATACACTTATACAGGCTTCAACACAAGTGAAATGCACTTTCTGTGAACTCTGTAGCTCTTATACAACATTTTCAATTAATATCTGCTCACTAGATTTAATAGATTTCTCCTATAATGTTTACAAGACTGTATGGACTCTTTCTTTTGACTAATTAACACTTCTTTGAATTCCTTTGACTAAAGCTTTTTGTTGTCTGGTGAATAATACTTTGATTTATCAGGCTTTAGATCCAACTATTTGGGGGGAGGACTCATATATTTGTTTAAAAATAGTCTTTAACATTCTATTCTCTCAGAATAAGACAATGTAACAAGTCTTCCACTATGTCATTTGGTATCTTAAAAGCTGCCATTTTATCTGGGCTTTCTTTTTAATGGTGTCATTTCACTTTATGTGGGGAAACAAGGATAACTGATTTTATCAGAGTTGTTGGTTCAGATGGTGCATCTTCACTCCAAGCCTGATTCTGCTTACAAGAAATACACAGAACCATGAAAACCGGTATTGCCTTTGTCAGACTCAGCAATGCTTTGTGATGAAAATGATCTTTGCCTGAACCTACAGAAAAAAACCTGACCAAAAAAAACCAACCAATCAAACAAAGAACAGGATAAAATCCTGTACCATTTAGCACAGATTGTGTCATCAGAATTGCTGAAGAACTGGAGACATGAAAAAGTTACTCAGAGCCTTTACAAAAACAATAGATTAGAAGCTGATGCCTTCAAAATAGAGATCTACATCTCCATAGTTAGAGGAAAACTGTCGGGTTTTCCACAGAAGGAGCCCTCAGTATTAACCACACCTTTGATTTTCTCAAAGTGAACTTGTGTGTCCTTCTTGGAATGCCTGCTTCTGGACTCATGTCATCAGCCATGGGCATCTGACTCTTTTTAATTCCTCACTTCAGCACCTCTGTGCTATGATAAAAGATTATCCAAAAGAATAGTCAGTCAAAGTAGATAGCATAGAACTTTGTAAGAGGAGACCTTTCCTTTAAGGAGCAATAAAAACTTCATTTAAAAAAACACACAACTGGTATCTGATTTAGCAGCCTTTGAACTCAGCAGCCTGAGCGTGGAGGTTCAGGGTATATGGCTATTTGTTCAGGTGGACACCACTGACACTTGGGGGTCATATTTTTCAGATTTTCTTTGCTATCATAACACTAAGAGATTTCTTTTTAAAACAAGATAAAATGAAGCTGACACTCCAGAGAGAGTGAAGAGGACAATCTGTCTCTTCTAATCTTTGGGGGGCTTTTGAGTTTAAATCATGCAACATGGTAGTCTCAGAATCTTCAAGAACAGATTTGAGTATCAATATTCACTAGTGAGTGTATCCTGACTAGGTAAATTGAAACAGATTCTGAAAAAAAAAATCTGATTTATAATGCTCTAAGTATTACTCACAATGCATTAAGTATTAGCATGCTTACACATAAAGGTAAAAAAGCAACAACAACACACACTAGCTAACACTTTTTCATTGTTTTATTTCTATAGTGAAATTTACCTTCCCACATGGAAAAATAAAGCAAATAGTAATATAGCTCCCTAAATATAGTTTTCATAATGACCTTATAATGAGCAAAGCTGGTGGCCTCACATGTTATATGGTTCTATTAAAACAAAAGTGCCTGCTTATTAACTTGCCATACCCAGACATTTTTGCTTAAGTTCTCAATACCAGGTGCCTACCCAAGCTGACTGGTTTTAAAAATCTCTCTTGGCCAAATTTTTTCAGCTGTTTTCTAATCTACGTTAGAAAACCAATGAGGGTATTGTTCTTCCCAAATTTAAAATTCTGGTAGTCTTACCTTTGAGGTTTTCGAAGGCCTTGTGCTTCAAAACATGAGTCTGATATTTGGCACAGTGTGACCTTTCCAGTCAGAGGTGATTTACCATGCAAACCCTTCAAAATGTGAAGTGCCAAGCTTCTGAAGAGTTAGATTTTAGCAGTTTCATGTCTCAGGCTCTGGTCCCCATTAGGCATGGTCTAGACAAAGAACCAGGATTCTCTCAGAGTTTTCAAATTCCTGGGATGGATGCATTGGGGCTGGGTAGAGACTAAATGCAGGCTCCTGAGAGCTCTTTCCTCCCATGTTCACAATGGACTCCCAGCAAGGCACCAGCAGCCTGGCTTAGCGACAGTTGTTCTCAAGGGACCTTTGCTCTGCTATTCCATTGGGAATATCAGAGCACTCAGAGCTGCTGAGGACCCTAATAATGGCAATCCTTTAAATAGATCCTGAGCTTTGTATACTATATGGGTACATATGCACACACTATATAGAAGGGGCATATGAATTCATATGCACAAATGCACATGGATTGTTTTGAAAGTTCAGATTCTCAATACCTCAAATTCAGGACCTGAAATTCTTGAATACTTTGAATCGGCATTTCTGTGTGCCTTTGTTTACCATTCATAAAACACAGACAATGGTCTTTCCATATTTTATGTCAGTGTTGTAAAAACACTCCTCCTTATTGTGTGAGGCTCACAGTACTACAGCAAGGTGTACCATAAACACGTTGACAAAGAGATGAGGAATTCTGTCTTCTGAGCAGGATTTGAATGTTGTGAGATACATAAAACACACAACTACACACTGAATAGCTGAAAGACTACTCTGAGTAGTTGTTCACTGTTTCAAGGACTGAGTCCTGTGTAGATGCCATGGAAGAAACAGAATTTGATAAGCTAACAAGGAGTCTTACTTTAACATGATATTGATTCAAGGACAGTCTGAATTCTGGATTTGAGATCTTAGTGCTTGCTTATGCATATTCTTTTGTATCTTTTATAACATTCTTTTAATTTTGTTTGCGTGATACAATCTAAAGCATGATGGATCACTTTGGCAAGCAAGCACTGTACTGTAGAACTAATTTCATTTATGTCTGCTGAAAACAAATCATGATGAACATACTTCTTTTAAAGTGTGCCAGTGTAAAATGACATTTAACATAGAAGATATCTTCAATTTAAAAAAAAAAAAGTAATGAATCAGAGAAGAAATGAACAAAAGAAACAGTATGCCCAAGGAAGTACTAATTTAGACTAGCAGAAGGCTGAGAAGAGCTATTGAACAATTTCATTATCACATCCTTTTCAAAGAAGGAAGGCTCCTGCTTTCCTATTTCATGATAATTGGATGAAGAAATGTGGGTGGGAGCACAATTCATTGCAGAATTTGACGAATTATTTACTAATTAAGGAGAGAAACAGGGTAGTATGAGCTATATTACTTTGATATGAATGTTCCTTTTATTATATTATTTATACACATGCAATTGTTGCTTTTATTAACTAAGAGGTTAATCACTTGAATGGGATGCTTTGCATTCCTTACAATTACATACACCAGCAAATTGGCTAATTTTATGTGAAAAAAATAACCTAGCAATTTTTCTAGTACTTATCTGCATGGTGCAGTTTAATAACATTTTTGCACTGTGTAAAATGAATAAACCAGCTGGTCTCATGTTTTGGCAGCAGCACTGCATATTGCAACATGGCACACACAGACTCAGGAGCCCTCACTGGGGTCCAGGCACACTGCAGAGGTGATGACACACAACTCCCCCTGGCTAGATGATGAACCTGATGACGTACTGTGCCTCCAGACAGACTGTTTATGGGGCAGGCTTGAGGGTGACTTCAAAGGTGACTGCCTCATATTTTTCTGCAGCTGGGAGTGCCATTTTGTTCTAGGGATATTGTTTCTGTAGCAAACTGATCACTGTCTAGACTGGATGAAATTAAAACTGCCCTGCTGCACGCATTACACGCTGGTAGTGCAGCAGATGCAGAGAAGCCCTCCCTCACTCAGCCCTTCAGTTTCTGGGCCTGAAGGACTCATCCCTTCCGCTGCTGCAAAGCTTCAATGTCTCTGCATGCAGAGAGAGCACTGGTGTCACTAAGTTGGCCATGAGCCTTTCACCCCGTACCATCGGCCAGACCAACACTGCCAAGCACCTTGATGGCAATTCCACTCTGCCACTGCTCCCCAGGAAGCACATCCAGGACTTTGTGGAACTGCTGCTGTTCAGGTAAGTTCCAAGCAATGGAATATGCACCTAAAGAAAAAGGATTTTTCATCTGGACATCTCTTCATACCTAGATCACCTCGCCAGACCTCCACAGCCCATATTGTAGCTGTCCCTAGCACTTAAATTTTCTTTTTTACATGCTTACAGATTGTTAAAAAAAATCCCAAACATATGGTCTCCAGACAGAAACACCTACCCCTGCTTAAAATATATAGAAATACGAAAGAATCTCTGTTTAGATTATTCATTCACAAGCCCCACCCTTTCTTCCCTGATGGATATAAAAAACTGATAAGTTAACTTCATTTGTTAGTCATTAGAAAAGTAAGTAACAGTACATGGTTTGGGTTGATGATGTAGTAGGTTATTTAATGATTTTCACTGATTCAATGAAAAAAATGTATCTTATTGTTCACTAGAAATGGGGGATGGGAAGTTAATATACATTTTACTTTAGATATGAATCATTTTGGGAACATTAATGGATTTTTTTTTCCAATTGTAACCACATGGGGTTTTATTAAATTTTAAAATGAAAAAAAAAAAAAGCTTATGGGGCAGCTCAGCCATCTAGCTCACTTTTCACATCTTCATAACACACCACAGTACAGCCAAGCCAAGCATTCATGACTGCAGCCCTGGGAAGGTCTGGGGAAAGCCTGAACCCCACAGTGAAGGAGACCATTCTCCATTGCCAGGAATACACATTTTTTCCATTTATCAAACTCCTTCCTCCTCAAGAGAGTACAGGAGCACTCTGACCAGGGCACTTGTTCTGTGTGAGCATCCTTCTTTTGCCATACATTAATGGGACACAGGTGAATATGACCCAGGAGTCCTCCATAGTTGAGTCTAGGAGAAAAACATTCTTAACTTGTCCAAGTCTGAGATGACTTAACTTCCTATCCACTTGTCAGCTGTATTCTGAAGACGACATGGGTCAAACATAAGTATGCAACATGCCCAGAACATGGAAATTAAAGAGCGAGGACATAATAATGATAGTAGGAGAGAAGCACGGTCTGTGTTCTCCAGCTGCCCAGGGAAGAAAGCATCCTTACAACACAGAAGCATGACTGAACTTTGAATCATTATCAGGTTTGATAAAATTCACTTTCAGAGTAAATTTCACTTGAAAATAATTGTTGCAAATGGACAAACAGAACACATACATAAAGATAATAAAAAATTCTCATGGAACAGTAGTGGAAAACCTTCTATTTAGTAATATCAAAATGTGCTAAAGAAAAACACAAGCATAACGTTGATTATACCAGCCACATATTTCATGGAGCTGTGGATGTGTAATTAAAAGGATTTTTCCAAACGAATTTTCTTTTACGTTACTGAAATTATTCTGTTCAGGAAGATCAAGTGAAAAACTCCATCAAAACTGACATCTTTCCCTTAAACATTTATTCATTAACAAATCTGTCTCCTTTTTTTAATGGAAAATCCATCAATCAAAACTTTTTCATTTCCGTTGTTGAAAAAAATCAATCCCCCAGTCTGGGCTGGGAACCAGTCCCTAGGTGCAGAGGTGCACGAAAGGCTGTGTGGGGTACAGGGACCCTCAGGAACGGGCACCATCAAGCAAGAGAGTCAGGGAGGTCTCATCCCCTCAGGCACCGCTGCTGATGTTGTGCACAAAGCTGGTTTGGGGGCAGCAGCAGGATGACCTTTCCTTCCTGGAGCCTCAGCATGTGGTATCACAGCATAGAGGAGGAAAGTGGGGGGAGGAATATGTTTGTTTCAGGCCTGCCCCTCAAATAGGCACAGATTCTCCCAACAGACCAATCCAGCCATGTAATTCTGACTTTCAGAGCTTATTCATTTCAAGGCACCCAGTCACTGCCTAAATGTGTAAAAAGGCTGAGCAGGGCTGCTAGTGTAGCAAAGGCAGAGAAAAGGAAGCCAGTAGTAGCGATCACTCAGCTTGCAGGAATATGCTTTGCACTTCATTTTGCATCTTCTTGAAAAGAGGTGAGGCAAATACCTCAATGGGATGAGGCCCTCTAATATCAGGAAAATCAAGAAGGCACAAATTTCACACACTTTGAAGCCTCAGGATGCCAGCTCAGGTTTTTTTCTGTCTTTTCTAGCTTTAAGAGTCTTGCAATTGCTTGGGTGCTGTGTGAAAGCTCCACTGGTCAAGTGAACCCATTGTGACGCTTCGATATGGCTGGGCTAGCTGTATCTGCACTTTTGAAATGAAAATTTAATAACAGTCCATAGGGTTATAATTAAAGAAAAATCCATTTACATTTTAAAATGCACACATTTTATTGAAAACAGGCTACATAAACACATCTGGAACACAGCTTTAGATAAAAAGCATATGCAGGGTCTGATTCTGTTATTGCTTATGCTGGAGTAAGTAAAAAATGACTCCATCAAAGTCAGTTCACAGGTGTAAGGCCAATGGGAGATCAGAATCTGACCTAGGGCTTTTCATTTCAACAAACAGAATATTGCCAAGTTTCACTTCAATCTTGCCACTTGGAAGAGAGAGGAATCAAAAGTTTATAGCCCATATGAAGGATTATTGTATTATGAATAACTGAAGTTTATAGAAAAATTATTTCCAATTATTAGACCTACAGTTCCACTCTCCACAAAAGCAGACAGAAAAGCAGGCACTGACCTCTCAGCTTCAGTAGGTTTTTACTGAGAGTTCTGTACTCTAGGCAATGTCCAGATTTCTTCCATGCACTGCTACAAGCAGTCCATCTTTCATTCTACCTTTCAGAGTTTAAAAGAAATGTAACTGCAAATAATTGTGTCATATTTAATCAAGTGGAGTTTCTAAGTACTTTACAATCTATGGTGTCTGTTTTGCCGGACATTTTTCCATGGGCTTACCTTCTATTTCAGGGATGGTCCACACACAGATAAAGGATATGTAGCGCTAAAACACCTGAAGTTGTCTATAGATTTTGAATGGGTAGAGAGGGCCTGAGTACTTGCAACAGGTACTGAAATAAACAAGTAATACAATCTTTCAGCTCTGCTCAGAACAGGACCTCAGCAGTGGCACACAAACCAGACAGAGGGTTTCACTAACTTGGAATAGCAGATATCTTGGGGTTACATGTATTTGTTCTTTAGCAGAATCCAAAAAGAGTCAACCAAAACAGTATGGCAGGATGTTAAACATGCAATGTATTGCATTATGGGACACAAAGCAAATTCAAGATAAACACAGTCCTTCTTATTTTTCTCACATATATGTTCCACCACATGCATCCAGCAGGGCAGTAAATTAGAAACACTTCACTGAGGTAATGGTAGATAATTTATTCTGGTTTTACACATGATTTTTAGCTTCCCGACATGGGAGGAATGACTCTCCCTTTGCAGCCAAGCTTCTCTCTTTTCTAGTGGCATTTGCCTCTTTACTGACCAGCAAAGGCTCCGGATCTGCAAGATACCAGATTTTTAATTTCATAATTAAGTAGAAATTAAAACGTTGTAATGCTACGTGGGCTGTGTGCTTTCATGTATGTGTGTACATTATTGTGCTGAAACAGGGTTGGTCTGTGTCATGTTGTGACCAACAGGACGAACACATGTGCTTGCACATTTCATTTATTCCACCGCTATAATGCTATAATTTCTGGGACAGAATGTGGCCACCAGTTAGCAGTCCATCACTATATTATGAACACTGAAGAAAACACTGTATCTTATATTAAAAGCTTAGGGTGAATTTTAGGGTGGAAGAAATTAAATTACTCAGACTAGCATTTGGTCCTGAGACGAAAGCTACCATCCTCACTTTTGAAGTATGCCATGGGATCCTTAATGACCACAGATGGTTGAGACCTCGGTTTTATGTCTCATCTTAGAGAGACAGAACAGCCTTTATAGATCTAGATGCAACTAACTGCTGGCAAAAGCTGAAACTTTTACATTTAATGAAGCTGAGGATCTAAGAGCAAATAGCAACTATTGAACTTGTTATGGACAAACCCGGACTCTGATTAAGTCCATGGAGCATTCACTCAAAAAAAGCAGCCCATTGTGGTTTACATGTCAACTCTCCTTCACAGTTAAAGAAATCACCAAGATCTTTGTGGTCTGTGGACACAAAAAAGGCATCTGCTCTGCATACCAGGACCAATGACTACACTTCCAGTGTATCCTGTAAATGTGCTGGGAATGAATTCTTGTGGGACTGAGTTTCTCAGCTGAATACTTACTTTAGACAAAACATAGCTCAAAACAAGACATTTGGCCTTTGGAATGCAATCACCTTGATATTCTCATTAATACAGAGCAGCCTGCGCTAGGAGCCTTCCAGGATGGGAGGTGTAGCTTAGAAGCTCCAAGTGACAGATGATTTTTAGAGCCCCTCTGCCAAAGGAGGAGTGTTTCCCCTGGGATTTGTGAATTACCTTTCAAGTTACCACAATAAGGTGTGTTATTTTAAAGAGCTTTAGAGGACAGGACTGTATATCAAGTCTGACAAAGCACACAAATAATTCAGGGAAAAAAATAAGGCTGTATTCTTTAGGCTCATTTCCCCTAAAAAAACCTCAAAACATAGCATTAGCCTCAGTCTCTGGGATTTTTAGGGGATATAACTCAGGGGGTTAGGTTGGTTTAATTTGGAAGGCTTCTTCTGAACTGGGCCTGGATATTTTGAGTTCAGACTCCCTAGACTTGTGCAGTTTACAGGCCACTCTACAGCTCTCTGATGTTTTTGTGCTTTGCAGTCATTTTCTGCTGCTCCGCTGCCAAGCTTGGCAATTAACTGGAATGTACAAACATTTCTCCTGGGTTTGACGGGAGCAGAGACCTGTCTGTATGCTGAAGGTCATGTGAGAAGTTTCGGCAGGGTGCACTGTCTGAAGCGACAGCCTCCTGACATCCCCCTTGCAACCCAGTGTGCTCATTCTAGATGTTTTTTGACCATAGTTTGGCTGCTCTCAGTGTTTATTTTGGAGCTGGAAACTATACCCAAGAGAAGAGCGGTGTTTTTACTGCCCAGCGAGAGGCTGAGCCTGCGAATCGGATCTGATCTGACTCACCACTGTTGGAGAGAAAACAAGCACATCCTGAGCCTCAGTCCAAGTGTGGAGTCCTTACCTAAACCCCTAGCCCCAGGGAACTCCAAGAGCTGGAGTTTGGCAGTCCTTGAGTCTCTAAAGAATTATCCATAGACTTCTTCCCATGCAGACTTTCAGTGAGGAGGCTTGCTATAGCAACAGGGGATGACAAAGATTACTGTGATTTTGCATAATTCTGTGTAGTTTGAAGTAAGTTCTTCTTGTAAGCAGAGCATTCCCCTTCTGGTTTACGGTATTTAAAGTACAGTTCTGGTTTATAATCCTTTTCACTTTTTTAACACATGAAAGCATACATTGGAGAATGTATGGCATATGCTGATTGATCATATATCTGATTGAGGTCATTTAAAAGGTAGGATACTACAAATCATTAATATCTAAGTTATACCTATATAAGAGCAAAACAAGTTCATTGGAAGACATTGATACTTACTCACAGCAAAGGAGCTACTCAGGGTTGTGCATCCTGGCTGTCAGGCCCTCACAGGGTAGGGATGGGGCTAAATTCGAAATCTCAGCCTTAACATTTGTGTATAGCTATTCTTTGTGCAATGGCCTAAAAATAATTCTTATATCTTTGTTAAAGCAGTCTCAATCTACATATGAAATCACTATAAAATATAGGTGTATTGTATAAGTTAAGTATATTGTTACTGTTGAGCACAGATAATGTCAACTTTGAAAGCAAAGCCTATTCACTTTCACCATTGAGAAAAATGACATTCAGAGAGAACTAAAATAGGGCTTAACTGAAGGTAACATGAAAGCTATGAAGTGGGGGTCCAAGGGAAGTGCTATGCTTTCCCCTCTGTTATGGACAAAAGTGAATGAACAGAGCAGCAAGATTAGCAGGAAATCATATTTTAAAGCTGGAGACACAAGATAAAAACTTGTCTGAAAACAGTCTCTAGTCAGCAGGATTAATAAAATGCCAGGTTCCTTAAAAAAAAAAAAAAAGAAGTTCCTAATAGTAAAAAAGAATAATAATCAAGGCTCTGTTTTTATTGCAATATTTAGTCTTTTGGTCTTCTGAATATGAAAGCTCAAAAGTTATATGTCAGCAGACAAGCTCTCCCCCTATAGTTAAAAGGGTAGGTTGGTTCCAAGATGTGATATGATAGACATGTGTAATACTGTATAATATTGCACAGGGGCTATTTTATCTTTCTAAAAGCCATACTGTACAATATTGAACTAGTTTTGCTAGTCCCTCTGATGGATACAAAGTGCAAAGTGGTATCCATATGGCCCTATGGAAGTATAACATCACATTCTTCTAGCTTATACAAGTTTAATGGCACTGAATTAGCATGGGCTGCCCTTTGGTGCTAATTCTTTCTGCACTCGGGGGGTTAAAGGAGCTTCATACTATCCAGATGTTCAGTGGCTCCAGCAAATGAAAGATTAGCAATTTTTGCAACTGCTGCTCTTTCTTCTGCTCCCTTTTTAAAGCTGATATTTTCCTTAAGAACTTGCTTAGTATCTGAGTCAGAGGAATCTCTTCCCCGAGGTAAATCAATCAATAGGCTGCACAGGAAAAGGAACAAAATGTAGAGAAGGTAGGCCTGAGTTGTATTAATTTGTTTACAGGAATTGCCTTCCAGGGACCAATATATTTGTCCCAGAGTTTCATTTTCCTCTGTGAAATAGGAATCAAGAGCAGCATTATTTCAGGGTACAAAAATTATAATAATGAAAAGTAGCCCAAATTTCTTCAAAAATCCCCAGCTTTTTTAGTGCTAGTGAATAACTGTCCCTTTTAATTTTTCAGATTAGACTGCAAATAGTGATACAGGTATCAGAAATACAGCTATCTTAACTCCCACCTGCCATCAACAATGATTTCTGGAGAGAAATAGGAAAAGCAGCCAAAATTAATTTTGATAAATAAATGTCAGCTTCATATCTACCAAGCCTCTCTTTCGCATACATAGTTTTACTCAGGTTTCTGCTGCTGCAAGAGCTGTTCAAGCACGGAATAAATGGAGTTCCAATGAGACAAAACCTTCTGCCTCAGCTGGCATTTTAAAATCTGTTTTCTAGCTGCAGCTCAGCTAGAATTTTTCTAACCTTAACAGAATTGCTAGATTTCACGTCTTGGTCTAATATGTTCTTTTCCAGTGTTCCAGTTATCGTACAGGATAGAGGCAGATTTTCTGCCTCTGTCTGAGGCAGAAAGCGATGTCAGATGTGTGTTACTAGCACCGTGACTGTGCTCCGTGAAACTTCCCTAATGAAGACATGCTGCTCTTACTGCTCTTCCTCTGCCCTTTGTGAAGTCCAGACATGTACTGTGCCTGGGAACAAGCTCCTTCCCGTGTAGCTCCACCAGCTTCCATACAAAAACTAGGTGGAGGTAGTGGCACCTCGTACTACTTAAGCTCATTTGGGGGTATGCTGGTAACTACTTGAAGAAAGTACTGGCTTAAGCTTATGACTACTTGGATTAATTGCTTATTTACTGTAATAGGCTCTGATATGTTTGTTTGACATTGAGCCTCAGGGCCCCAAGGGCACTTGCAGCCTGTTCAGCCCCAGCCTCCCCCAGGGCTCCCCCAGCTCTTGCCCATTGCTCCAAAACCATGAGGGTCCTAGACATCTTAATCCCCTTGTCTACAAGGGGCAGAGAATAGTTTGGGAGCACTGAGTGGGATAAAAGGGAAGAGGCACTTTGAGGAAAAGGGTTCTTCCACAGCAGAGGACTCAGTTATGGACTTCCACTGATTCCAGTGTAGCCCATCAGCGATGCACCGTTGCAGCCTGAGGCACACAGCTAGGCTGTAAATGGCTCAAGTACTAGCATGGACCATAAGAAGGTTGGGCCATGTTCAAACACATACTTATCTGATACTCCTCCAGGAGTAGAGGCTGTTGGTAGGGAGACAATTGTGTGCTGAGGACTCAAGGCTACAGTGAAAAGGAGCTTTAGAACAAGGCAAATAGGTGAAATACTAGTCTCTTTGTAGAAAATCTCCAAACTTTACCAGACTACATGAAATATGAGAACTTGTCCTTTGCCTCTATGCTTACAGAGGCAGTAACCCCCCGTTCTTTTCCACAACGGAATAAAGGATCTTGAAATCTGGGCGTGAAGGGAAAAAGAGGGAGAGAGAGAAAAGCAGGGGGGAGAATCATAATGAAAAAACAATGATCTTCCATCAATTTCACTAACGTGAGGACCTCAAGGGATGGAAGAGATGATTCTCTAGAACTTCTCCTTAACCCTTGTCCCCTCCTAAACACCTCTGATATATTAGTGGCCAGCTATGCTTATAAATTTTGAAGAAATCCATTGAATTTTATTGTGATTTGCTCTGTTTAGCAACAATTTTTAGCACAGGTCAGATTTAGAATCGAGCATTTTCCAGTTGCATGCAGTTGATCCTTGTAGGCAAACATTTGATTTTATGTCTGGGTGGGGTACTACATCACCATTTAACAAAAAGAAATTCTCAGCATGAGGAAGGCTAAACCTTAGCATGTTACTTTCTTCTGACATGATAGATCCTGAAGGCTGCTTTTGCAAACCTTGGGCTTTGGGAAGGTGTAGGGAGTTCCAGTGGCTGGTTAAGAGACTCCTGTCTCCTGCCATTCCAACAGAAGCAGCAGTTTGTGGATGCAGCAGGAAGGAGTTACAGCAAAGAGGGCAAGGAGCAATGGAGAAAGTTAATGATCAGATCAAAGAATCCCACTCTTGAAAACTAATGGCATTACCTCCGTGTTCGTAAGACCTACAAACTCAATCAGAGCATAGCGAGTGGGAGAATACACTACTTGGCACCAAACCTAATTCGGAAATTCTGCAGAGCAGTGATGAGAGGCAGGTATTTGGAGGGCACTGAATCAGCAATGATTACAAAATCATCACAGAGACTTTGCTAATCTATCAGACCAAAGCTGCTGTTGGCCAAGCAGCTAGATCAAATCCAAAGCCCTGTGAGTTGTCCCCAGTAGGGTGAGAAAATCATGACGATCTACTGCTTTAGATATAGTTCTTCTTATTTTGCAGAAATACATGAAGCCTTGCTTCCCAGAGCATGGGCAGAGAACCAGACAACCGGAGCCTGTTTCACTTTTTTTGGCTCGTGGCTTCTTTTAGTCAGCATTCAGTCCCCAAACTCTCTCTCCAGGTAGCTGTTTCGTTTCAGGGCCACATTAGTAGTGCTCTTGCATCTGTCATGTTTTACCTCGCTGACTCTTCCCTCAGTTGCTCTGGTCTTTCTGGTGTTTCTCAGAGACAGTGAATTACAGCCCGCTCTATCAGCCTATGGTTTGCTGTGCCAGCCACCAGGGGCATGGATTGGTTTGTAGCTGATGTGTTTTTGTTCCAATTTTACTTATTTTTTGGGTTGGGGAATGGTTCTTTTCTACCAGATCCCTATATGAGAAAAGAATACTTGTGGCTTTCTGCAGCCATCTGAGAAGAAGGTGGAAGACCAGCCTCATCAACCAAAATTCAGTCCATCTTGTGAGAGTAGTCTAAAGCTCTGCACGTTCACTAAATCATTTGCCTTTGCCAGCTGTCCAACGAAACAAGATCCTTACCCCAGTAGGAAACGTACTTGAACCTCAAGCCAGTTTCAAGGGATGACTTTATATCCACCCCTACCTTGTAGGCTACACATGCAAGTCAAGTATTCATAAGAGCAAACGCTCTCTCTGAAAAACCAAATACAGCATGAGCTTTGTCCCATGTAAGAAACCTGTGCAATTCAGGAAGTATCTTGGGATAATCAAATTCTATAAGGAAGTTGTGGTCACTCAAAAACATCACAACTTCACCTCTTTCCCAGTCCTTCTTTCCTCTGCACAATGGGGAAACCATTTTCTTTCTCTCACACTCTATGCCTTTTTATATTTCCCTTCTGCCACTCAGCTCAGCCATAATCACAGGGTACAGCGTGTTCCTTGTGTCTAGTTGGCTTCCTTGAGTCTGGCTGGCCTTGGATCATACTGTCCAAGGCATCAAACAACACTGGTGGAAACCTCAGGGCAGCATCAGCACCTCTGCCACATCACAGGAGTTACCATAATTTAGGCAAAAAAAAATGTGAGTACGAGTAAGAAAAGTCACCTTGGCTGTCCAGCTCCTCTCCTTGAACTCCAGTGGCTCCTTGGCTTTTGAAATAATGTAGCACAGAAAGCTGGTCTCCCAGGCACTAAGTTTCTTCTGCTGGGCTCCAGCCAGCTGCTCTCTTTGCCTGCTTTTTCTCTTCATTGACAATTTATTGGCTGCCCTACACTTTTTTTTCCTCTTAAATTTTCTCTTTTCTGGGCAATCCTTGTACTTGACTCACCTGGCAGTATATTTCCTCTGTACTTGAGCAAGAGCATGTCAACTGCAAGGGAGGAAAAGAGCCATCCCTCACTGAACCTGCCAGTTCCATAGCCTTGCCTGTTAACATCAAAATACAGTGTGCTTGGGAAATGAAACTGCTCTTCCATTTCAGTGCTACCTCCTGCTTGTACCTTTATACTTGCTTATTTGGATCATCTCAGAAGGCTCTGGAGGATGGTCTCAAACATCCCTGACTCCCACCTCACCGATGGCCTCTCCGCTTAGTTTCCCTATACCCCCTTCCAGTTGCTATGCCCGGCATCTCCCACGGATATTCATTTCTGTGCTCAGCTTCTGAAAGCACTTTACATTTAAATTAGCTAAGGGCCTTAATGTTTGGATTATGACTAAAGAGCAAGTGGGTTGTAACTCTTTCCTCTCCTTTGAAATTTAACATCTCGATTAAGGAAGGATGAAATTTTTCCCTCTCCAGCTCTCCTTCATCCTTTCTCCCAGTAGGTCCTCATGTCTAGCACCAGTAGGAATAAACAGCTTGTCCGTGCTTGGGACTAATCAGGACTGGCCACAGGATGTCACTATTACTCCACAAACATACGGAGAGTGAGGTGTTTGTTTACAGAAGGGCAGCTTTGGTTGTCGACAACATATTTTGCCGACATGTTCAGCTATGGAGTGGTGCTTCAGGAGACACATGCTGGTGCTCCTCAACAGAGCCGCAATCCTTTGCAGAATTTGGCAATGTGCAGTAAGATGTAACTTGTGTGTGCGTGAGCATGTGTGTGCATGAGCGCGTGCACACGCTAGCTTCAGCTTGTCCTAAGTTTGCATAGCCCTTGGATTTCACCTTGGATATGGGATTCAAATGCCCAAAGTCAGCCAAGAATTGCTTGTTTCAAGCCAAAATCACATTAAGCCTCTGAGTATCAAATGGTTCCCTGTAAAACCTTAAATCAGCCCAGGTCCCCTCCAACTCAGAGTAAGCTCATAAAACTTACGGTAAAGTTCAGTTTCAAGTTCATAACAAAACCCAAAGGCAGGTTTCAGGTTTGCATTTGGATTTTGTTCTAAATGTTTGTGTAGCTCTGCTCAGTGCAAACTCACAGGCACTGGATGGGGAAAGGCTTTTTAAATGTTTCCATTCTCCAAAACAGAGATAAGTGCATGACTGTGAGCTGGTGCAGCTGTGGGGTAAAAATTCAAATGCAGCAGCAGATAGAAATGTCCATTCAGGAGGAGTAAATCTTCATAAGTGCAAATAGAAACCAGGCTAAGTAAAAGGGTCAAAAGAAAACTTCCCCATCCCGGAAAGCTGAGTATCAACGTCTCAGCTTAAGGACTCTTGCTCTCCTCTCCCTCTTACCTCTTCAGCACCTTGTCCTTTCCTCCTTCTTCCTCGAGATATATGAGCTGCTGAGGCTCAGATCTGATCTGATCCCCACTCTGTTGGGGAGTCTCCAGCTCCCTTCCATGCCAGTAAGTTTTACTATTCACATCTTGCTCACAAAACATACCAATTCACAAAAATGTGTCCTCTGGTTATATATTATCCCTGATTTGTTGAGTTCTGAGAACTTATTCCATGTTTACACCTCATTGTATTGAATTCAAGGGGTTTGTAGTTATTGGAACCATTATTTTTTCTGGAAAGGCTTTGTATTATTTGCAATTCAGAAAAAAATCATAAATATGTACAAATACTATTATGTTTTTAATTTGTGCCCTTTTTTTTTTGCAAAAATTGGGTCATAGACTGAGGCCTTTCTTACAATTTGGGGACCTTCTTGCTAGCACTGGGCATAGTTTTTACTCTTTGGATAATGAGGAAGCTAAAACACCAGAGGCAGTTGTATCCTATTCCTCTACAAAACAGGAATGTTTTTCTTGGTGTTGGTTCAGGAATGCCTATTCTGCAGTGCTGGTGTTGTGATGGGTAACAGGCAGCAGGTGATGCATGTGGAAGAGAGACCTCTACAGACCTCAACTTAGACAGACCTACCTTAAAAGGCAGACTTCATGAAATTTAGGCACATTATTTTGGGAACCAAACTTCACTAGTATGACCTTGGTGGGCTAAGATCTGTTGCATAAAGACTACTAGAAAAATCTGGAAGGGGATTTCTTTAGTTTCTGTGGAGCAGAAATATAAAAATCTGTAAAAGTTGAGAGTTTCTACCTTATCAGAGGCGGAGAGTTTCCACAATTCTTATTTTATGTTTGTCTTTTTTTGTAGTGTCAATGTCCTGTCATCAACTCTCATGAGTTTTAACAATAAGCCTCAGACCTGGGCACTTGTTACATCCCACTGTTTAACTTGAAAGAGCCTTGATTGGGAATTTGCCTGTTTACCTAATGTTTTCTGTGCTGTTTCCTGTCACCAAGAAATAAAAGGAAACATCATTCAACTAGAAGACTTCCCTTCCGGCTCCAGCTTCCAGCAAGAAACTGATGGACCAGAAAGGAGTCTGCTGACTCTAGGGCAGAACTGCTTCTCCAGTCTGGCAGAATTACAACTGTCCATCTGAATCTGGCTGTGAGCAAGTTTCCTTTTCATCCTCACCTCTCTCTGTTGCTTTGTGTGTCTGCTTAGGCACAGAAATCGAGCTACCAAAGCAGCTACAGCAGGTTGAGAAACCTTGAGCTAGGCTGGTCTAAAGCTACACAGGTAATGAGTTAAAGCAGCTGTTGGTGCATTTAACGAAAAGAATAAGAACCTTCATGTTATGAAGTCTAGGAAAGAATTTGTAACGTAGAACTGGCTGCCTGGGCTAGTTTCGGTTGCACTGAAACAGCAGAAGTGGCATATCTTGTCCAAAAAGTTGGGTGAAAAACTAGCTAGTAAATACCTACATTGAACTATGTGCTCCTGTGACTGTATTACTAACACCACTGGAGACAGATAGCTTGAAGCTAGCTGGAATATGTCTCATGATCTGCCTTTTCATGTCCTCAGACGGTCTCAAGTTTGCTCCATAGATGATGCAGCCATTTACTGCGGTTCCATACAAAGTACAGTTTCCATACTCCCCGCCCCAGTACCAGTTCAGTGCTGTGAGAAGGAGAGGTTCCAGCTACCACAGCACCCTTCCCGACACTCCTTTCAGCTCATGGCACATCCCTGCAGGAAGGCACATAGCATGTGCTTATCCCACAGCATACACCCCTTATCCTCTGTCTAGATATGGAAGGTCAAGGCAGGCAGCACGAAAAGATTTGGCACACAGGCCAGCTCATATTTCCATTGTTTAAGAAACCAAGTTGTAGATATCTACAACTGTGGTTCAGCTAATAAGGCATACCTATGTCATACCTAATCATTCATTAGACAATAATGAATGATTCTGAAGCTACTATCACAGGCAGTTGCATCATCTGATCAGATCAGAGCATCATCAGTGTAATACACAAGCCTGGTAGACCAGGCTGCTCTGTTTTAGTGTTTATCTCTCATTCTTTCATGCAAGCCCTTCTTGTACCAAGAATGTTCATCTAAGAAATGTGGTCCCTAGCAAAACATATTTATCCTATGTTTTGTATTTAATATCATGTCCTTTGTAACTGAGCCACACCTCTCAGACCAACAAAGATGCATCCAGCAACTCTACTCCCTTTCTGTCTGTCCAGTTGCAGTGATGATTCCACAAATTTAGATTTAACTCAGAGGTCATAATTTGGATTACTTACTCTTGTTATTCTTACTCACAAAGAGCTTAGTGCATACAATTACATCAGCATATCAAGATGCTTCTGGGGCCTTATTCCTCCGGAGGCAAGCGTAGCAGTTCATGTTAGAAATCACTGCACTGAAGACTGGGTATAGCAGAGATGTAAACAAAATTGGGCCTGTACTCCTTCCTTAGCAATTGCTGAGTCTTAACTACTGCACTGGCTATTTTATGTTGTGCCTTTAGACATGGGCCATGATATTTGAGTTAAAGATCTTATTTCCTCTCCTTTGTCTATCTTAGACCTTTCTCTGTGCTTTCCACCTTCAAATTACTGTACAGATACTAATGTATGATTGCATGCTTATATCCCAGAGGTCAATAAGGAATAAGGACATCTATCAAATATGGTACTTTCTGTCTCATCTCTTTTAGCTTTGGGACAAGAGGAGCTGCTTTGAGGTATCAGAAGAATGCCCAGCAAGGTTTTTTAAAATCAATGTGAATGCATACATGGTTAGAGTCCTTTTAGGTGGCACGTCAGCATGTAAGAGTTGAATTGATTTTCTTTGGTTTTGCCATTCAAGTCACAAAATGGGTTAAATACAAATGTAATAATTTTACGATGTATCCACTAGATGGTAGCCTATCCTTATCCTTGCCATTTACCAATTCCATCAAGACATTTTATACAATGACCAATGGTCCAATCCATCTCAAGACATCTCATTGTGTGTATTTCTATTGCCAAGGAGATACTTGCACAGTGGATCCCAGCATATGACCAGGGAAATGCAACTCAGAAAAATTCCTCCTTGTCAGAAATGCATTTTCCCACTGTCCCAGTTCAGACTGGTAGAGGTTTAGTGATTCTTAGGAAGTATCCAAGCAGCATAACGTGTATAATCCTGACATCTGCAGTTACATTTTTGTCATTATTTCAAATTCATAAGAGTCATTCACACTGGTTAACAGTGATTTCTCTGCTTACACTGGCAGTTAAAATTACATTTTCAAATTTTAAAAAGCTTATCTAGAGCATGATTAGCCTTTTACTAAAGGTCAGACTCTATACAGAAAGTCTAAGAGATTTTTCTGCATAACATTTTTGAAAGAGGTAATCAATAGTGGGTCAATGTATAAGTCTGCTTCTGAGCCTTCCTGAAAAAGATAGGATAATCCTGGATTGTTGTGCCTCCTAAGCAAAATGCACTTCTTTGATTCATTTTTTTCCTAACACACATATAAGAAAAGAGAGAAAGGCAGAGAAATACATTATTAAGAAGTATCATCCATCTTCACAATGGTATCTGTGTAATGACAAAGATAAATACAATCACCAAGGACTTTAAAGGAGAATTGAAAACAAAAATTACAGTGTTTTGTGCTGTGTGTGGCACAAACTGGTTGAAATAAAAGCATGCCACTCAGCAGCTATTCTGCTGTGAATGCCTCTAATCTCAGTCCTCACAGTGCTGCCAGGTAGGAGGTCGCAGAGAGCAGCAGGTGTTTGACAGACATTTCACTTTAATGGCATTATATCAACATGCCATGAAATGTCACAGTTGCCTTTAATTAGCTGCATAAGCATTTTATGCTCATATATATATATATATATATTTGTTTCCAGAAATTCCACTCTAAGCTGGTTCCACCAGCCCCTGTAAGGGACTCTAGACGTGTGTGAAGATCAGTACTCCCCAAGGCACTTGACAGGTCTCAGATACTGAGGTTGAAGGCATTCAGGTGAAAACTTGGGCCAGAAGACATCTCGGAGAGCCAGCATGAGCCCTGACTTCCGTCCAACGTAGGAGGTGACCATCAACCATTACAGTGTGGCACAGATTGCAGGCTATTCTTAGAAAACACACTGACTAGATACACTGACTAGATGCAAGGATATTTCCTGAGCTATTGTGTCATGAACTTCTCTACTAAAACTTTTTTTAAAAAAATAATAAAATTAACAGAAGCCTAATTGGCAGGATTCCTATGTGCAGATCTGAAGTACATTTACACCCTAAATTGTTTTTACTCAGCAACTGAAAATGCTTCCCTAGTTTCTGCATCTCATTTGTATGATACACGGCAGTTAACAGAACACTTAGGAGAGTTATTAAAAACGCTCATTCCATACCATCTTTGCCATTTTTATATTATACCAAGGGGAGTGAAGCTCACTAATGCAATACTAAAGCCCTTCAGAGTTCTTACTACTGTACTTTTCTTGCTTGGTTCGTGTACCACGAGTTCATTTAATGTGGTCTGAATGAAAAGAAAAGAAATACAATAAGAAAAGTCTCCTCTGGCTTAAACTTGGGCTTGGTCATTCAATCAAGACCAGGTAGAAAGGAAGCTGTCCAGAAGCACAGGGGATTTCTCATCCTTTCTTCAATCCATTAACACAGAGGAGCCACCACCATCGCTGACAGGCTCAGCTTTGGGCAGCAGTGGGTCTATACTGGAGCTGGCTGGAAATGGCTCTGCCCAACATGGGAGGAGCTGCTGGTCTCTTCCCATAGAAACCAACCCTGCTACCAAACCCTTACCACATAAACCCAATGCATTTACCTTTTCATGACACCAAATAAAACTCCACATCTTTCCACATTTAGAATTATTATAGTCGCTTGCCTTGCTAGATTAAAAAAGAGCCCTCATTGTTCTCCTCCTCTGCCTCTGATGCACAGACATTACAGGCCTTATTGCTACTCCTGGATAATTCACAGTCTGAAGGACTTCATATCCTATATCCCCTGACAGACATATCAAAATCCCAGAAGAAAATGAAATCGAGAAATGCAGCCAATTGCAAAATGTGTTCATCAGTTGTTAAATTTTAAGTGCTAATATCTGACACAAGAAAATGGAGGACTGTGGAGTGTGATCTCAGGCATATTGTACTGGCACAGGAAGAATGCAGACACGCTGATATTTAAGGAGAAGTCCCCAGGCAGCACGGTTGATCATTTAATGTAAAGATCTGCTTAGAATTTAATTGCCTTTAAACAAAAAATACGTGAACATCCCAATTTTTAAAGAGAGGAAAAGAAAGTAGACATTACACAGTCCCACAATAAGCATCAATCATGCTCGTGCTGCAGCTACAGCATTTTGTACACCCAGTTTCGGAAAGGATACAGCAGAGGCAGGAAACAAGATGCATAGGAGCCTGATACGATTTTGGTATGAAAGGAACCAAAGAGAATGGGACAGTTTAGCACAGAGAAGAGATTAATAGGAATAGGCAGACTGCTGTACTTAGTGTGTTATGAAGAAAGAAAATGAGCTGCTCACAGTTATCATAGAGTGCGTTGAATTGATCTTAAAGTCTGGTAAAAGGAAATACCTTCTACATACCCTGCAATTAATCTCGTTGTATTGAGATAATATCAGTGTTAATCCCTAGCATGATTCAAAAGAGGATGCTTCAGAAAGTCTGGCTCCTGATCTGAATCTGAACTTTATAGTTATAATGAACCTGAATCTATCTGTTAAAAAGTATTCACCTGTCAAAGAAAGAATATACATTGCAGAAACAAGCATTCACGAATGACATCTGAATTTCATGTTTATCTGCTTCTCTGCACTATGACAAAGGTCATAGTTCCCACTTAACATGACAACACTTATCCATGAAATCTGAAAGAGAAAGCTATTTCAAAAGAAACCTTTACTCTTGATAGTGGCAGTGGCTGTAGAAGCAGCTGTAAAGGACTTATTTGCCTAAGGAGGTCCTTAGAAGTAGCTGTTCTTTAAATTTATATCTTATTTCATCCAAAATAATGTAGAAGGGTCAGCAAGGCCTAAATCCCAGTGCTTATGCCAACCCTGACAAGTAGCAGGCAGCAGTGGCAGCAGTGCCGTGGGGACAGCTGCATCCTTGTGCTCATTAGGTGCCACTGGTCACACCATTGAGAACTACCCAGCAGAACCCACACCAACAAAAGTTTTCACCTTGTTAAGACAGAAGGCCAGTCCCCTCCCTGATGTGACCTTTTACCTCAGTGCTGGTATGCCAGCAGGATTGCACAAGAACATCCTCCTACCGGAGTAAATTGTGAAAAATAGAATGCAATCAATAATGGTTTGGATTAGTGATCCTACAGTGGGGCAAAAGCAAATCCTCACTGCAGACAAGGCCCAGCTGAGATCTATGAGACAGTCAAAGTGGGACAGGGTATTTTGTTGGTAAGGCAAGTCAATCAACTCTATTAAACCTTTCACATGCAGCCAGCTTTAGCTCCATCACTAGTAGGTGAGTTTCATGTTAAAAAAAAATTTGCAAAATACTTTCCTGCAACATGAAAATTTGAAAGTAACTAATTTCTAAGCTGATCCTTAGATATAGAAACTTTCACCAGTTGTTCATATAGTATGAAGGACAAACATTTCAGCATCACTGGCACTGGGATTTTTAAGGTACATTTAATCCTTGAGGGACTAATGATCATTAAATAATGACATATAAACCCAAACCACATTGTGCTGGATAATCTTTCTGCAACCAGATAGTTACACCCACATAACACAGTGATGTGACTATTGATTACATTACAGGCTAAGCTGTGGCTATTTAATTAATTTCTGTGGAGGTCTACTGGGTAATTTGCTGAAGAGTGCTCTGCAGGATCACTGTGGCAGCTGCTATATGTTGACTTCAGGGCTAGTAACTCTGATAGTGACCAGCAGGTGTTCTCCAGGAGGCTGGGGTGATGCTAGAAAATACAAGACCTCTTCAGAACTGTGAGTGACATCTTGTGTTTTGGTGCAGTCTGGGTAAGATTTACTCAAGTTGAAAATCTGCTGTGAAGGTTTTAGCACTCATCTTCTGCCTCAAGTGGTTCCTTTTGCCCTCATGCTCCCTGCTTGTCTGTTTCTCCCCACGCTCTTTCCCTACCTTCTGTTCCCACCACACTGTGGAAGTGCTATTCCATACAGCCCCTTGTTAATACATTCCCATATTAAAGGTGATGAGGTGATGCCCCAAAGTGAAGGCCCCTAGGCATGTGCAAGTGCCTTGACCTTTTTGATTACAGCAAGACTTGTAAACTAAAGCCACCCAAAAATCCATGCAGAGTTTTAGAGCTGCAGCTATTTGTGCCAAAATCCCACATTTGGATCATGCGGTCACCACCTCTCAGCTCCTGTCTCAAACCCTTTAGGAGTTTCTTGTACAGAATTGTCTACATCTTCAGTTTAAGTTTCATTAAAAACCTTGAAGGGCTGCCCTCAAGCACTTTACTCTTGACAGAGCTGAGCAGGTTGGCATCAATTTCATGCATCCACCTGCCTGTTTCTCATGGAGCAAACATTTCTCCACACCTCTCCTACCTCTCTGTTTCATATGACTCAACTTAAAGAGTGGTCGGAGTGGCAGTCAGCAAGCTGGATGCTACAAAAAGACCAGTCAAAGAGCAGTGTGGGTGGTGAGGGCACCATTCCCTGAGCTACTGCTCCAAGGTGCTCTTTGTAACAGGGAGACAGAGGAGTAACCCCTTCCTCTGCCAAAGACACTTTTGAAGCAGCCTTGAAACAACCAGATGATGTCTGAGGGAAGCAGGACAGGAGCGCTCATTACCTCTTGGGAAAGTGGTCTCACTTAGTGTGGGCTAACTATGCATGAAACAAGTCTCAGAGAGAGAGGAAAACATAATATTAAGTATCATTCAATGAGGGATGGCTTTGAATGCAGGACTTTCTTCCAGCAAAAACCTTGCTAGTTGAGTATTTGGCAAAGGTGCATCCTGTGCAAAAGGCAACATCCACAGCAGGATGGAGAGGGAACAGATGTGCATACCACCATGCACAGGGCACTGCACCAGGTGGTAAAAGTCACCATTCAAATCATCTCAGGCAGCCAAGGGAATGGTACACAGATTGTTCCCAGGGATCTGAGCAGTACAGCATCTGTGCTGCACAAGAGGGAAAACATTCTCACTGCTCTTTTGAGGGGCTCTACTGCTCCATTGTAGCGGAGAGCTGGGGATTTCAACTTGTTAGTAGGTGATTTTTTTTTGTGTGTGTGTGTGGTACAAAGTAGTGTTCCTATATCCTGTAGGGGGCTGGACACTGCTCTGGCATCTCTTGAACAGAGAACAGCTCTGCTGGGCCACTGCCAACCCCATTCTGCCCCTGGTGCTGCAGGGGAAGCAAGAAGCTCCGAACCCAGGGCTGCAGATATAACCCAGACTTAAGGACTGGGAGTGCTAAGGAAAAGCTTGCTATTGGAGCATGAGCTCTTCTGTGCTCTCCCAGCAGGAGCTCAGTCACTTTGGACTTTCCCTGGGAGATATTTGCATGCTACAAAGACCTACCATCACAGGTTCTGAAAACTGGTATTTGGGCTGAAAGCTATGTAGCTGAGTCCTGAGGAGCTTCCCATGTCCTCGACAAAGTCTATGGTGGAGCAGGGGATTTGTCCTGAACCTCAACCTGGAACGACTGAACCACTTTTCTTCCTTCTCAACTCACTGGAGACAAGAGAAAAATGAGTTTCAGACTTGTCATTTTGTACTCAGGCAGCCCCTGAGTTGTTGTAGATTTAATTTAAGTACACCAATAGTCCACAGAATAAATTGCATCAAATATCAAGGGCTACTGAGGGAAGGTAGATGCCATTTTTCCATGTTTTCATACATTAAAAAAATACAAAATTTCACAGGAAAAAAAAGTTTTGAAAGATTTTTCCCATTCTTTAGGGACAAAAAAATTATTAATTTTCATCTGTCAAGTTTTCATTCCTGTTTTTTAGTGTGACCCAGTAATGGATTATGCAGACTTCATCCTAGGCATGCAATAATTACTCTGTTGATGAAGGACTTACAGTCAGGGCATTTAATCGGGAATTTTTCACATACACTCATTTTCAAATGCATAAATAAATAATCTCAGAAGCAGCTGAACTCAGTATTAGTAGCTGAATTCCATATGCATGTTTCTGAAGTTCACAGTCCTGTTGCCTGAGGAAAGAGTAAGAGAATGTGAGACATTATAAAGTGACAGAGAAATACTGAATTGATTGGAAAAGCTGCCTTTTTCTCCTTTTGGAACTAGTGCCTGCTGTGACAGCACCCAACAGATCTTGGCTTTGGTACCAGAATGGCATTAAAATGTAATTGCTACAAAGGTGACCAGTCTGATACATGGACTTATGTTGTGGGGATTTTTTTTCCTCAGGACATGAAAGAGAAGAGAAACCCTTAAACTGAACCAAGGTGAAATGAAGAGACCATGGTCCACACTCCAGGCCAATCTGGCAGAAAGGATGAGGTTAAAAGCCATTTTGTGTGAGATTCATTTTGCCCCCTTTTCTATTCACTTATCACCACCTACATAATGACTAGTTAAATCCTCATGAGGATAACCACCACATAGATTTTTTTTTTTTCTGGCAGCTGAAGTGAAACTTTATTGATTTGACAGCATCTCAGATAAATCACATACAGATCTAGAATGCAAGATTTCCCTGACAAAAACCACAGTTTGAAAGAAACTCAGACAACTCCATCAATAGTGACTGATAAAGCTGAATATCCAGAGGGAATGTATAAAGCGGTAAAAAGCTTTTTGTGGGGAGAGTGAGGGGTAGGGGGGTAGAAGATTGCAAGATTGCCTGTAAGAAACATGTGATAAATGTAAATTTCAAAATGCCTTTAAATTTGATTGTGCACAGAAGTTGGCTGAAATGGTGAATTGGATCAGTTCTAAAATTTAAAAATTTTATTTTAGCCAGAAGTATTTGATTTTTTGTTAGAAAGGGAGTAGGACAGTGGCACAAGATTGCCCATAGAAATTTGGAAGACAGTCTGAAAATAAGTCCTGGGGGTGTCAGTATGGACATTTGTAAGTTTTGTATGATACTGTTCCATGCCCAGCCAAGAAGAGGTACAGTGGAATGAAGAAGATAGGTCCTACATGGAAGAGCTTACACTGACCAGCTGGGTTTGAGACTCATTTTTCTTTGTCATTTGGCTTTATGATGTCTCTAAATGCGTAAAACAGCTCCACTGTTACTATTATTATAGCAGTATCATAATTTACTATTTGATCTTCAATTTGTGCTTCATGACTGCTCCAAGTAATGCTGAGGTGGAGAAGCAGGCTGAGTCTCTCGCGGAGAGTTCCTGGAGCAGGAGGTGTGTGACTGGAAGCCAAACTCAGCTCCTCAGTCTGCTCCTGAGGCAGGCCTTGTGCATGAAAACAAGTAACAGTTTTAGGAAGCTGGGAGTGGATCACATTTCTTTGTTCATTATCTCTAGCCCACAGTTCTCTCAGATGCTACTGTCTGAAAAGCCCATTCAGAAGCTCATCAAGTACGATCTTTCAGTCCGGTAGGTTTTTTGAGGTTATTGTTAAAGAGCTGATCCAGGATCTACTTTCACTAAAACTCTTTTTTTGTGTTCAACTCCCTCCCAGCTTTCATTTTCTGAGCGTAAGCAAGTCAAAATCTTCTACTCTTTTCTATTGCAAAGAGCTTCCCCACTCCTTATGCCTTCATAGCACCTCTTAACAGCATATTTTCCAGGTTAAGTTCATCCTCTTGAACTGGGATGACCCAAACTGTATGCAACATTCCAGTTTAAAGCCATTTCACTATTTATAAGAACATATAAATAACAGTTTACCCAACTAATTATTTTATGGGAAAGACAAGATACAGTCCCAGCTCCCAAAGGCTCTCAAGTAATTTCTTGCACTAAAAAACACAACCAAGAATATATGGCAAGACCACTGCTGTGTGAATACTTATAACACCCTCACTTCTGAGCCTTTGACTTTGCATATTTTGTTAGGCTAATCACTCATTGAAAAGGGAATATATGGGTTCATTTTTGGAGAATTCATGTATTCGGTGACAGTTCTAAACTCCTCGGTACATTCCCCTGATCTCTTTTTAGTTTAATGTGTGAACAAACAAGTTTTCTGTAATGTTGGACTATCTGTCAATATATGTATTGGATAGTCTATTTGTTCAACAGGTGAGTTGACCGTGGAAAACTATTAATTATGTCCATATTTTTTAGGATAATGTTAATTAGCCTTCATGGAAAATTAAGACCTCGCCTGCTTTAGTAGTCCCACCCTGGCACCATCTCAAATATAGTGATAACTTACAACTGATAAAAAAGTGTCCCAGTTAGTTAAAGCAGCCGGGAGTGGTTCATCACTGTGTGGGTGTAACCCAAACTGTGTATTCCATACCCTCTATGCCATTCCCCAGAAACTGTTAACTACAGGCCATTTGCAGCAGCTGCCCAGAGCACACCTGACCCCTCAGGCTACAAGCTGAGTGTTAAGAGGCCGGTGAGATAGGAGGATGTTCCTGTCCTCACACCCAGGACTCACAATCACCCATTGTGGAACTCCCCACCCTGGGGGAGGGGCTGGGCATTCCTGCCTGAACCTGGGTGTATACGGTCTGGGAGTCTGGGGACTTCTGACTCCACTCGTGGGAGCCAGGCAGGAGGACCAGAACCTCGACTGGACTGCGACCACCAACCTCGACCGAACTGCAGCTACCATCCTCGACCGGACTGCAACCACCGCTCTCAACCAGACTGCCAGCCCCAGTCTCACCAACAGGTTTTTCCTATTTTTACTTTGGACTCAGGGGGACCACGTGGGGCTCAGCTGGTGGCCAACGAACACCATTGTGTTCGTGCCCCAGGGTACTGAGTGTTGTGGGTAAAAAAAACCAGCTGTCTGCAAAATTGTATTTATTGTGTTATTTTCATTAAATTGTAATTCTGACTTATAATCTCTTTGAGTTGGGTTCATTTCTTCTGGTGGTTTACCTTTAAACCAACACAAAAAGAAACACCAGCCATCTAGTATGTAGTCTCTAAGCAGGAAACCAGAAGACAAACTATTCCTAGCTTGCTTGCTTGCCTACAATACAAATAATGATTCTTTTACCCTTCAGTTGCTTTTGCTTGTGTATTTTCTTCTTGCCTTGTCTCCTTGGATTTTAAGGTGATTGGGGCATAGCAAACTACATTAGCAAGTAATTTGGCATAAAAGGTGTGTAACCATAGAACAAAACTGTCAGAGCTGGGGACCCAAGAGCCACACTATTCATCTCTCATTTTATGTAGCACATTTTGTCCTATATAATTTTTTTTAGTCTGATTCAAAGCACCAAAAATACTAGGGTCTGGCATAAACTACAGTTTCCCCTTTTCAGTCAGTAACAAATACTTTTTTCCTAAAAATATGCAGATCAGATATTTTTATAATTTTCTACTAAACACTGGGCCCAAATCTGGCACTGCATCTTGCAACTCCGAGAAAGAGATAGTAATTCAGAAGAAAATGACAAAAAAAGAAAAAAAAGGAAGAAGAAAGAAACAAGATCTTCAGCAGTCTCCTCTCCAGCACCAAAGTCATCCAACGACAGCTGTTCCTGTCTACCAAAGCAGGGCTTGATCACTGGGAATCCAAGATCATAGTGATGCAAATTACATCTCCTTCTCCCTTCTTCAAATACTGTGGAAGCTTGCTGACAATTTGGAGTAAAGTAGCAGAAAGTTGTGCTGAACGGTAGCTTATTCCACAGAATTCACTTAATTTACTTGAAATCTTTCCCTGGATTTATTCACCTAAGTGGTAACATGTGACTCTATCTTATTAGCCATTTGCTTTTTGCCATTAGGTATGGAACGTTTTTTTGACAGCCACTGTCGCACAGGGTAACGTTCGTGTATAGTAAATGGAGGCTTAGAAATTGCATATCAACCTCTACCCCAGAGAACCAAAAAATGATGATTCCTGATGCACACAGATGCTTTTTATCTTCAGGGAAATACCAAGCAACTCTCTTTGCACCAGCCTCTGATGCTGTTAATGTTCATAATTACTATATGTTTTCATAATAGCATATTAAGTTTTTTCTTCTTTATTAGCATTTTCATTAGCCTTTGTTTACTTCCTAAAATGAATCCAAGTTCATTTTAGTTTGCTTCCATGCTTTCTTAACTTTTTCTCACACAAGTAATTACCAACAAGTTGCCTTATTTTAGGCAGGGGCCTTAACAGGCTCTTTAAGGCCTCTTTAAGGCTAGGGACTGTTTAAACAGGTCCTGCACTTGGCTCACAACAGCCCCATGCAATTGGAGTAATAGTGGCTGGAAAGCTGGCCAGATGAAAAGGACCGGGGATTGCTGGTCAATAGCCAGCTAAACATGAGCCACCAGTGGCCAATAAGGCCATGGCATCCTGGCTTGTATCAGGAATAGTGTGGCCAGCAGGACCAGGGAAGTGATCATCCTGCTGTACTCAGCACTGGTGAGGCCATACCTCGAATCCCGTGTTCAGTTTTGTGTCCCTCACTACAAGAAAGACATTGAGGTGCTGGAGCGTGTCCAGAGAAGGGAAATGAAGGTGGTGAAGGGTCTGGAGCACAAGTCCTGTGAGGAGCAGCTGAGGGAACTGGAGTTGTTTAGCCTGGAGAAAAAGAGGCTCAGGGGAGGCTCTCTGCAACTACCTGAAAGGTGGCTGTAGCCAGGTGGGGATTGGTCTCTTCTTCCAGGTAACTAGTGACAAGACAAGAAGAAATGACTTCCGGTTGTGCCAGGGGAGGTTTGGATTGGATATTAGGAAAAATTCCTTCTCTGAAAGCTTTGTCAAGCATTTTAACAGGCAGCCCAGGGAAGTGGTTGAGTCATCATCCCTGGAGGTACTTAGAAGACATGTAGATGTGGCCCTTCGGTACATGGTTTAGTGGTGGACTTGGCAGTGCTGGGTTAGTGGTGGACTTGATGATCTCAAATGTCTTTTCCCAACCTAAATTATTCTGTGATTCTAAATGTGGGCAGAATTGTACCACCTCACTGTGAAGCTAGAGGGGCCAGAGGTTTGGAGGTTGTAAACTAGGTGTATCGCTTGCCAGCATCAGGCAGCTGGGAACAGGTAGAAGTTCCTGTACAATCAAGGCTGGGTGATGGGTATCCAAAGTTTAGATCTGCACAAAAGGCTGTTTGTTCTCAGAAGATTTATTTACCTGTTGGTGTCTAGACTTCTTTGTTTATAAAAAGAAGATGAAAGAGTGAAAATAATCTCTCTCTTCTGAGTCATCTAGATGGAGGATGAATTTAGGTCATTTTCTTTGCATCATCAAGACATATCCAGTGATGTATCAGATGTACCATGCACACACCTTGTGAAAGCCTCAAGAGTAATGCAAACCCAGGAGCTTACATATGAAAGCAGTGAGAACACTCAGAAAGACAATGTTTCAGCCTATCATTCTTGATAAAGGCCCAGATGGGTAAAAATGTCAGCTTTATATGTGTTCCAGCCACTCTCAATCAATCTACTTTCATATGTAGGTTACTGAGTGCGTCTTCCCCAAAGCCTTGAAGGCTTTAAATCTTGTGCCCAGAGTGATGCCATTATTTTCATGATAAAATTGATCGAGGCAGACATCAACTTTCATTTTCATGGTACCAGACTGGTGGGATTGTACTTTTCAGCTCAATGACTCTAGAAATTCACATTGCAGTGGTGATGTATTAAATTGATTCTCCTTTGCTTTATATATTGCTAACACTGCACAGGGGAAGTGATTTTTTTTTTCCTTTCTGCCCACATGCGGTATGATGTAACAGAATTGCTCAAAACCAAGGGAATTTAATAATCTTTCCACAAGGTCTTACAGTGAATGCAATTAGGGTATTAAAAATCAACCATTGTATTATTAAATGTGCTGAAAAGGATTCAATGATGAAATGAAATGAGAAAAAAAGCACTTTAAGGCCTGATGTGTAGTATGCCTTCCATTTCCCTGTCTTTTCCCACATCTGGTTCTGTCCCTTTTTTACTCTAGAAAGTTCCACCATCACCTCTACAGCTTCTACCGCTAACATATACTGTATTTATATCTCATCCCATAAACACTTTTTTGTCTCCTCATCTTTTCCCACTTCTCTCCTAACACTCCCACCTCTTCTTCATCTCAAGGAGACTTCATTTTGCAAGTTGTCCTGTCGTTGGCCTCTTCACCACGTGACGGTACCTTACCAAGTCATCATACAGTAGCACAGATCTGGGCGTCAGAAAAGTGAACCACAGGACAAAATCACTAAATGTCTTTAGTGTGCAAGAGAAAATGGAAAGAAATGTGCAGGCAGGTAAGGATCTCTGTTCAAGGGAGCAGACAAAAGGTTCAGGTCCAGTGTTGTCCAGTTTGGTGGTGGTTTTCATAGTGTCAAGGCTCCTTGTGAGCCAAGCAGCATACTGAAGTGGGCAAGGCAGGAAGCAGCTCTCAAAACTATCACAATTTTATTTCTCAAAACCCCTGGGGATTTTCAGGCCACCAGACAGTTTTGGTTTATATCCATCTCCTTGTTAGACATTGAAATAACCTTTTCTGTGACATACTCTGACCTTGAGGAATTTACCGATAGATTTAGACCTTCACTGATCCATAGGGAGTTGGTCAATGTGTTCTATGTTTCAGATTCCTTCTCAGAAAATAAGTGCAAAATTAAATTCATTTTAAGGTATTTAATTTCTTTTGATTAAAATTAATTTCGGAATTTAGTAATTAATTTTGTTTTAAAAGTTTAATTTTTCAACTTTTCTTGCATATTTTATAGACATAAGTCTATGCTTCCATATTTATGGGTTACTGTCATAGCATCTTCATACATCCATGATACCTAAAATTATTGCCTTTGTCGCAAGGAGAATAGCATTCACCTTAAATTCTTGAGGCATTGAAAACATTTCCAGGGGATGCCTTTCGTTTTCTGTAGAACCCTGCTGCTTCCATCTCCGTCAAAGCCTGTGACACTTCTCCTGAGGATTTGTTTCTGCAGAAACACAGGTGCTAATTCTCAGCAACTCTGCATGTCCAACCCGCTGTGAAAATTACAGAAACTCAGAGCTGTTCTAATTTATTCTGTGCTTCCCACCTCCTCCAAGGGAGTAGCTCTCCAGCACTGTCCCATTTCTTCTCCCTGTTTCCTTCCCTGATGTCTCTTGGACTTTACCAGGGAAATAGAAGTCAAAATGATGCATATCTACCAGAAGCGGGGAGTCTCTGAGTGCAACAGCTACACCTACTGTGAAGATCCACTGCCACTAAAGCCTCTTAAGCAAGTTAGTACAAAGGTTCCCTAAAGTAGCAGTCTCCAGTCCATTTTTTTAATAGAAATAATTGCTTAAGAAGCTCAGGAAAGTGTGAGTAAATGCTGATGTTCAGTTCTAAAAGGGTAAGACGGAAAAGTCCTTTTCTTATTGATCAATGTTTTAGCTCTTCATGCAGATCTCTTATGCTTACCTGAAACAGGGAGGAAGATTAGACTGTTACATACATTTCCCATTTCACTAGCATTGTACTGGAGTTTCATAGCTAAACTTCTCCAGTCCCTAATTCAAATAACACTGGAACATGAAAACAAATAAAGCTTTCCTTCTCAGGACCACAGGGTTCCTTAAAGTCTAGATCCAAACACAAAGCCGAAGTTCTGAGAAGCTTGAATGTGACCACGTTATTGATTAAAAGTGGACTATTTCTCATGTAACTCATTAAGTCTGGTGCCTACTTTGATGCTATCTAACACACAGAATTATTTGACTGGGAAGCCATTGCATCAGGGTTGTAGAGAGCATTATCTATCACACTTGAAGCAAGTCCATTGATATTTGAGGCTTTTCAGGCCATTCTGAGAAATTAAGAACTCTACTAATTTTTTTGTAGGAATATTCTGATCAGTCACATACCAGTCACAACTCTATGCTGATGCCTTCAACACCTACACCCTTCCCATTCTCTAGACTATCTTTATTTAATATCTAAACTATCAATATTCCTTCTCCTAGTCCTATTTTTCATTTTGTTTTCCTTTAAAATTCTTTCTCCTTTCCTTTTGCTTATCTTTCTTAACCTATTAAAAAAGAAATTGAACTAACACGACATTTACAGCTGCTGTGACATATGTCTTCATGGTGGTCCACATCCCTTCCCAATACTCTATCTGGATTGTTTTTATAGATTTATGGCACCAACTGTATTCTACTGTAACTACTGTTCCAGTAGCACAACAAGGCCAGATTTTTAAGTTGCCCTGTATGAATTACACACAATTATTACTCATGATTAAGAATATTAAAATTTCTAGACCATTCTGTCACACCAAAATCTTGATCCAAAGATCACTGAGGCTAGAGGAAGGACTCCTGCTGATGCGAATGGTCCTTACGTTAGATCTGGGCACTTTGGTTGATATACTCCAAAATAAGAACGCAACACTTGGGAAGCTAATGCACACTAAATCAAGTCTTTTGAGGATGAGTCATCACTATACTCAGCTCTGTTCAGTGACATTTAATAATAGTGTTACAGATTTCCCAAAGTAGCCTTTTATATCTGCATAAAAATGTAAAGAAGCAAATACTGAACCAGCTTCTTGTATAATGAAGAGGGTAGAATTGTGCAGCTTTTACCACTGTGATTCTTTTATCTCCTTTCAATTTAACATTCAGAGTTGGTGCTTTTGAAATAGAAGTTTTCTTAAGGGATAACAACACTGCAGGGCTTGGAATTACACAACTGAATAAGAATATTGAGAAGACTGCATACATCTCCCAGACAAACGCTTCCAAGTAACCATCATCAGTAACTGAACATAGTCCCCCAGCCCATCTTGATGTGAATATGGTTTTCAGAAAGTACTGGCTCATGCAGCACTGTTGTAATAAAAATATTTATTTATAGACTTTTAATAGTTTCTCTGCCACAGTTGCAAATTCTGACTTCATTCTCGTGCCCCACTAGGGTATTATTTGCTTGTGGAGGAAGTACCAAAATATAAGGGAAAACAACCCATTAAACACAAAAAAAAATCTATTGGATTTCATCTCTTGGTATGCATTTCTTTGTGGCTTTCCAAAGAATGATGTAAAGCATCAAACCACAGTTGTCTAATGTATCCTGCATGTTATGGCATTTCAGATGGTCTGGTCGGTGCTAACTTCTCCCAAGACCATGACCTGCTGTTGGAAGAGAAGTATGGCTGAGTTCCCTGAGGTTAGCTCCACAGGGAGATGGAGCTCATTTGACATTTTGTAGGTTTGTTTGGCTGTTGTGCACAGGAGTCTCTCTGCCCAATCAAGCTCTGAGAAAAAAGGCTCCCGAGTCTTTTGTATATGAAAGAGCTCAAAAGTAAGGATTTTTTTTTTAAATGCCAACACAGGAAAAATGCAAGAGGTAGATGGGCACAGTGTGGGGAAAGGTGTTTTATAGTGATGGAGTCAAAGCAACTCCTCACTTTAGGATAGCAGAAAGACAAAAATCCACAATTAAACACAGTTGTACTAGTTAATGTGTGACTGCCTCGATCTCTACAGACGTAATGATCATCAAATTGCTGTAAATGTGTTGGTGACTGTAAACAAATCTGAGGAGTCTAAAAACTAGGATGGATGAGCTGAAATGCCTGGTTTAAAATTGAAGTATCACCTGCAATTTAGGAGCGTAAAGATGATCAGTGAGACGTTGTAAGGCTATGATACAAGGGAGACTCAGTCAACAAGTTGATTCAGTTTTTAAAGTATTAGGGAATATAGGATTGAATAATCACCTTAGAAATAACTTGGTACATGGCTTGGAATTCCATGCACAGTAGCAGTCCAGATTTTTAGTCTTCCACAATCCACTGAGGAAGGGAGATTAACAAACCTGTGAAGGCATGCAAAGATCAGATACTCCCACAAAAACCTGCTACATCTCTGCATCAGTTTTAACACAAAGGCTGTTTCTTAGATGTAGGAAACAACTCCTTGGAGCAGCTAGTCTGAGCATTTGCAAGAACAGGTATAAATTGTAGTTTTACTTGGTTTTAAGTAGGATTTAAATAATGGTTCAAAATGCAACTCTGACCCTATAATAGTAACTACAATGCATTCAAATTTGATGCCTTTTCCTTTCAGAGGAAAAAAATGGCTAAAAATCACACTAAGTAACATTTGATTTTTAAAAGTAGAGCTACATAAACATCAGCAAATAAATAAAAGCAAAATAAAGAGAGCTACTAAAATAGATAAAATGCTTTTTTGCTCTTGTGGAAGAACATTGAAAAAAGGTGGCCAGCTTATTTGTATTATTATGCACATCAGAAGCCAGAAAGTTTTCACATCTCACACATGGGGAATGAGCTTAAAAGATGTATTACATAAAAAGTGTCCGTGAAGATGTTTCAGAGGAAATTAGTAATTCAAATCGTAACAAATCAGGAGGTAGGATTTTTTTTTTAACCCGAAAGCTCTGAAAGAACTCAAAGATGAAGTTGATCACAACTATTTCAGTTTAAATGATAGTTTATCTGACAGTCTTATTTCATAACATAGGACTGAAAAATGGCAGCCATGACCCTAGTCTTAAAGGAAGCCTTGCAAGGGCAAGTCTGAGAACTACAGACCAGTAAAGCTGATTTTGGCACCAAGAAAATGCTTAAAGACACAATAAAAAGTGGTATTGAGAACAAGGGACTAAGTCAGTTTTGGAAAAAAATCAACAGCTGTTAATCCTCTTGAATCTGTTTTGAAGACGTCAGTAGGTACACCAGTACGTGGTGTTCAGTGTTCAGTGTAGGGTTTATTTGTGACTGTACAGCATGTTGAAACTTCCAGCTCACAAACTCACCAGGCTTTCAGCTGACGGAAGAGGGATGTCTTTTCTGGTCTTATAAGGCATCACATGATGATTTCCCAAGGCTCTCAGTGATATCCCTGTCTCCACCAAAGCAAACTGGAGTCTTGCTAGAAGCAGGACGAGGCTGGGAGCTTTTAAGTTTCTTCTGTTCTGCTTATGCATTAGCAGTGGCACATCTTTCCTCCCTTTCTAAGTGCTTCTGTATGTACTTTATTTATTATCTTTCTTGTCTTCTTTTTAATGAGTTATTTTTATTTGAATTCTATTTTTCTATCGCTTATCACCCCAAGTGCCTCTGCAGGAGAGTGGGGCATACTGTGCCCTTTGTAAATTAAGTATTAATTACATGATTAATTATTATTATGTTCAGCTCCCTGGAAGGTTTTATACAAAGACAGTTAAAACGCATATATTCTCTAAGGTATGTCTGCGGAGTGATTATGGACTTCACGCTTATACAAAGCTATTGATTTTTCTCATGTACTCGAGCCTATAATACCATATTCTGTTCCAAATAAACAGTATTTTAATATGTTCTTTCTCTTCATGTTCAAGTTTGGTATAAAATTTTATGGAAAGGAAAGAAAACAAAGCTGCACCATTTCTCATGTGTAGACAGAAATTTGTTTCCTGAAAATAACCTGTTCCCTTGGCAAATTGTACTTAACCTTTGTTTTCATTAGTTGCTCTATATTGCTATTTTGCTTCCACACAACACCATGATGACAATAATGAACATTGCAGGCAGCAAAAGGATTTGCAGTCGTTGATGAACCCATAAGAAACCTTGCAGGTATTTTTAAGCAAGTTCTGCTTTGGCAGTTGTTACCACATCAACAGCAGCCTGAGGCCATGGGGAGTTTACATTCTAATTTATTTCAGAGGTGCTTGTGACCCCTTTGGATTTTTGTGCCTCCCAGTTTTCCTTCGGAAGCTGAAAAGCAGCACCTGCACGTTGGAGGGTGAGCACAGCCCTCCCTAGGCTCAGGGGCAGCCCCCAGTCACCCCACTGCTGGGGATTCACAGCACTAGGTGGAATGTGAACATTTTCTTCCATTCAATAAAGCCGTGAAGGCAGATGCTTATGAAAACTCCAAACGACAGAGATGAAGAGAGGGCTATGGAAATTCAGGGTGAAAGAGGTATACAGACAGCGTGGGCTGGAGACCCTTCTCCATGAGGCTTCTCCAACTGGCAAGCCACACTCTTGAAGACCAGAGACACAGAAAATGGGGCTTCCTGCACCAGGGAGCGTTTGGCCACATCTTGCTTCTGTCTGATTCAAGCAAAGTCTGTTCCTCCTCCTCCTGATCCTCACGTGATGGTGGTGAGGGGGGAAGATCTTAGTTAGAAGATTCAGTTTGAGAGAGCATTTCACATTCTCAGTAATACTGGAAGTTTATCTAGTCCTTTCAAACCTCACTGCTACTATCATAACACATGTTCATCAGCAATAATCAAAACAATACAAAAACACACAACATCCCCTCCCTGGGGAGAAGTATGTTCTGATTGGTAGATTAGAATTTATTTTTTTTTAAGCCAAATTGTCATCAATTTCTCTAAAAATGATCTTTTTTCACAACATGCAAGTAGAGAAGTGTCTCTTCCTCATGCAAGAGTACAGATGCCATTTGCCTCACTGACTTCTCCCTCCATCCTAGAAGGAGAAATCCGTCTGCTTTTATGCCCGTCCTTTAAACCATCTGACACAGGTATGTTTAGCTAAACCACCTCAGCCACCTTTGTCAACTAGAGGCTCTGTGTGATCCTTGTAGGCTCGTTAGAGGTCGTATTAAAACCTTCTTCTGCCCCTCTGTAGTCCATGGCTAAGGATAGGTGACAAAGTGACAGACAAGCACATCGTTGTAAATGTTTGTACTGTCATCCTCTTTTTTATACAAGTTCTTTTTTTTTAAAGCTGTTGTACAACCTTTGGTTGTGCAGTAACAACCTTTGATTAAATCGATCATTTTATTGCAAATCATGCAAATGATCATCTCCATTTATTTATGTATGTTTACATGCAAAATAATAAATTATCACATTAATAGCTATGGTGTGGTGAGGGTAGTACTCTCTGTCTGAGTTGCCCTAGTGGCCCAGGGGTCAGTACCCACCTCTGATCAGGTTCAGATCTCGGTTTTGTACAGGTATTGATACCAAAGCCATATAAGCCTTAAGACTGTTTCTCTAGAGTATGAGGCTGGAGAAAGTGGTTGCCTGTGACTGTGCCTATGCCTACATTCCCACTGAGACAAGATAGAAGTGAAGTAGCTGAGGCTGCCCTTTCATGAGGCCAGCTGGGCTAAGTACTGCCAGGCATCGGCCAGTGCTGAAATGTGGTATGGTGGGTAAGCAAGAGCAACCCTCCATAAAGTGATGAAATAGCCCAATCCAGCTGTCACCACAGAGTTTGAAGTCCCATTAGAGAGAAGGAAAAACTCTGTCAGAGAGGAACCAAGTAAGCTATACTTTAGATATTCTGCAGGAAATGTCTTCAGCTGACCTACTTGTGCAACAGGAACTGGAGTCATGATCTGGACTCATGCAGGGAGCCAGAGCTGAAGCAAAACTTCTTCCTTCCAAGCAGCTTTGACATGTGAATGTGAGTGCTGCTGGAGTGGGACACCTTCAGTCCCCAGCTAAATCTGTCCAGCAGAGCCAGCACAGGGAAGGAGGTGGCAGGAGATGTGAGCACCAGGGCTTGAGTGTCGAGCCAGCTGCCCTCGCTTGCCTTCAGTCCCTAGATTTGAGGGACTGTCCTATTATACATCCTTCAGTTGCATGTGAAGCACCATCCCAAAACATGCAGCATGTGCTGAACACAGTTGCCGGAGGCAGAAAGTGGTAGGAAAAGAAAGGCGTTGCAGGAATCACAACGAGGGAACAGGGTGCATAGAGGACTGCGGCAGTAAGTGACAGCAATTCCTCCACTGCCTTTCTCAGAAATCACCTGAAGTTCCCAAACCTCGGTGCAGCTGGCACAGAGACAGCCCAGACCCCTGCCCCAGCTCTGCCCCTCATGTCAGAGAACTGATAGTGAGCCACCCCACTGCAGTGCCACCCAGAAGCTTGGCATGTACTGGCTCATGCAACCACACATCCAGGAGCAGCCGCAGCCAGTGGTAAATAGCGGTTGTAAAGCAGGGATGTTCACGGACTCAAACTTTAAGCTCTGTCCCTAAAATGAATTGGAAGCATCTGGCTGTTTTGCTTTTGGTGGGTAATGATGCAGCCCCGTCGTAAGCCCAGATGTGATTCTACATTCCTGCAGCTGTTCTGGTGGGAGTTTCAACACCCGAAACATCTGCTATTGGGAATCAGAGGCACGATACTTACATGATCTTTTAGGGCTGTTATTTTTGTATGTTTGCAATTTTGGGCTTTTCTTTCCTTTGGAAAGTACATTTTATTTATGTAACATCATTTTCTGTTTGTTTGGTAGTGACCACTCCCCCAGTGAGAGGGTATTCCCACGTAAAGTTGTTCTACGTGTCTGCAGCGCCATGCGTGAAATGCAGCAGATTCAGGGTGTCACAAATGAGGTTTATGGGGGTTGAAGCTGCAGAACATTATGGTCTGTCATGTAAATATATATGTAGGGAGCTGCTAAAATGAAGTAATTACTGTCTGCTACATAAATATGTATTTAGACCATCTTAATAATACAGAAATGCCCATCTATCAGGTAATTACATATTGAGCCTGTGGGAGAAAAGGCTGCTTTGACATCCAGTAGTTACTTGCATCCATTAACAAAAATAAATCATCCAGGAAAAAGAGATGAGAAGCCCATACCATGACTTTAAAAGGATAATAAAGGGAAGATGAAAGTGCGCAGGAGAAAGTGAACTCTGGGCTGTGGGGAGGTGGCAAAGCCTTATAATGCCCAGACTGATCTACTAAATTCTGTAGGCGAAAAAAAACACAGTCTGACTGGGAGCACTAAATACCAGGATTAATCCTAAAGTGAAAGTTCATTATTGTATTACTCAAACCCATTAGAAACAGATTTTCTAATGGAAATGCTGACTTTGCACTGTAACTCAAGGAGTCAATATTATAATTTCTTATTTCCTGTTACCATGGACAGTTAATACACTGGAGAGAAACAGAGGACTTGGAAAATATATACCATGACGTGCCATTTGTTACCATGCTGTTAATTACAGTTTGGTTCTCACTGCTTGACTCAGTGCAGGCTCGCCAGCCCCCTGCATCTGGAGCCCATTCCCTGCCCTCCTACTTCAGGCACTTATTCCTACACCTTTTAGGCATTGCAGAAGACATGCTACCCCACCAAGGTTTCTGCTTGCTGATCAACTCCCAGACACCCATGAAAGCGATAATTACTGTGCCTCTGGCACAGAGGGGCCATGGTGATGGTCGCAGGACTGTTGGGAGGGTCCATCTGTGCAGGACTGGCAGGCAGCACAACACCCAGAGGAGAGAGGAAAAAGCCAGAGCACGTTATAAGAGAAGTTGGGGACACCAAGGACAAGGTGGTAGCGGCGGCAAGAGAAGGGGGGCAAACGGCAAGGAATGAGAAGATGGAAGGGTTGGTCAGAAAAGGAAGGAAGGAAGGCAGTCTGGAAAACTGCTGCCCTCAGAAACTTTGCCTTATTTATGCACTGCATGGTGGGGCTGTCTGGAGAAGAGCCGCTTCTGGACAGGGTAAGGGCTCTTGGGACAAACCGGGAAGCCTTGAGTTATCCGCCCCAGCATAGGGAAGCAATGAGGTAATGGAGAGGGAGACAGGGGAGTGGAGGGAAAGGCACATCAAAGACATCCATCAGAAATATTATCTTCTCTTGCAGTATGGGAGGAAGCCCCCATTTCACTTTTCCATGTTTTCTTTGGATTGTTTTCAAGTGAGGCACCCTGGGTTGTATGCTACATCTCAAGCAAAGAAACTCCAGCAAAGCAAGCCTGGCTCCTCACTTTGGCATCTCAGTCAGCAGTAATTTATATTGCTGTTCCTCCTTAATAAAATCCATCGTGCACTCCAAAAGAGTAACTAGGACACTTAGTTTTTATTCCACATGCATCTCATTTGTCTTCAGCAGGTTCTTCCATAATCTCATCATTATTGCAATCACCCTCTGAGGACAGCTGACTTGCATTAATCAGCTAGGCCTCTCATCCCTCACTAGATTCTTTACAGTTTTACTGTGCCCTTGGGCATCCTAACTTTACTTGAAAAATTAATAAACCTCCCCTCTCTTATCTTACCTTATTAATGTCTGTCTTTGTAACCCATTATCCCTGCATCTCTTCAGTGACCATTTGAGGATGTGGTTACCACCAAAGGATTGTGCCCTGGTGAGGCAGCACACAGGAGTGCCCTATATAATTGAGAAAAAAAGATAAAAAAAAAAAAAAAAAAAAAAAAGAGGGGGGGTGAAGGTGATGAGAGAAAGAAGGAAAAAGACCACGAAAACTTTCAAGTCCAGCAGAATTGTTTACAAGACAGAATAAAAATATGGGAGTTGCTAAGAATCCAGTATAGAATATTAAGATTCACCAAATAGTTCAGTTGTGCCTTATTTCTCATTTCATGTAAGCAGTCTCTTACCCTGCAGCACCCCTCACGCATACCCCAGTTCCCACCCATCCCTTCCTTCTCCCCTTCCCTCTCATGCACCCTATTAAACCTGACTCACTCATTTTAGCTGTTTTGAAATCCTGGTACATTAATCACTTGTGTTTGCACACACTTTATGTGGGTTGTTGGTCATGGTCTGTAGTTATACTGGCTGTCTCCCTTGCTTACTTAAAAGTACAATCCAATTGAAAATAAAGATTTTGCAGGTTTGCTCATTTCACACAGCGATAGCAGCTGGTAAGTGTCTTTTGCAATTCATCAGAGGCCTCCCAGACCACCTGCTCTTGGCATCCTGCAAACAGCTGGCTCTGTGTAAGTACCATAAGCTATTATCTTACTCAATAAATAATGAAATAAAGAAAGAAAGCAGGACAAAACCACGTCTTTGTAAATAACATACATTCATGACTAGCCACCTCTCCTGTTTCAGAGATGAAGAAAATCAAGTTAAGAACCTTTGATGGGTTTAGCAGTGCCTTATGATAGAAGATGGAGACAAATCAACACCAATACATAGGGCTCTGTATTTTCTTTCTTTATTTCCTTTTGAAACCTGCTCTATTTCTGAAAAGGCCATAGGGAGCTTTTATGAAACTTCAGCTAATGTCACCAGATGTCCCCCTGTTGAGAGGTGACTCTCGGTCTTTGAAAAACTGCCCCACTTTGATTTTTTTTGAAATGAACTTTTGTCCTCTCTTTCTGGTCCCAAGAGTAGATATGAGGTCACTTTCTCTTCCCCAGTGCTCTGCTGCCCATGAGGCTGCTGCCAGGTGTCCTCCGGGCTGGAGGAAGAGCTGCCAGCTTGTCCATCAGGACAAGGCTGGAGCTAAGGTCAGAAGGGCCATGGGCCACTGGAGCTGGAGCACAAAAAGCAACCCTGTGACTGGGAAGGAACTTTGGAGGTGAGAAGGAGGAAGTAGATGATGGCGGAAACAGTGCCAAAGTATTCCCTCTGAAGAGGAATAAAGGTTTTAATAGGAAAGTGCTGCATTTTGGGCACAAAGCCTGTATCTCATAAGGATTTTTATTTTTTAATCTATGAATTCTGTGAGGCGCATCTAACAGATTTCTTGCACTGCAAACAAAGGCAATAAATAAATGCAATCTGTTGCATGAATGATTTACATCAACACAATTTAAATTTAGTGCCTGATTTATCTTCTTTTTTTAAATGGCCTCCTGTTTTATGTTTTCCATAAACTGAGGATGCGAGAGATGGCAGTTGGAGACTTGACTGCCTGACAAGCACAGAAAACCGGGAAGTTCAGTATCTGACACGGCTTGCAGACACAGAGCCACTCTTTCTCCCGCAGAGGAAAGCCTTGCTCGGCAGGCTGCCTCATTCCCTTTAATGGCAGTCTTCTTGTAGGAAGGTATTAATCACTGAGAGAAAAGATGTCTGACCCCAGCTCCTGCTATTGCAAGTGAGGATTGGGAAAGGAGTGTTTGAAAGCCTGCTTTTAACATCTTGTAAAAAAAATACTTGAGATGGTTTTCAGAACAATTATTTTCTCCCTCTTGCCTTGCAACTACCCTACAATATTTGCTACTGAAACTGCAGACTAAGGTATCATTCTCTCTCCTGAAATTGGATGGAACAGCTGGCTCAAAAGCAGGGTGGAAGGGAAGGATCCCTTGTTTGATCCCATCTGTGTCAGGCAGCATGGCTGCGCTGGCCCTGAGATATTTCAGTTTGGTCCTGTCATAGATCAGTGGTGAGTTAATACCTTCCTGACACAGCACACAGCCAGGAGCAGGGTGAGGCAGGTACTCTGCCTCAGAGAGATATCTCTGATGGGCCCCTTAAAATCCTATGACTGAGGGGGCCATGCCATGCACTTCTGATGAAACATTTAATTGTCCTGGTTTTTGAAGCAAATGCAAGTTTTTCTGTTTCATTTCAACCTTCCTGCCCTTTCTGGTCTCTCCCTCCTCTTATTCCCAACAGCAGTCAACTCCAGAGGCCAACTCACAAGTATACACGAGATGCAAAAAAACCCTACCACCTCCTTTTGGGCGATGCTGGGGACAAACAGCCACAAAGAGAAGTCTTGAAAAAAACCCTGGTGTGAACAACACCAGTGACTGGTTTCTGCTAATGCCTGATTTCCAAGCCTGCAACGTGGCAGACCATCTTTTTCTACCACTGATCTTCCAGCAGCAGGGCAGCTCATTCAGGGAGCATGGTCTTACCGAGGGAACCACTCATGTCAGCCTCTGCAAGCAGTGGGTATTTTATTACACGGGAGTGAAGGAGCAATGGGCTTTCACAATGACGAGCAATTTGGCTGCTTTGATGAATCTCAGGAGGTCTCAGAAGAAAAATAGCAGGATGGGTGGCAGCACATTTGTGGGGTTCAATGGGATCTGCAGACCATGGAGAAAAAGATCTAAGCCAGTCTCAGATACTGAATGTTTTGTGGCTTCTCTCATGTGGCATTTCTATACTTTTGCCACTATAGAGATAAATACTGTCTTAATGAAAATTATGTGGTTTCTTGTGCTTGCACTTAACTGGAGCCTGAAGCAAAAGCCCAGACCTAAATGTTCTTCCATTCTGAGTATCAGATTTTCTTTACGCCCTATATCTTGCAGCTTTTTCTCTTTTTGCCACTAAGCATTTTCTGAAACTTGTGGCTGGAAGCTATAGTTTTTACGATATTTTTAGTACACTGCATGGTTGTTTAAAGTGCACCTTATAAAACTTCAGTCCTCAGCCAGCTCCCTATAAAATGGTTCTGTTTTACATCAACTGGCTTCAAACCTTCCTTGCCGTTTTTCACCCTCCTCTTTTAATAACAGGGCAATCTATAGCAACAATTTCTCTTGCATGTGGTGATGCAGCCTACTCAGAATTCAAGACAGGAGGCTTTTACTTTACTTTATTATTTCACCAAGACTAAAATCCTCCAGATACTATTTTCATTTTTAAGAGCAGCCTGGGTAAACACTGAAGATGGAATTAAGAATTTTGCTCTTGACAGAAAGAAGCTTGAATAAAATGAACATGGGATATAGCACAACCTAGCCAGGAACCAAAAAAAAAAAGCTAGTGATTCATTAGGAGCACAGGCTCAGTCTATCATAACTTCATAACTCAGGCTCCAAACGTCCTGAAACACATGGGCAGCTCAGATCTCATTTCTGGTCTAGCCAAATCTGTGGTTGAACTGGTCTTCCAGTATTAATTTTGAGGAGTTTGGCTTTGCAGTCAACAACTTGTGTTTTTCTATAAAAAAACTATGATAGGTAAAGCTCAAAGGGTATGAGCTTTGGTTTACATCTGTCCTTCAGTGGCAAGGATATTTCTTTGAGAGTTAAGTGAACTACCACAAGATTTGGAAAACCAGGTTAGAAACACCACATTTTTTCCTGATGATATTGACCGCTTCTTTTCCATTAGGATAGAACTATACTAAGTGTCCTCTCCTCTATGATACTGATGTCTCTTGTATGATACAATACTTCTATTGGAACTGCCTAGAGCACCCAGCCAAGAGCAGAGCATCACTGCAGCGGGCACGTGGCATATATATGTAATAAGAAACTTAATGCTGTGAAAAAATACCCATCAGTGAATCCTATTCATCACTTTTGCACCAACCTCAGTGGAACTTGTTTTCTGCTTGGATGGGGAACACATGCTTTCAAAATCTCATTAGGGACAAGATTAGGCATGCCAGAAAGAGAGTATTTTTGCTTTCTCTATTATGGTTATTATTATTATTTTGTTTCAGTGTTATTTTTGCTGAGGGAATGGAGTATCAAACTCTCACTTGTGGAAGCTCCTCCCAGCCTCTTCTGAATATCTTATTCCACTCCAGCACTTCAGTGCTTGCTTGCCTTTCTCCAAGCATCATCATGCACAAGGCAACATGTTTTTCAAGCTGCCTGCATCTGCCATTGAAACTCCCATACTTTAGTTAAAAACTAAAAGTAAATGGAGGATATGGAGTATCAATGGGAGGTAGCACTCAAGCTGATGGTGCAGCAGTGTTAATTACACAATACTTTTATTGAGCAATTCAGTGGTAATTCTTACTGCTATTCCTCCTTAATAAAATCCATTGTGCACCATAAAATAGTAACTAGGACACAGTTTGTATTCCACATGCATCACATATCTCTTTAGCAGGTTCTTCCATATCCATAATCTCATCATTATTACTATTACCCTCAGAAGACAGTTGACTTGCATTAATCAGACAGGCTGCCATTCCCTTGCCAGATTTTCTGCAGTTTTATTGTGCTTTTGGACATTTTAATTAACTTGAAAAATTAATTAAAAATCTTACCTTATTAATATCTCCTACCTTCCCCCTACTTGGTAATCTATTATCACTGTTTATCATCACTGACCATTCAGTTCCAGAATGGTCTTTTAATGGGAGAGCACACCAAAATGCCCAGGTAGTGCTAGAATAGTAAGGTGACTCTGAGACACCTTAAAGTGCTCAGTTTGGTCTTTTACTTAAAGTATACATGACTGTCAGAGAAGTGAAACCAAACCACTACAGCTCATTAAATACAATTCCAATTCCTTTCCACTCCCGATCCAGCTTAAATGCTCAGATCTTTCTTCCATGCTTGTATAGTTGGAGATTGCCAAAGAACTGATTGAATGAAATGAAACGAAGGCCAACTCATTTAGAGATGCCATGACACATCTCTGAAATGTGATCACCAGTCATACTAGTTAGAGTTTTACAATCTTCTTTATGAAAAAAAAGAAAATTAAATAGGGAGCTATAGAAATTAATAAGGAGTCCATGGAAATTACTCTTAAAACATATGCAGTTTAATAGAGAAAAAAACCTTTCTACTGATATTTTTAAAATAAGCTACAGAACTCTGTAAAGAACAGTTGCCTCAACATGAAATTCTTTAGGGTAGTTTAAAATTCTCAAGAGGCTACAATTTTTTGTACAGAAAATCAGTGCTTGTCAGAACGGGTATTTTTCATATATTTTTGTCTTTCGTGCCACGCTTCTCTCAATTGCCCAGCACTATTCATATGATTAAATCATGATTGCACTATCTGAGCAGTTCCACTGGAGCCAGCTAGACTAACAGCAAAGCAGAACACACCATGCCACCAGGGTGCACAGTTTTGTCTTCAACATCTCTGTTTGAGGTGCCAGCTGTGATCTCAACTCAGTTCTTCAGCTCATACAAAGTGTGATGCCCAGACTGAAAGATTTAAAAATAAACCAGCACATTTTTGATTCAGTGCGCCATTATTTTGAATTGTCTGCTTTTGGTGAGCATCCAACCATATGTCAGTGGAGCCACTACTTATTACCTGAGTTTTAAAACTTACTCAGTGTTATATCTCGATCTTTTGTTAAGAAGGGCTAAGACACACCTGAGCAAGTTCCTCAGGTTTTTGGAATGGGAGTCCTTAAGGTGCTGAAACGATAGGCAACCTTGGAAGGTCTTCTCTCCCTTTTCCCTGGGAAGGAGAGAGACAGCGCTTATTACTGTAGTCATCCACATAGTGTTTCTATAGGGAAAACAAACAAACCCAGCCTCCTACAGACATCACCTGTGATGCTGAACTTCTGTTAGAAAGAAGTGGTGCCTGCTGAAGACCTAGTAGGTTCAAGCTTTACTTTCCTAGCAGTAAGGAAAGCTTGTTCCGTGGTAAAGGCATTTGGCTTGAGGCTTAGGAGATGTGGGTTGAATTCCACTCATGGGCATCCTTTGTGTGCAAATAATTTACACATTTCCTGTCTCTGTTGCTCATTTATAATCAGAGCCATGTAAGCAGCTATAACTAACACTACTACTCAAGGGAGAAAACCAACAGCAGGGAAAAAGTGAATTGATTATTGAAAATTAAACCCAAAAAAAGGTAAATTAACAGATAAAATACAAATATTCAGGACAAGCACAGCACATTTGCAACTCCTCTCAAATAGCACAATTCCAAGACCTCTCCATAAACAAGAATGATCCAAGAAAGAGAGATCCAAACTTAGTCTTTCCAAGAACAAGAATTTGGTTTTTAATTGCTGTCACAGTTTCACACACAAAGGCATTCACTCACTTTTCACCCAAGTAAATACTTAGTTTAACAGAAGACAAAGGAGTGACCAATATGGTTTAATTCCTAACAAAAAGAATTTTGAGGTAAAGCCACACATCCTACCACAGCTAGGAGAGAGGCTTCTGAATTATTTAGTAACCTTAGGCCTTTCAAAAGGAGAAGAAACTCATTGCCCGGTTTCATGGGACTTAGATGAAGTTGTGTGGGTAGGAGTATTAGATATTTATTCACCATGGACTTTGATAAATAATTTACCGGTTCAACTGCGACTAACAAGATCGCTGAATGGTGAAATCTCTGCAGTAAGCAAATAGAAATGTTTCCTCTGTCAACTGCCCAGGTGAAGACCCAAATTCACCAAGGGAAACACAGGCTGCATTTTGTAGAAATCAGCCAGGTAGCCAGAAAGTTTCATGGCAGTGGACAAAAGTATTCTGCCTCACAGTTATCCTAAGGGATCCAGTCTTTCCTGGTGTATGGTGAAATAGATTTATTAACATAAGCCCGGACTACTGGATCAAAGGGGCCCTTTGCTCAGTACCACAATGCATCCCGAGGTGTCAGAGAGATGAGGAAAGTGATATGAGTGGAAGTTCTTACAGTGAACAAGTGAAAAGCACGTGAATCCTTCTGCTCCAAACCCACTCGGAGCACTTTCAGCCATGAGTGCAGAAGAGAAGGGAGCTCTCCACAAACGCCACAGAGGCAGAATTTATGCGCATTCCTAAATAGTGTATCTTTCTCATTCTTTTTAAATAGATGGCCCAGAGGCTTTCTTAAAACCCCCTGTCCCACTCTTCTTTTGAACTAATCCCATTTATACTCTCTCAGTTGCCTGTGCACATTGTCAAGCAATAGTGACATCAAGTGGCCCAGCTTAGCTGATCACTAGCATTTTTGTTTCCTTGCTTATCCCGAGGGCAGATATTGATCGTCATCAATCCTTTGTACAAACAGATCTGAAATAAATCCAGTATCAGACATTTATCCTGTGGAGGGTATTGCTCATCAACTTGATTTAAGTTATGTTTATATGTGAGTAAAGTGTGATTTACAAGAGGCCTTCCAACTTTTCACTGTATGGTAGTTTAAAAGTTTTCTATCAGAAATATACCTGTATAATCCTGACAGAAAGAAGATTAAGAGCCACCTTCTCTCATCTGATCTATAGCACAGGTAGAGCAATGGAGGAAGAATGAGGATTATTTATTGTTTGTATTTCTTGAGTGTCTAGCATCCACCAGCAGAGATCAGGGCTATGTTGTGCTAGACACTGCAAACACATGAGGAAAAATGTTGCCGGCACCAAGAGACCTTGTAGTCTCCCTGATGAGAAATGAAAAAGGCAGAAGCAGTCAGAAGGTAAGAAAGCACAAAACTATGAAGAGACAAAACCAACATAGACATGTAGTTCTGCTCCACCAACTTCCTAAGGAACAAGAAGGCGGCATAAACCCCACTTTTATGGTGACAAAACCCCTAAAAATATGATACCCGCAATGGCAAGTCCACTTCTGCTTCTCAAAAACAGCTGGAAATGTTTAGCTTTTCCCTCAAATCCACCAGCTCTTTGAAGATTTCAAAAAGATGTGCTAGCTGATGAGTACGAACTTTTTCCAAAGAAATTTTCTTCATGTCCATAATAATATATTCAACTTCGTACTTCTTGTGAGCAGTAATTCACCTGATATATTTGTATGGCTATAAACACTATTTCAGTAAACTCCCCCTGAATTCTGGAAGTTTTCTGGGCCAAAGGGTTAAATTCATAAGAGTATCCATTTCTCAGAAGTACTCTGACCAGCATCAGACAGTAGGGCACAGAAAATCCATTGCCTGACAGGCGGCAACAACTCCATCACATATTGTCATCTAAATCACCGACATTATGAGCCCTAGCAGATTTAACACACATCTTCAGTCTCTTCAGAGAGAGGGCTTAGCACAGCATATGAGGAGAGTGAGCATGTGCTAGTGTATGACCTGAAGATGTCAATACAGAGAAACAACAATAGATGCTCTTAAAATGAGAACGTTTTCCTCCTCAATCCTTCGTTACTGACTCTGATGATGTATGTGAAGTATACTTACTCACCCTTTCAGAGGTACCTCGGGGTTTCAGCAGCAGTGGACAAGGCTGCAAAGCAAGTTGGGGGAGGTGATACCATGAGCATGCCAGCTTTAGCCTGGTAGTGCCAAGCTTAAGATCATGGAAAACACAAGAGAACACATGTAAAAAGGATGAATATGGGTGGTAAGAAGGAGAAAGTTACACGATCAGGGGTGCTTTAGCCTTCCACGTTAAAGGTAGTGGTCACAGCCATATGACTGCACAGCCTCTCTAGTCTGACCGCAGCTGTCCAACCTCCAAACTGGTCACTGGGCACATACCCAAGTCCCTGTTTGCCAGAGGGGCTTGAGGCCTCTCAGTGCACCTTCAGGGATACTGATAGGCATGCTGGTTAACTGGCACCTGGCACTGATTCCTCATCTGGTGCTAAAATCACACCTTCAGTTTGCCGTGGAGGTACCTCCATGGGACCACTTGGTTCCTTTGCATCAGAAGTGCAAAAAAAGGGAGCTGGATTTCCTGCTACAGGAAAGCTTAAGGGGCTGGGTTGACCATGGTCTTGTCCTATGTTTCTTTCTGTTTCCTGAAATTTGAATAACCAGATTCCAGTTTCCTTCCCCCTATACTGAGAAGTTGGCTGGTTTGCATACCAGTGTCTACTGGTAGAGCCCCTGCATTGTCCCTGAAGTCCCAAGTCCAGCTGAGCAAAGCAGTAGTGTCTCATAACACACAGCAACAAGGTGCACACCCAGAGTGACTTGTATGGCCCATGCACAGCAAACACAGGGCCCCAGCGGGGGAAAGAGGCCTTGAGAACTGGGAGGCCCAGATTACAGACTCCACCACCTCATGCTGTAAGACAGCCCTGGTTATTGCTGAGTGCAGGTGCAAGTGAGAGAAGAACATGTTCCTCATTATTAGTTATTCACCATGTGTGCTTCAACATTCATTAGTCTCCTGTTTAACTAGAGTTATTCAAGTAAGGAGAAGAGACAATACCATATGACTTGGGTAAACACACACACCGTGAATGATGAATAGTGAATAGCCAAAGTGAACCTCTCACCGGATAGAAAATGCTTTGTCCAAGCTGTTTAACCAATACTTAGGAATAACGTTCCCATTGATAGAAATTGGATCTTGTTGAGGAATAACTGATGCATGCATATGAGAAAAGAAATACTCACTCCCAACACGCCAATTTACTGAATTTACTCACAGTGAATAATCTCAATAGGCTCTACTTTCCTGCAACTATGGGAATCCTCCCTTGGACCCACAAGAGGAGGAAATACAGCTTTATATATCTACACACTATCCTTTTTTTGTTGCTGTTACGGCTTTTTGTAGTATTCTAGACAGTATTAGTACTGAAATAATTTCCTCTGACAGCAGACTGTTAAGTGGAGGCACAGCAGAAAAGTAGAACAACATTGCAGCCACGCAGGGGCTCATTCACCCTTTCGAGTTTCAAAGGGAGGGATGTTCCTTCCAGTAGCAAGCTGCCTAAATAGGATGCAGGGACTATGCAAAATGAATGGAGATGCCCATGCACAGACTCGCTCCATCATTGAAGTCTGTTAAGGGATGACAATTACTCCAGCTTTCTCATGTTGGGTTGTCATATTGTGTTGAATTCAGTACTTGACCCAGGAATGAGAGGTGGCAGGATCAGAATGGTGAGACAACAAACAACGAATGTTGCATGAGCGGGAAATTATCTCTTACAAAGCAAAAAAATACGACTAAAGCTGATTATTATACTAATAACAGGTAGGCTGGGCAGTTATGCACAGGCTATGGACAAATGCATTGGCTAACAGCTTGAAAACTGCCCCAAACACTGTCTAGGAGAAACTAATGTGTAAGACTTTCAAAGCAATCAAAACCATAACACAGTCTGAAATAGTTGCATCTGCTGCATCATGTTCTGCCACAAGGTGCTATGAGCCTTGAATTCAGTCATAGAGACACAAGCTGAAAGTGAGGAGTTGTAGCCACAGCTTGTTCCTAAGCCACAGCTTGCCTCACCTCAACAGAAGTATCCAGGATAGTGCTATAAGCCAAATTTCCACATCCTCTGCAGTCTGGCATAGCACACAGCATCATGCTTGAAAAATACATAACCCACCAGAAACAGAAATATATGGACCAGGGATGCCAAAAGAATTTACCCTTTGCAATCAGGATCGACTTTCATTCTTAACACACCTCTTTGGTCCATTTAATTTCATATTGCTCCGTTTTGTTTTTTGCACAGGAGCCATGGGTAGTGCTGCAGATAGAGGGGAAAATCCCAGGGCTGTGCTAAAAGAAAATCCAGATGTAAAGCAAAATGGATTAATACACTTTTCTACAAAGTAGTAAAATGAAAACACATCTGATGGACTTCCACACAGTTTGCCTCAGGCAAAGAGCATTCCATTAAAATAAAAATACATTTGGTTAGAGCAAATTAAATGTTCCCAAGAAGGAATAGTTTGAGGTCAAAGGTGAAGCCACTTTACTTGCACACATGTTTTCAATCTGTTTGACCTCTGTGATCAGCAAAGCTCAGATGTGCAAAGGGGAAGAAACTTAAAAGAGATTGGGAAGAATAAAAAAATAAAATACAAAGAAATGCATAAAAGATCTGCATAACATAGTTTTAAACTCTCTATACCAAAAGAGGAAAAGTTGTGAGGAGTTTTTCTGTGATCCTACTCTGAGTGATAAAAGATCTGAAAGATCTTGACCATTGCAGAATAATGTTTCTTCTCATCAGCTGGGACAGAAAGAATCACTCTTAAGCTGTTGTGGCAGGAACCTGTGTGGCTGATGGTGAGCACTCCTGAAAAGACTCTAGGGAAGTGGATCAAAAAGAAGAAAAAGAGCAAGCGAAAGACTTTCTGTTGAACCAGTGTTCCATTTCATGCACGCTTCCTGCTGAATGTGCTCTGGCTTCTCTCTTGCATGCAGGTTTTTGTGGCAGGTTAGTGCCCTATAAACCAGGAGACTGAGCAACCAGGCAGAGGACAGCACCCTGACGTTTTGAATTTCCAACACAACTTTCACTGTGGCTTAAATCCACAGTTTACACCCCGCTTCCTTTATGAGACTAACCTAATGTAAGCTCTTACTCCTACACTCTGGAGTGTCTCCTCGGCAGACAGGGGAGACACGAAAAACAAGGTTGTGTGTTTTGCCTCTCAGCTGCCTCCCTTCCTCTCTTCTCTAACAGATACAATGAGTCAGGATCTCCTTCAGCACAATGTGAATGTTTTGAACTCAGGCTCAAATATGACCAAAGAAAAGCAAAAAATCTAAACCAACCTCAGCTGAAGGCTCTTCTGGAGCTTGCTCACCTCAGCTTATATAGCTTATGTAAACTACAGACCCTTTTATTGCCGGCCATGGGTTTACAATGCCTGCTAACACTGCTTGTTCACTGCCCTGCCGACCAGCATTCTACTGGCTTTCCCCTGCAGCTCATGCTTGGGAGAGGAGCCTCTCAGTGGTGGCTGTGCCTTGCAGCTGAGCCTTAATCAGGTCAATAAGAATGGATTTTGCTTCACGCTCCCAATGGAAGGCTGTCACATGAGCGTGGAATAGAAGTCCACAGATCTTTTGGACAAACTAGACTTACCCAGGAGCCACAGTTGGTCAGATTGCTGTTTTGAAGCCAGTCAGTTGAGCTACTCTGTATTTCACAACTCATCTATTTGCTATGGGTTAGCAAATCTGTTGGCCCCACTCCATCTATGACAGCTGTATTATTGCCTATAACACTGCAGGAAAAAAAGGAAGGTGCTTTACATCTTTCTTAGGTTATTACTGCAGACTGATCCATGCAGAGTTCTGCAGGTGCAGGTTGCAGCCCTGGTGGCTCACTACCCACCCACATGCTTGCAGGCACCTGCGTGGCCAGTGCATCTGCTCTGCAGAGCCCCAGGCTCATGTGGGGGCTTGGGGATCATCTGTGCACCTGTCTGGGCTCACAAGGTTTGAGTGGCATTTCCACAAGGACTTTCAGCTTTCATCCTCAGCTGCTGCAAAGCAGAAGATAACCACAAATGCATTTTTCAAAATGAGTGTGTGTCTGCATCACTACTAGTTCCCAATCCAGAAGAGCAGCTCTGCATTTGCCACAAATCCATGTTCTCGCTGCTCCTGAAATCCCAAAGCCAGTGTGAATGAGAGGACTTGAATAAATGTCAACTATACGATGCGGGTTAAAATCAGCTGAAAATCTGGAAGGCAGTGTTCAGAATGTGCACAACCATCTAACGTGCTTCACATGTAAATCAATCCCAAACTTTAGACTGAAATTCACCCTGCTTTGAGTCAGTCCCAAAGCTCACTCCCCAAAGATTTGGGGCAGTGGGGATCTTGAAATCAGGCTTCAATCTTGTGTGAGATCAATGCTATTTACACCTTACTCGGCAGCAACGACACCTCCAAAAAGGATTTGCTGCACCTTTTGGAGTAGCCAGGATTTGGGAGGTCAGCCTTTTTATTAACAGGCAAGTCTGTGCCATGTGAGGAACAGCAGAATTTACACTTGCCATCTGCAAAATGAATTACATGTTCCAGGCATCTGCAGCTTCATAAATTATAACACAGTGTCAACAGTGCACCTGTGAGGAGATTTTAGACAACAGGAGCAAAGAAATTGCCAGTGGGCCAAGGGGATGCACAGGCGGGAACACTGGGAAGGCATTTGGCTCCTACTTGCTTCAGCTTGCCTGAGCTTTTCCCTCCTGCATGCCCAGAAGCCAGCAGATTTGCACCACAGAAAGTCACCAAGAGTGCACACTTTTATCAGCCTTTTAAATGCCGGGCTCCTTGCTGTAAATAGGTGCGGGAATGAGGCTTGGCCTTCCTCTGTGGTCCCCCTTGAGCATCGCTGGTGAGGGGCCCTTCTGGGAGAAGGAGGCAGGCACGGGGGCCGGGGGGCTGGGGTTTTGCATATGAGATTAAGGTCTGGAAATCCTGCTCATTTCCCTTTTATCTGTCTGTGTACTGTAGCCCTGAAGTCTCTGCTTTCCCTGTGTTATATTCAGAGTGCAGAGTGACTCATCTGCAAGCACAAATTACCTTGCTAAAGTATTCTTAGGAGAAATAATTAGCCACAAGCACCTCCTCTCCAGCCTCCTGTATGTGCCTCGGGGGACTGGGGCGCTTGACATAAATCATTTAGTCCCGAGCCCTAGCACACACCTTTCCCAAAGGACTCCGTAATTGGCAAAGTAGTTGCCAACCGGGTTTAAAGTGATTTGAAATTGTTTTCCATACAGCCTTGCTGATAGCAAAAGGTTTCCCCCTTTCCTCAAGCATGAGTTACAGTAACATGATTGGATGTAACCCGTTATTCAGTTCAAGCTGTGATTCTGATACGGTATAGACAATATAAATTCCCCAGAGCTCTGTGAGGCCACCTCAATGGTCCATTTAAGTCCAATTCAATTAGGCTCACTATAGTTCTTAGGATTTCTTAGGTATGTTTGCAGCAGCCTTGGGGTTTGAATGTGAGAACAGTATTCATCTAGGAGTTTTAAATTAGGTCTCAGGTGTCATCATTCCAAATGAATTATTACAGTGGTGTGTTCATGCCATTACAGGTAAGGTTATGTTAGTATCTCCACTCAGCCATATTAATGCACCAAGGGCCGGAGCTTGGTGTGTAAGGTCCTTGCCTTACAGTGTCTTCTTTAACCTCTTTTTCAAAATAATAGGGCTGCCAGGCACCAAACTGTATTTAAAATACATGTAGATAGGTTGTTTACTTTCAGTTTCTGACTGATTGTCAGCAAAGTAGATTAGAAGATGCTGTTACACCCGCAGCACTGCCAGTGCACTTCCCTCCACAGGGAGTCAGGGGAAAGGGACCCTGCCTGGGCTGGCTCACCCTCACTGCCTATGGGAAATAGGTAGGCAGTGAGGAAGAGAGTGCTGGGATGGGCAAAGTAACAGGGGAGGACTGCAAACCACTGCCTTGCTCATGCCTTCCTTTCAGTCATTGGATTTTGGAGTCCTGGTTTTGCTTTATTTCCCTAGCCACAGCTGATGGGGAGGGAAACATAAAGATTTTGCTTCCCCCAGCTTTTCTACATTTGTGTCTGCATCTGATCTCTCTCTGGTATTTAACGCTCCTCTCAGTGCTTTCAGGAATTAGTGTGGTGAGGGGAGGGAAGCACTTCAGCAGTCCAAATGGCCCCTCCATATTTCATGTCTACAGATGGACACCATTTGGTTCCTTATAACAAGGCGATGAAAATGCCAGGTATGTAGATGAAGCTTACTTCAAAGAAGAAAAAAAAAGAAGCGTAGAAGATGTTTAATTTTTAGCAGGGAGCTCTGGAAGCCTAACTGGCATTTGGATTGAATCCTGAAACCAGTATCCAAAGGTCAAAGATAGCATGTCTTTATTGGCCTACATGTCAAAATTATTTTCATTGTTTTACTCTGGTCCCATCTAGTGGCTCCAACAGAAAGTGAGAGCCCCTTGGCCCATTGCTGTATTAACCAGAAAAGCCACAGTCCCACTAGGGCTAAACAGAGAAGGGGCAGAGGATATTTCACAGACCTGAGAAACAAAGCAATCAGTTAGCCTTTATATGGTTTCACACTGGCTGTCAGGTCTCCTGGATTCAAGCCTCCTGAGACCCATATAGTACTTTCTAGAAGAGTATGCTACCCCTCACAGTTACAACCTTTTCCTATTGTTTTTATCCTAGAAATTTAAGTTAGTTTATCCCCATTCTGATTTGCTATGTCTTTCCTCTACGCTCCTGGGAGAAGCATGTCAATATTTTGCCTGTGTTATGTAGGGGAATAGTCAGAAGAAAAGGCTCAAAATCTCTTTCCTCTGCTCTCTGTCATATCTCTGCTAGGGCAGACTGTAGCCCTAAGGTCCTTCCAAGATCAAATAAATGCCTCCAGGAAGAAAAGATCAAAGGAGAAAAAAGCTTAAGAAGTCACTAGTCTGGGTATTTCCTTCTATTAGAGTGGGCCATCATGATTCAAGTACTCTCCTGAGTTACAAAAATTGAGGGGCAAAGCAAGTTTCTCTGGGGACAGAGGCTCCTAGGTGAGAGAGAGCATCCATAGGGCAAATCCACACAGTCATGACTCACTTTTCTCTTCTCCCAGCCATCTAGAAAAGAGATGCATATAGCAACATTAGTACCAATTATTTCCAAGACTGTGGGCAGTGCAACACTAGCATGAGCTTTTGGGCACCTCACAGCCAGGGTCCCATTCTGGCTAAGCACAGAGAGTTGGGGTCTGGGAAGGTCACAGTTCTTCCTCCAAAGGCATTTTGGCCACACACTGAGGAATGGCTCTGCTGTTTCTAGGTCTGAGCTGACATATCTTGACTGCCTCATTATGCCATAGGAGCTTTTCTGAGGAATTAAGACTAACTGGGGAATACCTGCACTGTGCATAGATGACCACTTAACCAAATATGTTAGGTCACCTGCTAGGTGACCTAACATATTTGGTTAATTTCATTAATTTTCTTATAGCCAGCTTCGGTTTTCAACCCTAAGTTTTGTTTCTTCACTCTTCCATGGCAACTTCCTCACTTCTTTTAATACTGCTACTATTAAAGTACAATTGAGGTCACTTCAGAGTGTCACTCATGGGACTGTCCTTTGTTTGCAGAAAGTCAAGGGAATTAGATCCCAATGACTTAGTCACATATGTACATATTTTATTGGATCAAGACTTCAGTGAAAGGGAATGTGTTAAAAATAAAAATAAGTATTTCCTAAGGAACAATGTTCCTTTGCAACATTTTACCTTGTTTACTAGAACATTTTTTTCTGGGAAAGCCTATGCCTTCCTGAAATTTTATTTAAGTAATTAATTTGTACAGATGTATTTTCTTACCATTTAACTAAATTATTTTGCTAGAAACACTTTTGGAATTTTCTGCATCAACTGTACAATGAAGATTTAGTAGAAAAACAAGATGCCAACTTTAAACCTTAAGAAAGGTAGGACATTTCACATGAGAAGAAAACCTTGACATCCCTACAGAGCTAATCTAAAGCCAGATTGGCAACTGGGAGCAAAAAAACTTCCCTAAAACAAATGCACAACAGCTCTATTTTGGACTCTCAGGGACCAATCCTCATCCACAAGGAGCTTCCATTCACGTAAGTATTGGAGAGGAGGGAAAGAGAAGAAGATTTACTTTCCCATTGTCTCTCTGCTTGCTCAGCCCTACAGCCTGCTGCACCTAACCTGTTTCCTATGCAAAGCAGAAGTATTTTCAGGTTTGCCTAATGTTTTACTGTCTGCAATCATCCTCTTGGATGATCTGAGTTCACTGGTGTTTGTCAACTGTTGTCTGCCCTGGGAGCACCTGAGGACACTTCCCAGCCCCCTGACTGGGCAGCCCAGTTGCACCCCAGCTGCGCATCCAGGCAAGACCAGCCACATGCTGCTTTCCCCACGCCTTGCTTGCTCCAGGAAGCAAGTGCTGACTGGGGATGATGTGCTTTTCCTGGCCCACTTCCTGGCATCCTGCACCTCAGCCGCCATGCTCCGGAGGTCCATGAGATGCAGCCTACTCGTCCTGGCTGGACTCCCGCTGGCCTCAGACCTTTGCGTGCAGAGAAGAGATTAAGTCTTTACTATAAGGGTGGTGAGGCTTTGGATCAGGTTGCCCAGAGAATCTGTGGATGCTCCATTCCAGGAAGTGTTCAGGGCCAGATTGCATGGGGCTTGGACCAACCTGGTCTAGTGGAAGGTGTCCCTCTCCATGGCAGGTGTGTTGGAACTAGATGAACTTTTAAGATCCCTTCCAAAAACCATTCCATGATTTTATGAGTCTATGAAGTGAGCAGGCACAGGAAATGTCAAAGACACCCTAAAGCTACCGCTGAGGGATCCTGCTAATTTCATCACAATTTCCTTCCACCATCAATAAGTAACAGACTATGGCAAACAAGGACGCTCGGCACCGACACCTGTAGCATCCATACCTCACATCCCCAGCATCCATACGGACCCTTTGCGTGAGACGGGGCTGCTCGGAGCCCCTCAAAGCACCAGATCCCGCAGTGAATGTGAAAATCCGTACTCTGACACCCCATTGCCACCATCCCTCCTGCTCCCGTGTCTTCTGGGAGGTTTCCGCGGAACAACAGTGACATCCAGTGGCCGTATCCACTCGGCCGAACCGTGGGATTCCTGCTGCAGGCATGACTCGGGAGCATTACAGATGCTTTGCCTTCGTTACGGAAAAAAACCATGTGCCGAGAACTGCACAGGCTGGTGAGAGAGCAGCCCTAAGGGACGTGTATGGCTCACCTTCCAGCAGCAACTCTGCTCGCTGCTGAAGGCAGCTGGGCAGTCGCAGGTCAGTCAGGGGAAATCAGAAACTTTTGTGAGGGGGAGAGGGTATTTCTCAAGGGGCAGGTCAACTCTATGCCTCTGGCCACTAACCCCCTAAAACCACAAAAGGCATGGGGTGTAGCCCCACATAAATGAAATTGGCTTGGTGTTGTTTTTCCATCTCCTCATTTCAAACCTCAGGACTGTGCCTGTAAATTTTCCAGCCACAGGTCAAGGGACTGGGAAAAAAAAAAAAGGCAAATGCTGTGATTCTCCTGATATCTGCCCATCACTGGAACCTTGGCTCCAAAATAGTGAGTATTGGGAAACAGGCAAAATCAAAGGGTCAGTGATGCTGCAACCTCTCTGACTTTTTTTCCCCAACAGTCCAGCTTTAGTATAAACGATGACAAGAGCTACCCTTACAAAACTGACCTGAGGCTAAGTCTGCACTGGAAACCTCTATCTGTGGAACCACATTGGTTTAAGCAGTGACATTTTTACTCCTGTTTTTTATTCCTGGTAAATCCCTAGAGCAGGATTAGCTGTACTAGCAAAAAGTTCCTGTGAAGGAGTGATGGCAGGCAAGTTAACAGGCAGTAGTCTCCACTCACTAGCAGTGCCTGGGGCAGCCCTAGCTCATCCTTGGTGGCCTTTCCTCCTGACCCTCCTCGCTCTGAATCTTAGCCCGCTGCCCTTGAGCTGTGACTGTGCTGGTGGGCTCTGCACTTGTGCCAGCTCAGCTCTCCTGCTACAAAGCAGTCCTTCATCATCACCCTTGCCTTGTCTAGCAACATCCCAGTATTTCTGAGAATAAGCATTTACTGGCAACAGTACTGATTACAAGTGCTTCAAGGTAATTTGCCACAACTCCTACACCAACCTTTCCTCTCATAATATCTATAATAGTAAAAAATACTCAACAGGTGGGAAAATGCCATCATAAAGGAGGGAGGTCTCCATGCCTCTGAGTAATTTCTTGTGCATTAAAGATGAAGGACTGGAGTAACTACATGAGAAGCCACTTCCCAATGTCATTATTCTGCAACAGTGCAGCTATTATGGCTGCACTGTAGATATCATAGCTATAACATTTAAATAAGTTACATGGATGATGAGAGGAATCCATGACACATGAATGTTGAGAAGTGGCTTCTTGGTCCCTGAGAGGAAAAAACCCAGATAATTAATTAAGGTAAATAGTAGCCTTATTTCTAGCTTTCCCAGTTGCTCTAGGAACATTTGGAACTGTCGGTGAATTGGAAGAAAAAATCAATAACTAATTGAGAAGTAAACATTTGCTGTTACAAGTCATCCCCTTCAAACTCAAGCCACAGAAGGGGGAAACCCTCTTCTTGTAAAATTTCCACCCCTAATTCTGGCTGAAGACATTGACAGGACATTAGTATGGCCACCTCTACCTGCCACATGATGGATCTGAGCGAGGACAGAAACCCTAGGGGCCTCCTGCTAGATCCCCTCACAGCAACGCTTGGGACATCCTCCCTGTCCCGACCGTGCGCTAGCCCTCCTAAGAATCACTTTCTTTCTAAAAATCCTGGAAGTCATTTCCTCACTCGCAGTGAACATTTTGGGGATGCCATGGGCATCTGAGCAGAGCTGGACCTATCCTGGATGAGATGGCACCAGTAGGTGACTGTTGGCACAGAACAGCCAGTTCCAGAGGCACGCCTGTGGGTGCACACTCAGGACATGAAAAACTCTCCTTTCACGTAATACACCCCACTGATCTCATAATGATAAAATTCTTTTCTACCTCTGCCATCTTCATAGTTACCACTGCTGTCTGCCCTGGCAGGCAGAGGGATATGCTCTCTGTCCTCATCAGGGAACTACTCACATTGCAGAGCACCCACAAATGTTCCATGTGTGGAGGCCAAGGAGGAGGAGAACAGCCTCAGTTTTTCCACTCCTAGCAGCTGCAGTAAAAGGATGACTGATAGAGTCTGTAAGAAAAACCTTCTCACCCAAGTGGATTGTTTAACAGTGTTGGTTACTGCTGCTGTCTTCCCCCTCCCCAAGCCTAACAGGGAAAAACCCATGGGAAACCAGCTGCTGCTAGGTGTGCAGCAGCTCCAGCAAGAGGCCTGGGTCAGAAACAGCAGTGGTAACATGCCAGGACTCCTGGAGCTGGGGTACAGCTGCACTAGAAGTAGGTGCCAAAATTACACCAGCACCTCATTAACCTGGAGAGGCAGCTCTGTGCAGTGCAGAAGGCAAGGATGACCAAGAAGGGGGAGGCTGGGGTGCTGCTTGAGTGTCAAAGCACAGGCAATAATTGATAGCTCCATGCTGGCAGGCAGCAGTGAAGGAGAAATCTGTATACTTGTCCTCCCAACATGAGGAAAGAGCTGCATGGTTCTCTAACAACCTCGTTTCAGCATAGTCTTCCTTCATGTGTGTAATAGCTACCAGTAGCAGCATCTCTTGTCAATCGCTGACAAAGGATCCCACCTGGCACTGTGCAGATGCTGTCTCACAAACAACAGGCCACCAGGAGAGGTGTTGAGTGTTGGAAGACTTATAGGAATCAAACTCTTCTTTGTAAAAGAGAAAAAATGTGGGTGGTGAGAAAGATAGGGAGGGAAACCTGCTGTGAGGAAGTACAATAAGGGGAATAAAACTTACAGGAAAGAAGACAGTGGCCCAGACAGGCTGGTGTGGTGAGTTCTGTGCTGATTTTGGTCCCCTTTCCTTTTTTGGTTCTGTGCTGATGCTGGTTATTATCCCTGGGGACCAGAAGTGGGGCTGTTATGGGAATCTACTGCAACGTCAGTGAAGTCCATCACTTGTTGGTCTTTGCTGTCACAATCCTATCACTCTTGTCCTGGTATATTTAGGCCATAAGTCCTTCATAAACTCACACCCCACTGAGGTTTGAGTGAGGAACTTAAAATATTTTGCTTGTGTATGCAATAACTTGCCATTCTTAAATAAGTTCATATTCGACTTGGTCTAGCATCAAGATAATGTTTCAGCAGTTCTGTCCTCTCCTTAAGTCTCTACAGCCAGCAAAACTCTGCAAATCTGCTGACTTATATCCTGTTAAACTGTGTCAGTATCTTCAGTCATGCGTACTGCCTTCAGATGGAGGTCTGAATTTCCAGAGATAGTTCCTACAACTCATTTTAACTCATAAGACTTCCAAGTAGTTGTCATTTCCTTTCCTCCAGGAAGGGCCAGTAGGTAAGAGGAAAGACCCACGCCGTGGTGTTTTGACCAGATACTTCACTATCCTTCCTTCTTATCAGTTTAAGTTCCAAAGGTGTTTTTCCTCGTCTATAAATATCAGTAAGTATGGATGTCAGGTAGCACCGTGTCTATGGCCACAGACATTACTCTACAGCATGTCTTCATTTTTCAACTTTTTGTTTTGCAGAGGCACAGCTTCTCTTGCTCACCTAGCAGACTGAGTCATCTGACATTACATTTGCACTTTCTTAGAGGCCAGCAGGCTTCAGCTACTAAGCCATCATCATCCAGCCTCCCCCTATGGGCATAATAAGCTAATTTATACCCACAATCAAGCATCTGTGATACCATTTGTGCTGCAGATACTGTGGATGGAATTGATGATTATTCAGATCTTGTGTTACCTGAGGAAAAACTGATTTATTTCCCCACTGAGTGGAGCAGTAACTAAAACCAGTATGGATGAATTCTGCTTTTTCAATGTGCCTTGGCTGCATGCTAATAGTTTGGAGTCTAGGTGACTCATTCATTGGAGAAACTTTGCTCTCTGAATTATTCACTTATTCGTCCTACTAAGCCAGATAATAAGAGATGGCAGAACCTTTCCTTATCTCTCAGATGGTACATTAATATCTTTTAAACATTCATACTCTGCCCAAATATATGCATTTCAGGACCTGTTTTTTCCTGTGTTCTTTTAACTTGGTTGATTTGATATTCTTTTATTCTAACTTCACTTGTATCATGAAGGTTTGGATGGGAATAGAGCCATGCTTCCACACAAAAAAAGAAGGTGGGTTCCCTTTTTTACACAGACATCTGATGTGTGAGGATGATCAGCACTTATCCCCTATGATGAGGAACACCATAGCTCTCTTTCTTGTGCTATAGCCATTATCTGTATCTAAAGATACAGTCACTTCAAAATTATTTTAAAACACAAACAACTCTGTATGAGTGAATTCATCATCATTTACACAGATTACAGTAGCTGTTCTCTGAGTAAAAATCTAAGATACACATTGCTTCTTGTGTATATTCAAAACAGATTTATGACACCTTTCTGTCTGCCCTTTTCCTTACACTGACCCCCATTTCAAATTCATCTCCTGCCTTACAGTCCTTTGCTGCACCAGGGCCAAGCTTCCCAACAGCAGACCCCTTCTGCCTGCCCTCCTCTTCCCAAGGGCCCTGCTCCTCTGTCTGCTTTGCTTCCCATTCAAGCCACAAGAAGCAGATGAATCTACTGCTACCTCCTCTCTCCTTGTCACATCTTCTTCTGCACTAATCTGTCCTCCTGGACCATGCTTTCCCCAACAAAAACTGGTCACTGACTGTGTCCACAAGCTGTTCCCAGCTATTCCAGCAAAGATGAATCACTGAAACCCTGCATCACAGAGATTCAAGTCCAAAGGAGAGTGAGGTTCCAGAAGGCCCTGTATGCTGGCAGAGTGCTATTGCTCTCATATATGTATCCCCACATCATTATTTATTGCCATATATTGTTAATGGGGAACAATACTGAATCCAACAACAGACAGACAAGATAGGTCTGATTCACCACCTTAGATCCCTTTTCAAGACTCACTTCATCCAGAATCTCTGAAAGCTGAGATGAAGTCACAGATAGCTGAGGTGTTCTTCATGTACGAATTTCATTTCATTTTATTGCGCATCAAGGCTGTTAACTCTTTCTCAGGGAAGGACCAGATCATTCTGTGATTATAAAGCACCTAACACAGCCAAATCTCAGTCCAGCTTGTCTATCAGCCTCCAGTTATGCGGGTCATAAGAGTATCTGATTGCATGCCTCTCCCTTTGTCCCTCACTTGGATCTTCCCAAGTGAGAAAATCTATCAAGGACCAAGTCACTCTTTGCATTGTCTATTGCAGCAGACTCCTGTCCCAAGTACCTCTACAAAATTAATAAAACATGATAGTATGTAGAAAGTCTTTACTCACATTGCCTTTTTTTTCCATTTAGTCTTACAAGAGAAACGTAGCAAGGTCATATGTAATGATAATAATAATGAGATTGGGGTAATTTAGAACATATATGAGGACAGTTTTTGATCACAATAAGGTGAAACACCTCTTTTCTCCTGCTGAGGCCTATTTGCTCTGAGCCATTATTTACCTCTGGCTCTTCACAACCCTGCTGTGCTAATACTGTTTCAACAGAGATTTTTAACATTTAATGAAGGTGCTATGTTAGATTTTAACCAACTGATTGTTATATTCTGCATTGCTGAGCTTAGTATTTCCCCCTCACTTTTTTCAGGTGAAGCATTATGTTTCATTTCAACCAAGACAGTCTCTGAATAGACCAAATTTAAATATCTGAAAACTTTCTTGCATTTTTCTCCACTTAGAGATAATAAAGTAGCACATGAAAGGAGTGCTTCTGAAGTTTAGTACTGAACAACACATTGAGAAATAAATAGCATGGTCAGTAATGGGTGAGAGAAAGAAATGACATGATGAGCGCTATTTTAAGAAGAATTAACACTTTCAAGGAGAATAGAAAACACACAGGGATTGTGTGTGGCCTGTGGATATGAGAATGGGAGAGACCCAAATTCCTTCTTGCACAGCCAATGTAAGCCATAGAAATACACTTCATGTGTGGTTGTACCTTGTAGAGTCAAGAAACAGTGAAAATCCAATGCATATACATAAAGACACTGGCAGAACTGAAAAAAAAAAAAAGGTCTTCTTCAGAGGTATCCAGAGTCCTGTGGGTCCATTCTACTTTTCTATCTAGCTGAGAGCAATAAGCCATCCCTTTGCAGCAAAAGGAAAAAAAAAAAAAGGACAGTGTTAAATTACCTGGCATCTATTTTAACACATCTTCCATTCTGGGACCTTAATTATATCCAGGTGGTGTCCAGGTGCAGTTGTCTGGACTATCTCCATTGGGCACATTTGCTTCTAGAATAGTCTGGTTAGTGGCTTTTTTGTTTTAGAAAAATGTGTTCTCCTGGCCACTCATTATGGGCTTCCACTCTTCCCAAATTTTCCCTGTGTCCCCAAACTGAATAGTAGGTAATCAAAGCTATAAATAAAAGACACCCACTTTGACAACTGAGACCACTTCTAACACAGTTTATACAATACATTCAGCCTCACTAATTTTTCCAAAATCCACAGCAAAGGCATATTTTAAAGCATGCAATGTTATTTCTGAGGTGAATATAGTTTGAGTTTTTTCTTTTCGTTCTTGTGACCACTGAATCTCACCGCGAAATTTAAAAAATGCCCTGGACTTTATGAAGCAGTTATATGAGAAGAAAGCAATAATAATAAAAAAAACACTGGCGCCAATATACAAGAGCTTAAGGACAAAAAACCCCTGAAAACCAAACAACATTGTTGGAGGACAAAGGCATTTTCCAGTGATCACCCACTGAGTTCCACCACCACCTTTGGTTATGCCGCAAAATCTCACTGAGGTTGTTCAAGAGCTAAGAGCTATCAGAAGTGTCATTATGACAGGCTATGACAGCCTAGATGTAGGTTAGCAAACAAATGCTTCTAGAGGTAATATGGTCTGACAGCATCATTAACTGGGATGGCCAATAAGTTTCTTCATCCTCAGACCTCTTCATCCAGCAGACATGAGATTCAGTCTGGACTTGATTTGGTCATATTCAAGGCACTATACAAGAGAGCTGATTAAAGAAAATATCTTTTGAGAAGTTATTATAAAGTAGCTCAGCTTATATTAAATGGAAAAATTTTTGTAAGTCGTTAATTTTAAAGAGTAAAAGTGCAGGTAAGTCAGCCAAACTAAATATTAAATACAAAGAAAATGTTTGGCTTCCCTGAGACAAAGATGACTAGCGTCCTCAAATAGGAAGGATAAGATAATATCCCGCCTTAAGTTAGGACAGTTCTGCCACAAGATTTTTCAAGTCTATTAGTAAATCTCTTTGATAAAGTAATTGGGTTGTGGATAGTGCCATAGGACTGGGGAACAACAAGGGTATGACCTGCAATTAAGAAGGTGAAAAAATTAACCCATATTTACAAGTCTATTAGAGCCACTTGAATAGCTTGCTTGGCTTTAAAATAGCGTTCTGTGGGGAGTCTAATTAATGATGCAGAGGTAAAAGCAATATGGGATAAAATGCAACATGGGTTTACTAAAAGTAGACCTTGCCAGACTCACTCAATTTCTTTTTTTGAAAAGGTAACTGTGAGAGCAGCAGGGGAGGTATTTCCAGTAAAAATAGGGAAGCATTCATGGCTTTGTACGAGGCCCAGGTGATACCATATGGAAAACTGCATACGATCCTGGTCACCCATGTTTCAGGGAGATACCTTCCAGCTGGAAGAGGCACAGAGAGGTCAGTGGGAAGGTTAGGAAAGTGGATGTGAGATTTTCTGGCTGTTCAGCCTAACAAGAGGTGGCTAAAGGGGGATGTGTCTGTGAGAAGCAGCTCAGGGAAAAGAAACCTAGATAAAACAAAAAAACACTGGCACACAACCTATACATACAAAGTGGTCAAGAGTAAATTCAGGCTGGAAGGAAAATGAGCTGCAAAAGGTTTTCAGCTCAAGCAAAGGTTTCCAAGGAGAGTTGTGAGACAGACAGCAAATTACAACTCAGGTTGAGCAGCGAATATGTGAGAAAGAACTGCCCAACAAAGCGACCAGAGAGTAGGGAACTGCCAGACAATTAAAGGTTGTCTTCATTTCCTCAGTTCCCACTCGGTGATTTTGGAAGACAATTGCGACGGTTTTACATAAAACACATGCTCTGAACTAACTTTCAAATCAAATTAAATGCTGAGAAATGCAGCATAAAACTAGCATTACTATTAATTTTGCAAAATAGCAATTAAATACAAGGTTACTTGACAATATAAGCGGATCACTATGATATTTTACAAAATTTGTATTAAAAATGTCTTGTATTCACTGACAATTAATATCATCTTAAAAATAATTTAACATAGAATGATTTAAGTTGGAAGGGATCTTAAAGATCATTTAGTTCCAAGCACCCTGACACGGGCAGGGACACCTACAACTAGACAAGGTTGCTCAAAGCCCCATCCAGCCTGTCAGCTTTGAAACTTGATGGACTTGACACAAACTCTGCTGCATGAAGAAGGCTTAAATTTTTTAAAATATCTGAGAGATAGCCTACAAAGCTGCAGCTAAGCTGTGTTAAAGGTTTAAAGACAATTTATTATTTTCTACCGATCTAAAATCCTTAAATCACCTTAAATTCTTAGCTCACCTAAGACCTTAAAATAGAAGATCTTAAACTTCCTGTGTCACTGTATCAAGCATTAATCTGATCAATATTTACTAGACTTATGTAGATGAAAGTATAAACTTTATATTATTAAAAAGTTGTGGGGTTTTAGAAATGTCATGGCTGAATGTGGCTTTCTGCTGACTTTGCCAAGGCAGTCTGCATTCATGTGAAGGTTCACTCTTCATATATTGTTTACTCTCTGTATTGCAAATATCCATTAAGTTTGGGGACCCCTCTTGGTCATTTATGCAGTTGGAGACCACCATAAAAAGGAATAGTCAAATTACACCATACCAATTTTTCTTGTATGACTAAGGAATGCATCCCACAATATTTGAAGTTAGGATGAATAACTGCACTTGATCATTTTGTTGTCCTTCAGTTGGGTTTTAGTCATTCATTGCACAATAGTCACAAAGATCATGAAACATAAATGAACTTGCAGCTAGTCTTTTACTTTATTTTTCAAATCTTATAGAACCATAAAGGCTGGAAAAGACTTCCAAGATCATGAAGTCCAACCTTTAACCAAATACCACCATGCCCGCTAAAACATACTACAATGTGCCACATCTACTCTTCTCTTGAACACTTTAAAGGATGGTGACTCCACCACTTCCCTGGGGAGCCTGTTACAATGCTAAATCACTTTTTCATAGAAGAAACTTTTCCTGATATCCATCTAGAACCTCCCCTGGTGCAACTTGAGGTCATTTCGCCTTGTTCTATTGCTAGTGTCATGGAAGAAGAGGCCAACACCAACCTCGACACTACCCCTTTCAGGTAGCTGTAAGAGCAAAAAGGTCTCTCCTCAGCCTCCTTTTTTCTTCTCTCATTTCCAGAGAAACTTTACTTTCCCTAGTCAGTGTTAAGTAGCCTTGTACTTCCTCCTATCACATATTTTGTTGCAAATAAAGAGTAGTTTTGCTTCTTCTTTCTGTTCCCCTAGCAAAAACACATAGATAGAAAGAGAACTTTGTTTTCCCCAGCACTGAAGAGGTGGTCACAGCAGTTAAAGATGAGAGAAGGAAAAAAAGCAAAGAAAAGAGGCTTTAAAAGACTAGCAGCTCCTGTTAACTGGAGCTACCCTGAATATTACATGGAATTCGTGACTCAGAAGAGAAAGAGGACTGCAGCACCTTCATATACCTCAACAATGCAGGGGTGATGGGGCAGTCTAAGGACCCAGCCAAAGTGTCTGCTCAAAGGTCTTCCATACTGGCCCTTGTCTCTCTGCTTCACCCTTTCAGCAAACACCTCAAAAGCATTCACTCTTGATTAGTAAGTAAACAGATTATAGTCTGGAAACCTCATGGGACAGCATTTGTAGCTTAATTTGAGGCATTAAGAAGGAGTAAATATATTTTGTCTATAAATTGGAGCATTTAGAGAGAAAAAAAAGGAATCAGGGGATATTGCCCATCTTGGAACACACAAGCCCAAGGAAAATCATAAATTAGGTAAACCTGCCCTTGGTACTTCTTGTTACATGCAAAGATAATTTAGAATCGGAGACCATGCAGGCTGGGCCATACAAGTCCCTGTGCTCAGGTTACCAGGTCTGGAAGGTGTTTCCTTTCGTGCCGTGTTGCCCACCTCAGACCTCTGCCCTCGTCTCTCTTGGGCAGCGCACAGATATCAAATTCACGTCATAGCTGTGGAGCCCCTTTTGCCTCCTAGGAAAGCTAAATTGGAGGCTAAGCTCCCTGACTGTCAGCAAAACACAGCTGATGGCAGGAGCCACCAGGCAGCCACTTCTCTTTGCAGGCTGCTGCCCCACCTCAGGCTCAGCCAGAAGCCCGTCAGGTGCCACAGTGGCAGCTTCCCTTTCAATTAATAAATCTAAACCAGGAAGAGCACAGAGAGGCAGGAATTATGCAGGGCAAAGGGGAGAAGGCAAAGGCTAACAGCCTGAAGCAAGAAATCCAAGATGAAAAGGTCCTAAAAGCAAGGTCCGCCAGAAAGCACCCACACAAACTCTTACGCTGGTGATTTTTGCTTTGGAATGATCGGGGGAATGAAGGAGAGGAGGCAATGGCTTCAAGTCCAAAAAATAAACAGACACACTCCAGGAATACTAATCAGTACAGAGAGACTTTGAGTTGCTCCACTGTGAGTGAGGTAGTACCCTCTCTGCAACCTGGCCATAAAGCTGTGACATTATCAGCAGTGCAAAAGTTCAGCTCATACTTTTCTCTCTCTGGGAAGGTGACATGTCAAAAATGAGGAAAAAAAGCACATTTTTTCAACCCCAGCAATTTGATAAACTACACCCATGTTACTAACATACTTTTTTAAAGGATCTAGCAGATTAGAAGGGGAAAAAAAATACTCTATTTAAACTCTCAGAGCTTTTCCAGCACAGAACTGGATATGGCATAGCACTGAATTGCACCTGTTGCTCTGCTCTGGTTCCTTTTCTCATGAGAAATACATCCAGAGAAGTCTGCTAGATCTCTCTAGCAGTTGATTCTGCTGATTTTCAGATCCATTCTAGCACCTAAGAAGATATGTGAGTTGAGACATTGAGATACAGCTCAAGGCCTTTACCAAAACCAGAGGGGGGTTGTGTCTTCGCTGTTTCAGTAGTCAATTAATTACTTCCTCTCACATACCCCATTTGGTTCAGGCTTTTTCTTTCTACCTTTCAAGATCTGTGTGGTCCAAACAGAAGTACAGCAATTCAACATGTTACACTCAGACACACCAGCAGTCTGCATATGCTAGTCTGTGTGAATAGTTGAAGCTAACCCAAAAGTAAGCTGCTGACAAAGGGCAGCAGGAAAGGTAGGAGAGATGGACAACTTCTTTAGCAGGAGCCCACAATTCAAATAGCTTAAATAGCCTAATGAGAACAAAGCCTTCTATGTCAGAGGAAAGGGCACTTTTTTCCAACGAACCAATGCTGAGGACCTGCTCTCAGCTTGCTATGACTCTCTCCCTTTTTCCATGGGTGATATAAGGCTCTGCTTTAAATTCTGAGCACAGGACAATTTCTATGCAGGACACCTTAGGAAGAAGTTCAGCACTAATTTATGATTATCTGTGTAACTAAAGTCTTATTTTCTTCGCCAGTGTAATAAACCCTTCCCCTAATCTTTTTTGCAGCAGAGTAAATATTAGATGTAATACAGCAGATCTGGTGATGATTTTAGCAGAAAGGTGCTGATGTCAGACCCTAGAGGACTGTACATATAAATGGCACCTCTTGAAAAATCCACGGATTCGCAAGGTTTAGAAATACCGTGTAGCACTAGTGACATCTGCAGGAACTTGTTGGTTTGAACAGCGAGAGGAAAAAATGCCAAAATGAAGCTTCTCTGAGAAGCTATCGCAAGGAAAACCAGCAGACGCACTTGCAGCACCTGCCATCACAAGTCTACCAGGGAATGAACAGGCTCACTCAACTGTGGTCTCAAGGGATTAAGTCAGATCCCTCCTCTAAATCACACTGATTTTGTTGGCAATAAAGGTGGTTGGGGAAAGCTGGCCTGCTGCTTTACAAGGCACCTACACGGCAGCGTGACTGCCCTCATCCCTAGGAGTGAGAAATAAAGTGGCCTAGGTAGGGTGACCAGGAAACACTGGCATGAAGAGAACAAACACAAATGTTGTACTTTGTCCTACAGAAAATGGAGAAAAAGAGCAGCTGATTTTTAAAGGTTTCCACAGATCAAGAGAGAGCATATCAGTGAACAGTCACTGCTGGTTATATTGAGTCTTGTTGCAACCAATAGGTCTAGCGAATGCTCTTCTTTAAAGACAGAATGATAAAGGAGAATTCTTACCAAAAAAACATCCACATATTTAAGATAAAAATTTTGGGCAGAGTTGTTTAGCAAGGAGAAAAAATGAGAGAACAAGTATGCACACAAGTGAAGATCACAGCCCTGCACGAACATTTAAAGGCAGGAAAGTTTGATCCAGCTTGAAGTATAGTAGCCAGATCCTGAAAAAAGGGCTAGAGGGGAAAAGTCTTGAGAGGGCAATTCCTAGTGGTTACCAGTGATGTAAGAATGGAAACAGTCTGCCTCTGAGGCCAACCTCAGAAGTCCAGTCAAAACCTCAAAAAAATTCAAAAGATGGAGCTCAGAGCAGCCTGCAGGCACTCAGGTAGGTCAGTCAAGGACCACTCCAGTTTAAACATGTTCCTGGGCCCAAGACCACGATGTCAGGGGGGGAGCTCCAGGGGAGGTCAGTCATGGCAGTAAAGTCATACTGGGTGCCCACAAGGCACTCACACAAATAGCAATAACACTTAACTGTTCTTGACTAAGATTTGGTCAGCAACAGGTCCTGCATCAGAATTTTGGTTAGAGCCCAAATAATTTTTCTTATGAAGGACTACAAGATCTAGACAAATTCCTCCTAAAAAGCATGGCACTGTCTTTTATTGAACTCTGGCTTTTGGTTTTAGATGCACATCTGAATGCAGCTTACTTGTGCAACTTCCACAGGGATTCCCAGTCCATAAGAATCTTCTTGGTTTAAAACTTCCCCCTGACAATTCCCAATATTTCTGCATTTTGGCTGAAGGATGAGGGGTACAATGTACAGAGATCTTGTGAGACCCCACCTGGACTACTGCGTCCAGCTCTGGGATCCCCAACATAAAAAGGACATTGATCTTCTGGAGCAGATCCAGAAGAAGGATACAGAGATGATCCAAGGGCTGAAGGACCTCCCCTATGAGGACAGGCTGAGAGAGCTGGGGTTGTTCAGCCTGCAGAAGCAAAGGCTTCAGAGAGACCTTAAATGTAAAAGAGGCCTGGCAGAGAGCTGGAGAAGGACTTTTTACATGGGCAGGTAGCGATAGGACGAGGGGAATGGCTTTAAACTGAAAGAGGGTAGATTTATCTTGAAAAATTAGGAAGAAATTCTTTACTGTGAGGCTGGTGAGACACTGGCACAGGTTGCCCAGAGAAGTTGTGGATGCCCCATCCCTGGAATTGTTCAAGGCCCAACTGGATGGGGCTCTGAGCAACCTGGTCTAGCGGGAGGTCTCCCTGCCCAGGGTACAGAGTTTGGAACTAGATAAACTTTAAGGTCCCTTCCCACCCAAACCATAGCATCGATGCTATGGTTCTGTGACTCTATGATCCTTTGCCTTTCTCTGCTGCTAATAACTTCTACATCAGAACAATAAAAAGACTAATCTAGCCCCTCATCTAAACCACTAAATTTTTTTTGCCCACTAGCTTCTTTCTTACTCCCCTATGCTACTAACAATAGCTCACAAAAATCTGATGGAGACAAGACAACTTTATTTACAACTTATTTCCCAGTACAGTTGCAAAGGGTGCCAGAAATGGGCCAGAGATATTCCTGAAATGTCTGCCCATGCCCTTAAAACCAAGTTTGCACCAAGAAGCACCGTCCAGTTAGAGTATTTATTCTGACAACTTCTAACACATCAAGTCAGCCGAAATAGAGGCAGCGTGAGTTGTTTCCCTGCCCTCTGAGGACCTAGGCTTGTATCAACTAAACTCAACTTGCTTTTCCTTGCCTTTGCACAGGGCACTGCCATTGACTTCACAAGGCCTCAGGCAGCTTATAAATAAGTCCCTGTTGATACCAGCAACCAGCTGGTTTTCTGGCCTGTACCAAGGAGCTGTGGCAGAGAGCAGGCTGGTATGACAAGCAAGCAAATGACAGAATCACAGAATCAACTAGGTTAGAAAAGACCTCTGAGATCATTGAGTCCAGACTTTAAGACATGATTGAGGAAGAACAAAAAAAATATAACGTCATAAACATAAGAGTGTGTGTCCTTACCTACACATGGCAGTGGCTAAATTTCAAGGATATAATTTTAAAAACATAACCAAAACTTGATATTTGAATCCTCAGAATGAGATATTTCAATCCCTATTGCTAACACTATCAAAAGCATGTCTCATAGACATTAAGGAGCTATTTGTTCTAAAAGCTGGCACGAAAGGATCTGTTTGCACATGTTCATCATTATTGACTTTACAAGTTGCATTTTAAAAGAATGACAAAAGCTTTGCAGGGTAAAAGGCTGGTGCACACTGCACGTGAGGAAAACAGATGGGTGTAGTGGCACTTGTGTTTCATATTCTGACCTGCTTTGGATATATATATCTGCTCACTTTTAGCAGTAATTACAAGCCCAGCTCATTGGCCAAGATCCTATAACGGTCAGTGCTGTTTAGGCATTGACTGAAAAGATAACATTTAGTCAAAATAACAAGCAAGAAGTTTATTCAAAGAATGCTGGAGAGGTGATAGAAAAACCAATATGCTTTTGTAAACTCAGTTACAGCAGAGGTTTCATAAGTTTACATTTTAGCCTCTATTAGGTCAAACAGAAATGTAACAGGAAGGAAAAAATAATCAAAGGAAATTATAATAGGCCAAAGTCTTTAGAAGGATATAACTTTTCACCTCAACAGCTGAGTGTAACGATGGAACAAGACCAGGCTGGGCTGAATAATCACGTGGTCTGTTTGGAGATGATACCAGCATCTTCTTGTTGGATGTGTCATAATGCAGTTTTTTAATTAATTAGTGATTAGACAGGCAAATAAGGGTTGTGTCCCTGGCCATCATTCTCCTGACACTGAATTCACATTCATGTTTTCACCTGCAGGTGTAAGGATGACTCTTCTTCCTCAGCATTTCACGCCTGAACCTTGTTCAAGTTTATTCCCAAAAGGCTGACCATCCATCAGTGTTTCCTAGTATTTAAAAAACTTCAAAAATATCAGAATTGAGATTCTTCCCTTTTAGTTGTTTTTTGGTTTTGTTTTTGTTTTTAAAATTATGTATTTCTTTCATGCATTCTTTGCATTATATTTTTTTTTCGTCTGTTGTATCCCATCTTCAGCTGAGGCCTAACGAGCATTTCTCAGATCACAAGGTGGCCCATGAGGGAGTGGGGATGCACCACCACACCTTGCCTCAGCCAGCAGCAGTGGATTTTTCTCCCTCAAGGAGTAAGACCAAATACTATGCTTTCCTATGATCTTCTCAAAACTACAGCTGTAGAAGGCTTGTTTCTTGAAGAATAGCTGGACATTCACATAAATGCTTTACACACCTAAATCCTCTGCTGCTGCATCTGAGCAAACACACAGAGTAAAGTTCTTCTGAAGGGAACACATACACTCGAGTTTTTGAAAAATGGCCGAAAACCTTTAGTGAAAGGAAATAATCCCGCTAGGCGTCTGGCAACAAAACTCATAACTTAACTGGATGTTTGATGTAGGGAAAAATTAGATTCTGAATGCAATTCAAATTGTTAAAAAGAAATAGAACAGAGAAGATAGCAACTTTAGAATACTACGGCAAATACCCAACTTCATTGTATTTTTAACTAATATCACCTGTAAACACAAATATAAGTTCTACTGCAACTGAAGATAGTATCTTCAGCACCCAGAATTAAGATAACATGGATAGACTACTAGGCAAAGTCAGACAGAACCTATAAGTGGCCAGTTGAAATAGTTGGGAAAAGTACACAAACCTTGGGCATGCGCATTTGTCTGAACGAGAACATTTCACAGAAGCCTTATTTAGGCTTTCCAACTAGACTAATCTCTTGGAAAAGACTAAATCTAATTTCAAACTGTGGCAATTTACATCCCTCATCCAGCTCTTCTTGGTCCTTCGTTTTCTTTTTTCCTTCTAAAAAGAGCCTGATCTCAATGTGGCAAACTTTTTGGGACTTAATATTTTCAGAAAAGCCATTCGAAATTTAACATGACATAGAGGGTAGAGAAATGGATTCAGAGAGGAATTGATCCATAAAAGCCAAAAAGTTGCTTCATACAGGGCGTTATGGACACAAGTTCCTTGGCAGGCCCCACGAATAATCATTAATAAAGAGTATGGGGCCCAGCAAATGGTAAACACACAGACAATTATAGCAAGTGACTTTGCCATTTTCTTGTCCTGCTGCAGTTTTGACCTAGTCTTTGAACAGAGGGAAACAGAAAATTCATTTTCTGGAGTAACAGAATTCCCTCTGGATGAAATTGAGCAGTCAGTTACCAAAGACTCTTTCTTTGGTCTCATGGAAGAACAAACACTGTCCTCTGCTTCCGAAGAAGGAGAAGATGCTCCTGACCTTGGCAAGGGGCAAAATCTCCAGGACAGCCTGCTGCCCCTTGGAGGCTCACAGTCCTGCACACTGCCTTGCCGCTGGCGCCTCTGGATGCTGTGGAAGATGTGCATGTTGAAGTAGGTCACCAGCAGCAGTGGCACAAAGAACTCCAGGGTGGATGCAACGCAGGAGGAAGTACCAGTTGTCATAGAACTCGGCATAGCACTGATCTGCCGCTACTGTGCTGTGTCCGGCCACGTGCTCCCATAAGAGGATTGCTGGGCAGTAGAGGAAAAAGGCTAAGACCCATATGGCCACCATCTTGATGGCAGGGTTGGATGTTATTCCCTGCTGGGCTCTGTAAGATACCTGCAAGGGGAAAAGAAAGAAGAAGGTCAGACTTTTGAGATACATTTTGGAACCAAGAGAAGTAGCAGAAGAAGTCATCAAAGTGCGGGGTACTTTAGAGGTGTGGCTGTGCTGATCAGCTGAAGCTCACCCAAGCAATTCATTGATGTTGACATAGCACAGGGTTGTCTCTCTACAGGTTAGCGTAGCTGTACAAGGATTGTGGTCCAGGGGATGAAACAGGATCATCAGTCAGTACCTAGTAATTTGGTATGCCTTGTTTGAGATACCCATGATCCAAAGTGCCAGAGTAATTAGTACCTTATAGTTATTCAGAGCATGACTCCCATTCACTGGCAACTGCACTGCTTTTTACAGTATTTTGCAAACAAATAATGCTATATCCATCACAGAAGTCAACAGAAAATGTGGCGCATAGATTTAACACCCACCATTAAGAAAATTGCTTATTGGACACTTCATGAGAATGAAGTAATAGATTCCAGCTCTGCAATGTAGCCCTTAGCTGATGAAACTATAAAATCATCCCTTTTCTTCCTTCTCTGACCACTCCAGGGCCAGTACCTATTTTCCACTATATGCTGCAGATAGAGAGGTATATTGCAGCTCACATCCTGTTCCACCCCTTTCACAGGATGACAGAGTAAACAATTCTGGGAGCTTAGATATCCGATTGAAAACAAAAGTTCGAGTTAATGCCACATTCATGCAGGTGCTCTGAATTTTGCATTTTGTAAGTGCTGAGTCTCTGACTTTCCAATGTAACATTTCTTACACGGCAGATGTTTTGATGTTTGATTTCCCAGACTTTTTCCTTAAAATAAAATAATAAAACTTAATATAAAGGCAATTATAATGAGTGGAATTTATTACAATTAACAAAAATAAGGCTGAAATTCTACTGTATGATGTTATGTTGATAATGTCATACGTCACAAAAGATCTGGAACCTTTAGTTCTCCCTGACATTCCCTGCCACTTGAGCTAACAGCACAGCTGGTGAGAAATGCTGGCCTCCATTTTTAAGATTACCCAAGACATAAAGTACGCACAACGTGTGTGCAGAAAGCAGAGACAGAGTGCATCTGAAGTTTGAGATTCTGCTCCAAAAGGAGTTTATTGCCACATTTCTACAGGCAATCATTGCAGTCTACCCCTTGTCCTGCTCTCTGCCTGTTTGCTCTTGCTCCCAGTCTTCTACAGGATCATTTGTGACCAACTCTCAGGTCTAGGCATCCTCCCTTATGTCCTTTATTTCACTGCCTTAGCTCCACTGCCTTTTCTTCCCATGCCTGATTTTAGGTCCAAACCCAAATTCAGTTTACTCTGAATTTCCTCTTTCCTTGCCACTTTTTTACCAGTCTCATGCCTTACCCTTTTTACCCCTTAGCCTGCTTTCCCTCAAGCAGTAGCACAACAACCTGAAGTAGAAACTGTGAGAAAAGTCCTGGTTGACCTGCTCTGTGCTAGAGCATGCTCAATTCAGAATATTCACCCCATCTAGCTGCAAATATCTAATAATCTCCACATGTCATTATATTTTTGAGAGCTATTATCTCAATTAAATTTTGGGCTTATATTCATGAACATAGCAAAGGTTGGTAATATAATCCTCCAACAAAAAAAATCAGAGAAGCTGTAAACAGGGTACTTACAGCTCGAGTGACTGACAGGAAACGGTCATAGCTGATAAGAACAATGTTAAATACTGAAGCTGTGCACAGAAGATAATCCATAACTAGCCAGAGCTTGCAGATGCCTCTTCCCAGTTGCCATTTTCCTGTCAGGCTGTAAGGGATGTAGAGAGGTATGCAGAACACACCTATGGAAAGCAACCACAAAGACACCAGGCAGTTCATATGGACTGCAAATGGCACTCCTGGAAGCAGAGAGACACATTATTCTGGTATTTGGGTAAAAGAAATTAACAAATCTATTAGGATGCATATGTGATTTACATACAGAAATTCTTAAATTCTCAGGAAATCTGGTGATGACTTTCTGTGTATTAGATCTTAGTATGATTTATGTATGCTGATTGCTGGAAATAAGCTCAAAGCAAATCAGCAAAGAAGGATCTACTGAAGAAGAAAAGTGCAGTCTAACCAACTTACACTCTCTAGAGCTACATAATTAGTGCTGCAGCATATATGCACTGTGGCTGCATTCTGACATGTAACCTCATTGCTGTATTTCCTCTATTCTTTTATCTTTTAGAGCTTTCCCCCAGGCACATCTACAGCTGTTGCCAATGGCAGTTTTTATTGTAAGATTGGTTAGCATTTGTAAGTTAAAGACAATATATTGGACAGTCTGTGTGGTGTTTGGAAATGTCTTCTACCACAGATAGAGCAGATACAAGTATGAAACTTCCATTTTTAAGGAGTGTTTTAATCTCGTGCTTGTCCTCCACCTGAGAATAACTCCAGAACCATTTTTTTGCCTGTTAAATTTGGGGTTTGTCCAAAAGGCCTTTCATAGAGATACTTAATTAAGAAAATCATGTGTGTGTGTTATTTCTAAGCCAGCAGCTTCTTCATTTTACCTCTAATATTCTTTCAAAGGTGTGGTGCAATATCTGGTACTGCATTCCTGGAAATGCTGATCAACCAGAGACAAATAGAAAGTTATATGCAGCTTCAAGATTCATTTTAAACTCTCCAGCTTATTCTTTTCTTGGTATGTCCATCAAGACCTTAGAAATTACTGAACATTACCAGGCTATGTGCCCTACTGACAATAAACCTCTGGGCAATGAGCTGACAGAGTGCTATCAACAGGGAAATGTGCACAGCTCTTTTGACAATGATGGCTTGTTTAACGCATACCTTAGATACAAGCAGCAACACTTTTGTACAAAACACTCATTTTCCATAGTTGCTGGTGACAGCTACTGTTCTTAGCAACTTCTATGGGATCAATGTTTGCTTTCATGTCAAAAAGAAATTACTGAGATCTTTTCCAACCCAATCGATTCTATGATTCTATGATTTTATGATACTGGTTTTGGCTATAGATATAAACATAGAGGCAAGAACCAGGTTTAAAAATTTATATTTCAAACTATTCTCACTTTTACTAATTAGTGGATGCAAAAGACATGAGTCACATCCCCGGAAAGATTCCAGACTCGTAATAAATTAAAACAAACAAACAAAAATTACAAAACAAACAAAACCAAACAGCAACTTGAGAAAATAAAGTATTTCCTGACCAATACCAGAGACAAAATCTTAGATTTACACGGTCTATGTAGGCTAGTGTAATACTGATACCAATCATTTTGTCTTGGCTGATTTAAGACTACATGAGGAACCAGCCACGAAGAAGAACTGATTCAAACGGTAGATATTTAAATCTCATGACTGAACTATGAGATATGAGGAAAACCAGACTTTTGCAGAAGAGCTGAGCTATGAAATAGCAGCTCCAGCTGCCTGGGTAGGAAAGCAAAGGCTTCAGCAGATGCATCATTTGTTTTCTGCACCATAGGGCAAAGTCCCAGAATAAGGCACCACAGGTTATAAATGGTAGAAATAAAGGAAAACCTTAAAGGCTAGACTAACACACTTCACTACACAGCACTGACAAAGGAACAGCATTTAGGGGAGACTGTATTGACAGATGTGCAGTGGGTCTTTGAGGTCTATTTCCCTTCTCGTGATTCAGTGAATGCTGGTCTCTGTGACTGTCCTGAAGACAAAGCACTTGTGTGCAGAAACATCTGTTTGCTAGCCGCAAGTCAAGATGTTTGCTGGCACATCTGCCACAGGACCGTGGTTTTGTCAGGCTTTCCCTGCTGCATGGGCTGTTTCCCTGGCCTGAACCATGGAGGAGTGCTGCTCAAGACATTCACGCCCCCACCTCCTCACTTGGCACCACCAGCCAGGACTGGATCCACGGCACCTCCAGTGACCAACTCTTCTGGAGTTCTGCAATGTCACTATGGGAAGAGGGGACCAATAAGGAATACAGATGGGAGATGCCATCAGGGATCTGATATGAAACAACCCATTGGATTAATACTCTGTGCTAAGTTGAAGCTAGTAAAAAGTCCTGGTGGTAAACTATTTTGTTGTAGTGTAATACATTCAAAAACCATTAGAACTATGTAGAGAAGTAATTAATTTACCTGAATGTATCACACATAGCTGTATAAGAAAACACTTACACAGTCAAAAATAAGGATGTTCTGAAGTGTGTGATGAACAGTCTTACAGGAGAGGCAAGGGTAAATCACAAACTGTAGCAAAAAACATCTTTCCTTCAGTTAGTATTCGCATGTAATAGCTGCTGCTTTTTTTCTGAAGCAACATTAAAAGTATTTATATGAAAAAGGATGCATTTATCATTATAAAATATTTTGAGGCATAGTTGCCTACTAAACACATCATGCAGCTTCCACCATTCCTTCCCCTTCCCCTACAAACATCTGGGAAGTAGTTGTCTCAGAAGAAACCACACAGAAAATAAAACCCATTGCTTCTCCTAAGATTCCCAGGACACAATTAGTCCTCCATGACTGTGACTTACCCACTGCAAAGTCAGAAACAGCAAGATTGAGAAAGAAATAGTTACTCCGATGCCTGAGGTTTCTGTCCAGGATGAAAGCAAGTATCACCAGGATGTTTCCAAGGACGGTGACCAGACAGAGCAACACCATGAGGAAAGCCAGCAGCACCAACACGCCCAGTGAGAACTCAGAGCTCGGTGACTGGGTGGGCCAAGTCTCATTATACGCTGCAGCCACATGCAGAGTTCCAGCAGTGCTGTTGTGCATGTTGTGTATCCCGGTCAGTTCAGCCTAGGAAGAAAGTTGTATCTGGTAGAGTTATCCAAAAGGCTGAGACGAGCCTATTAACAAGCTGGGCTGAATACTGACACATCCAAAGAAATTCACAATATCAAGATGATGGAACACAAGACTTGCACAAGACCTGGAGTCTCTAGCGTTTCTTGATACAAATGCACCTATTGGCCTGAAAAAAGACACCTCATAAGCAGCAGTAAGTGCACACTTTGAAGTAGATAATCTGTTTCTTTCCCGAATACAGATCCTTATCTACTGAGGTCAAAAAAGCTAGTCTGAAAAAGACTCTCTTCCCAGTCAAGCAGTTTGCATATTAGCATTGTGTAAGCAGATTTATACATTGAATTCAGCTGAAGTTAAAACCAGATCTCTTTTTCACTTTCATAGTGGTCAACGGGATTTAAATTATTGCAATTCTATTTCTGTTACAGTAAAATGTAGACACTTTTACACTTGCTGCTACACCCCTGATTAAATTTTACAGTTAAGAACTGTTAGAGATGTTAATGCTGCTGGTTAGAGAGCAGTTAAAATGCAGTTATACACAACAGAAGCATCACCAATACCTTTCCAGCTCATCCTAATCAGAAGCAAACCTAGCCCTGGGCAGGGCAAACCAAGCATCTGGACTTTGCAGGTCTTTAGAAGTGTGTCCCATCTAATCCTCTACTTCTAAGTAATTTCTGGTAAGCTTCCACTCCAAAAAGTACCAAACCCTCAGCCCTCTGCAGGTGTGAGAAAACATACCCATTCTTCGTCACAATTCCATTCATTTTGGTAGGAGTGCACAGCAGTCCTCAGGCCAGGGCTGTGACTGCTGCCTGCAGCTCACTGGCTCCGTAGCACCACGGCACACCCTGTGACCAGCGTTTCTAACTGCAGCCGTAATGCTGGGTGCTTGAGGAGGTATAGGGCAAATAACAAGGAAAGAGAAGGTGGGCAAGATGTGGGGAGGAGAGGTACAATGCTCTGATCCTGTCTTGCTGAACAAAGGGAATTATAGTGTAAAGAGTAATTAAAGCAAAAGGTGTAGGGCAACAGGAACACACGAGACCTCAGGAATGATAAAAAGAGAGACCTGCCTCAGGGGGGTGTGTGCACAGCTGCAGCCTGGGAAATGCACCTGTGGCAGGATGGCCTACCCGGATAAGGCCTAGGATCCCATCGGAGAATGCATACAATGCAAGCTATCATGTGAGTTATCTGTGGTGAGCTACAGCTGGCACCAAGTCGTGTTTTGGGGTTGAATTATGCTAAAACCAGTCTGGTTCACCAAACTTCAAACACACATCCTGCTTTTTGAAGAAGGATTTGACAGATAAGCTAGTCGCTGGCCTGTAAATCTGTGACTACCAGTCCATCATTTTATAAAAGCCCTGTCCAACTTTCATATAGCAGATTCTTCCACATACTTCCTTGAAGTGTGGAGCTTCTCCCACAGAGCAGGGACATCTCTTCGTGGTTACTCCCCAGGGGTTAAGAGAAAGAGAGAGACCTGCCCACTATCTCATATAGTAAGTTATGTCAATCTCTACCTAATGACTGTTTCTTTTGCTAGCTTTGATACAATTGCTTTAATATAATCACTTTGATACAGTGCACTATACTACTTTATATTATACTCTATGAGTAGGTTCTTAGCCTTTACACCATGTAGTAAATAATTCTGATTAGGATCTTTTGTCTGTTGACTCATCTGTTCATTTTTCACAATAAATAATTCATGTCACATAAATATAGCTGATTTGCCATCCTTAAAACCTGCAGGACAAAGTGATTTAATCACACCTCTATAATTCCTTAAATTTACTGTTGACACAATCCAAGGCTAAGATAGGATTCAGGCGCACCTAAATTCCTCTCTGAGAAGTAGTTTAGAAAGTGAGTCCTTCCTGCACCTTGTAACCCAACAGCAGGGCTTCTTTAACAACCTTGTCCAAGCCTTTCACTCCCACCCATGACAGTACCAGAGGAACTAGAGCTTCCTGTGCAGTCACAAAGCCACACTTGACATGGGTTACGTTGTAATGGGAGCATGTTGCCCAGCACTCTGATCAGGCTAAGGGAGGTGATGAAGTCTTCTTTAAGCAAACCAAGGAAGCTTCTGGATCACAAGACCTGTTTCTTGTGTAGAACTCTAGAGTTCATGGCATCTGCTGGAAGTGCAACACAGCAGGTACAAGCAGTGAACGAGGTTCCTGGAGGGTGTCAGGGAGAACTTACAGATACAAGCACTGCATGGGCCAACAGGGGTGACACACAGCTGGATCAGCTGGCAAAGAGGAGCTGGTTCAGGATGTGTTATCAGTGCCAGACTTGGCTGTAGTGATGATGAGGTAGTGGAATTCAAGATCCTAAAGCGGGTAAGGAAGGAGAGTAGCAGTATAGACCAAGGACTCCAGGTGAGCAGACTTTGGTTTAGGAAACTGGTAGGTGCGATCCCATCAGAGGCAGGTCTGTAAGCAAAGGAATTCAGGGAAGTTGCAGGCCTCTAAGGTCAGCAACCTCCATGCACAAGAAAGGCCCATCACAGCTCTCAGGAAAACAAGCAGATGTATCAGGACAGTGGTAACCAGGGCAATGCAGAAAGGCAGTGTGGAGGAGTGTGAAGGAGGGACAGGCTACAGAGGGGATATTTAGAAATGTTGCCTGGCCATATAAGAATGATGTTAGGAAAACAAAAGCTCATCTAGAGTTGATGCTTGTCAAGGACATCAAGGACGACATGAAGAACTTCAGCCACCCCATTAACAGTAAAATGAATAAGGAAAATGCAGGTGCTTTGCTGAATTGGGCCAGTCATCTCATGACAGCAGGTGCAGAAAAGGTTGAGGTACCCAATGCAATCTTTGCTGCATTCTTCACTAACAAGATCTCCCTTTCCTCCATGTTAAGTGAACGAGTTCAAAGAGGAGATGTGTCAGGAGCAGGTGAGAGTAAGGCACAATTACTGAAGAGGACTTGACCCAGAAGAGTCCATGGGACCCAATGGGCTACACTCAAGGCTGACAAGAGCTACCACCCTTGCAAGGCCACTTTCTACCCCTTTTGAATGGTCATGGAGATGGAGATTCCGAACAACTGAAGACAGGCAAATGTTGCAACCATCTTCAAATGCTGCCATAAGGACAAAAGGTCAGATTCTCTTTGTTCCCTGGGAAAATAATGGAGCACGTCCTCTTGGAAGGTATTTCTGAGAACCTGGCAGATGAAAAGGTGACTGGAAACAGCCAGCATGGACTTACCAAGCGTAAATCATGCCTAAGCAACTTGGTGGTCTTCTTTGACAAAATTCCTAGATTAGTGGACAAGGGGAGAGTAGCCATTTGCTTTTTAAATTAGGGAATAGAACAAATGTTGAAGTCTTAATCATAGTCCTTCATGAAGCTGAGGGAGAAATCTATGTGGTCCTTCCTTTGGAACATAAAGGACATAGACATTAGGAGAATCATTCAGATTCAACACCTGTTCCAGAAAAAAACAACCAACCAAAAGATAACACAATTTCTTCCAACATGTATGTTTTATTTGTTGGAGGTTTTTTAAAACCTGAGAGGGTTAACTTAGAAAAACACTGGTGTGTTTTGAGTTAAACCTCACAAAATCATATACCGACTATAACTATGTGTTTACAAGGCCTCTTGGACATCCGCAAAGACAGAAAAAATTCAAGGACGTGAAATGGGTAAGTGACTGGATAGAGACTTTGCTTAGAAAACCCTTTGGCAAGCAAAGCCCGTTTGAGTCAGGTTATAACAACAAATGCTGAATAAGTATTTTACCGTAACTCTGGAAAATGTCCAATAGGGAGAAGACTCACAATGCCACCTTGACCAAGACAGCTTTAATGCTGTGAGCAAAGCAGCCAAGTGCTTGACCTACCCTGTGAGCACTAAGCAAAATTTGCAACAATTAGGAAAATATAACAAATTCTTCTAGTATACAGGAATGGTGTGACAAAACAGTTTAAACACTGTGTGTAATACAGAAACTAAAGAACATTGATCTCCAATAGCTTCCCTACTTTATGTTGTTTCAAATTTGCTGCACATTGTTCTCCCTGGCAAACTCTCCAACAAACTAGTTTCCCAGCACTGCACAATGTGGATTCAGTTTACCTAGTCAATAATTTTGTAGGTCATTTTTCCAAAACAAGGAACACATTCGTTAATCACAAAATGCAAACAGAATATTTATACTAAAACCATAGGGATAAAAAAGCTGGCAACTCAAATACTTTCCCATTTTGAGCCTACCTTCAGTTTATATGTTTAACAGATGATTAGTGCAGCAGCTATTCTATAAATGTTTTAACTCCATGTGTGTGTTTGGATTTTTTAAGCCTCACAGAAAAGATTCTGTGATTCTGTGAAAAACTGCAAAAAATCTATGCCAGCACCTTAGCTCATGATAGTAAAAACAGCTCTGCTAAATCAATGACCTCCTCCTGAAGCTGTATCTCTGTTAGAAATCAGGCTCATAATCCAGAACACTATCCATGTGAAGCAGGAAAGCATAAAGAGGATGAATAGTGAAAGATAATCTTCCACCAGTGTGAAAACTATCAAGAGAAGTCTTCAGTTCCAGATCTATGAACAGAATGACATTATAGCTCTTCAAAGCCATCAACTTCTGTGCTATGATTAAGCCGCTTATATGCATTTGAATTGTGCTTGCAAAGTACTGTGCTATTGCAACACTTCTAAAGCCATTTTCAAATTAGATTAAAAACTATTTAAATGGATTACTGCTCTTCATTGTTCTGTGCATCAGATTTCTCTTTCCATAATTTATACATTTTAATATATATATATATATACACACACACAAAGAGAAAGAAAATTACTTAAAGGAGAGAAAAAAAATTTAACCAGTGACTCTCACTTACCCATCCATGAAAGCCTTCTAGGTGAGTTGCAACACTCAACACAAGGTAAGAAGGTTTGGCACATGGAATGGGTTGTAATCAAGCTCTATTGCCTTCTCCAAAACATCTACCCACTCTTTTCAGCACTGCACATTCAACTGCTTTATTTATTAACAGCTACTTAAGACACCTCTGTGTCAGCTTTCAGATCTCTTAAATCCCATTCTCAAGCATTGAATACAGCGCTCACTCACTGATCAAAAAATACAGTTTGATACTTGTTCTGTGGGAGAGAAAATCCATATAATGTCATCGTAATAGGACACAAAGACTGATCTAGTATAAAAATCACTCTGTCGGATCAAATTTGTTCCAGACATTTTGATGGAATATCTTTGCACTTGTAGAGCTTCACACTGGAGAGGCTATTGTCTGTTCTCGCACAGACAGCCAAAATCATAAATCCCATATGAACTTAGCATTGCTTGCTCTGCTAATTCAACAGGAATGTGATCATGTGCCCAAGCCCAGCCTATCTTTTAGGCCATCAAATAGTGCACAGATGGGGCACTAAACAACATTTAAGCATGACCAAAGAGAGTGTCAGGACAAAAGACAGTACGGGTGAAAAGACTGGCAACCATTTATGTCTGTGACGATTTTGATAACCAATCTCAAAATTCCATTTCCATGGAAAATTGCATTCTCTGAAAATCATTCAGAATTACTAACTTACATGTACTGTGTCCTGCAAGACCAGGCATGAACTATATTAAAATTAGAAAAGGACAGATATGGTAGATTATGCAGTCCACTCTCTTGCATATTGCTCACTGTGGGAATTCTAATAACTACAGGACACTATCTTGTGTTCATAATAGTTTACAAAATGAAATTATACTACTTCTGTGAGTATTTATATAACCTTTCAAAAATGTAGCAGAATTGTTTCTTTTCTGAGAGTTTAGGTTCACAAATAGGACATAAATTTTACTTCAACACATACATAAGCTGGTATCTCTCTCCAGTGAACTTCTATGGAGATATCTATAAAAGAGTTCTTTCACAGTGCCAGCCTTATACATTAAATAAAGGGGGAAAAAAGTGGAAAAAAATAAGTACCACACACCCACAAACCAAGAGGACATCTGGCAAAATCTGTTATTCTTTTCGATGCACTAGATGGTGATTAATCTGTTGCCGTTCTAGCAAAACCAAAAACAAGATTCTAAAAATTAGCAGTATCAGGGCAAATACATAATTCTGCTGCACTCTTAGTCAATGTCATTAGTAAGCACATGGTTTTCTTCTCTGTTTATGCTGAAGATACGTATAAAAAAATATCACTAAGTAACAGAGGAACCTTATAGTTAAGACATTTATTTTAACTTTCTAAAGAGAAGGTGTGTTACCTGATCTCAATGTTGCAAACTTTTTGGGACTTAATATTTTTATGAAAGCCATTTGAAACCTCATATGACAGAGAGGGTAAAGAAATGGGATCAAAGAGTAATTGATCCATAAAAGCCAAAAGGCTGCTTCATACAAGGAGTTATGGATGCACTTTCCTTGGCAGGCCCCACGAACAATCGTTAGTAAAGAGTATGGGGCCCAGCAAATGGCAAACACACAATTATGGCAAGTGACTGCAATTTTGTTGTCCCACTGCAGTTTTGACCCAGTTCTTGAATGGAAAGAAACAGAAAAGTTTCTTTTGAGAGCTGTAGGACAGGTTTCTGTTCTAGACGGACAGTTAGCCATCACCAATGGTCTCCACGACCTCGTTAGCGATAAAACACTGTCCTTTGCTTCAGATGAAGGAAACGTTCCTGACTTTGGCAAGGGGCAAAATCTCCAGGACAGCCTGCTGCCCCTTGGAGGCTCACAGTCCTGCACACTGCCTTGCCGCTGGCGCCTCTGGATGCTGTGGAAGATGTGCATGTTGAAGTAGGTCACCAGCAGCAGTGGCACAAAGAACTCCAGGGTGGATGCAACGCAGGAGGAAGTACCAGTTGTCATAGAACTCGGCATAGCACTGATCTGCCGCTACTGTGCTGTGTCCGGCCATGTGCTCCCATAAGAGGATTGCTGGGCAGTAGAGGAGAAAGGCTAAGACCCATATGGCCACCATCTTGATGGCAGGGTTGGATGTTATTCCCTGCTGGGCTCTGTAATATATCTATGAGGGAAAACGACACGTCACATATTCAGACAACATTTTGGAAAAACTGCCTCCAAGAAACCATAAGCAAGTCAAATATAATATTTGTTCTGTAATTTCCCCAGACACCTAGAACATCTTCACTATGTATGGTCTTGAAAAAACTTTGTCTTGTTCTTCATACACTGTAGCTCTCTGACTTATTTAATACTTGGGATTGGAGAGGAGCATAAATTATGATGGCTAAAGTACCATTTGACTTCTAGGTGTGAAAGGACATAACTTGTTGCCACCACTCAGTAAAGTAGCAACAAGGAATTAGTGAGGAATTGGTTTATGATTCATTAGCCCAGGCTCAGCAGAGAGTGAAAGCAGCTGTGAGAATTCCTTCCTGCACAGCAAAAGTAGAAGCCTTCTATATTAGATAGGTTGCCATGTGAGACTGCAAACACTAGATAATATCATTTTTAACACTCTTTCCTCCTGCCATAGCTGAAAAATCTATCCCACACAATTCTTTATTGAAACATTCTGTTTTAACATTTGCTTTACCTGTAAAAAGCTCATTGCATTACTGAAAATCTTGATGCTTTTATGTCTACCTAGACAGCATATCAAGAATTAAAATCATGACATCCAAAGTTAGGAAATACAGGAGTTAAAACTACCCTGTAGTAGCCCAGTCAGTATGTGCAATACATACTTCCAGCTCTCGGTCCCCTGCATCTTTCAGAGCACAAGAAGATTAGTTAATGAAAAGCTGGATAATCTTATTTCCCCATTCTGTTCAACATCTGACATCTCAGGCTTTCCTCAGAACTATTATCTTCCTCATCAGCTTCCTATGCCATTCATTAGTGTAGCACTTGCATGCTACACAAATATTAATGTACAGTATCTTCACAGCCTCATATGACACAAGGGGTATTGTCCCTATTTCACCAGCAAGTGCAGTAGTACACTGTTATACGCATTATTTTAGATTTTTTATTTTACTGTAGCCTGAAGATTCAGACTCCTCTACATCTCAAAGCATCACGTTGGCTCAGTGTGCAGCTCCAATTCTGCAGTAATGAATTTGTGGCCTTTTGCAAGACCACAAGCATCTCAATAGAGAGGCAGAAAACAGGAAGTTCAGCACAACTTCACAAACTGTTAAGTCTAAAATGACTGGCTCCTGGCCATGAGCCAGGTTTGCAGCACAGTCAGAAGTGGATCCCAAATCTATGAGGAAGTGTAGTATCTTTTCTTTGGGTAACAGCTCTATGTTACACACTCCTGGACTCACTCCATCCTAATTACTTAAAGGAGAAAATCAGAATGTGATCACGTAAACAAAGACCATCACTAGTTGCATAAGAACATGGATCTCAGCTGGGCTGCAGAGACCCTTTTAATTTACATTTTTCACATTCTGAGCTCTGCAACTTCATTAATATCTTAAATATAGGTATTTTCATACTTTACTATTCAGCTTTAAAACAAAAAAACAAAATAAAGATGGGGAAGGATTTTGTACAAGGGCAGGTAGTAACAGGACAGAGGGAATGGCTTCGAACTGAAAGAGGGTAGGTTTATGTTAGGTATTAGGAAGAAATTCTTTACTGTGAGGGTGGTGAGGGACTGGAACAGGTTGCCCAGAGAAGTTGCGGATCCCCCATCCCTGGAAGTGTTCAAGGCCACGCTGGATAGGGCTTTGAGCAACCTGGTCAAGTAGAGGTGTCCCTGCCCAGGGCAGGAGCATTAGAATAGATGATATTTAAGGTCCCCTCCAATCCAAATCATTCTAGGACTTTATGACCAAACACCAAATAGAGCTTAGAAATGGTCAATGATGATATTTATTACTGAATACCTTGGATATCTTCTGTAAGCAGAAGAACGACAACACTCAAGAAACATCTTTTAACTCTCCACATATCACAATATTTCACAATATTATTACAATAATTCATTCTTCTTTTTGCTTCAAGGGCTTAGTTTCCACTCAACTGCTTGTTGGCAGCATATGTCAATAACCCGTTGCGGTAATTCAGATCTTCACCGGATCTTCACCCAGTTCATCCCACATCTCCCTCCATACCTTTTCTTATAAAGCCTAAGCACATCCTTGACTCAATCCAGTTTTCGTCACACCTCTTCTAATGACCAAAGCCCAAGTTTTCCACATGCCTGCTGTCCCTTTCCTACCTTGACCTTCCCACCTTCTCAGCAGTGTTATTAGATAATTTCTAATGCAGACAGTAGGAGGGTAACATTGAAATTATAGACAAGGCAATGTCCTATCTCTAAGTGCCAATGCAACACTGAAGAATCATCATTTTTCAGAAAAGAATGCTACAATAACAAAGGATATTTAGCTTCTAGTGTTAATAGTGAATACTCTGAGTTTTATAGAAATTCTAATATATATAAAGCTATAATTAGAAATTTTATTCTTACAGCTTTTGTGACTGACAGGAAACAGTCGTAGCTGATAAAGGACGATGCTAAACACTGAAGCTGTGCACACGAGATAGTCCATAACAAGCCAGACCTTGCACAGGCCTTGTCCCAAGTGCCACATCCCTGTCAGGGCATAAGGGATGTACAAAGGCATACAGAACACACTTAGGAAAATAAACCAAGTACACATCTCAGTCAGCACTGCAGGCAGTGCTTGTCAAACCATAGAAACATTTCTGTGGTATCTGGTAAAAGTACAATCGATACTGACTAGAATTGCCACATGGAAGGCTTTGCATTATCACGCAACCAATGAAAACTTTACTACAAACTAGGCACTAGTAACATTCTTACAATTAATACCTCTCTGAAAAATGTATTGTGTTTATTGTGTATCGTTATTACTTCTGTTAATATCACTTGCTAAAGGAAAGGGCAGCTGACTTTTTTACCTGCTGAAGTAAACACTATTCTGTATCAACTGCTGAAATTAAAACAAAAACATCTTTTCCCCCGATGTAATTCACTAACTGCTTTCTTCAATAAATTATCCAACTGCGAAGCTTCTATCCTCTTAGAAACATGATACAGTGTCCAAAAGTGTTCCAGAAGTAACTTTTTATAGAAATCCGAGTTTCAGACTAATTTTTAAAACTATACAATCAGAAGGCTGACAAAAACTGCCCAGTTAATTAAACACACCCAGCCTAACATTTCTTTTCATCATAATTCTTGATCATAACCACTTTTCAGCGGTGAGCTGATGGGGTGTTATCTATGGGAACATACCAAGCCGTGGAAACATACATGAGTGACCCACCCACACCCATGGCTATCTAAATTTAGGCTGTTAAATACAAATGTTGTGAAAGTGACAATATTACCTTATTTTAATGAATTTCGAGGTGATCACTCTAAGCAGAGTCGCAATGCAGCCTTGGGAAGCTGAAGAGCTAGTGGTGTAGTTCGCTAGGATGCAGAAATGTAGTGAACAGCATGAATGCTGCAATGAAATGGAGTCACTGGATCTATAGAGCAACTAACGCTTGCTCTTTCAAGGAAAATGCTATATTGTAGATTTTAACATTCATGAGGGGAGAAAAGCTGTGATTTGAACTTTTTATCTACTACAGAATAGTGTGTACTATACTAGAGTATCTTGAGAGTTTCCATTTCCATAAAAATGTTTATAAAAATAACAGAATTCCTGTTATCCTCCCTGTACTAAGAATCAAGAGATTTCTATTCAAATCCAGCTATAGGTCCAGAAGCACAGAGGTAAAGCAAAAGTTGCTGAATGTCAAAATCGGATAGGTTTGATACATTAAAAGAATAAGCAAATAACTGCAAGCTTTCAGCAGTTAGGATCATGCAGAAACTAACAATAATTTAAGTATACGCCAAATCTAAATTATGTAGCTACAGAAATACAAACGAGTTTGACTCTAATGTAGGCAAAGCTTTTAACCAAATTTCGAATTGAAAACTAGACATTCTTGTAAACATGGTATCAGAAAAAAAAACTTACGGAAATTAGGTAATGCCAAGTAAGCTCTACTTCCTTCTTTGACAGAGTACATTAGTTACTTCATACTTCTCAGCTAGATGCTAGTATTTGTTCACTGTGGTGCTAGATTGTGAGCCAGATGACAGAACAGCACTTTATCCACTGAGAGTGGGGGGTTTTTTCTGCTCACTGAGGTGTTTTTTCCCTGTATAATGCAATGGGACAGCAGGCAACTAGAGCTCTGCAGCACAACAAGGCAGATGTAAGCTGGAAGACATCAAGCGTATGGGGGAAGAGATCAAAACATTATATGATGAGATCTGGACATCACAAGGACAGGACTATTAGAAGTTGTGCCCCTAACAGAACCTCTGACACTGGCAATAAATTTTAAGTAGAGTTTCTTCTTTTCTTTTCTTTCAGCATTCTTTTTTAATGTGTGGCTAAAAATAGTAGAATAAAAACAGTTTAAAAATATTTTTTTGTGATATGACTAGTCAGAATATGGATTTCATGAAATAGCCACAACTGTTCAAAACCATCCTTCTGCACACCCAATAATCTAATAAAACTTTTAGCAGAGACACTCAACACTTCACAAAATATTGTAATACATCAATCTTCAACTGCACACTTGTTTCTTAATTGTACTTTTTCTCAGTACAGGTTCAAAATTGAATGTGTCCCTATTTATAAATATATACATGTAAAATCAAACTTCTTAGAAACTGTTTGTTGGTTTTTTTATCTATACAAACACATATTCCTAAGATAGAGCAGGTACAGCAAAATGTTTTAAAATACTATTCATCGCTATTTAATCACAAACTTTGGGTGATTATGTGTATTGTGTGACACCAGACTGAAATAGAAGACATCGACCATGTATGCAAGATCTGCCAGGCAATACATGCTGTAATTGGACCATCTAAACTTCCATCAAAACTGTTCACAAACAACTCCCATTACTTGTTATTCCATAACATTCACATACAGTAGTATTTTTATCCTGAAGCAGTAACATTAAACATTACCTGTTTACCTGGCAAAGCATCTATTTTTTTCTGAAAATCATAGGCTAAAACACACCATGCAATTTCTACCATTTCTTTCCCTTCTCCTAAAAATATCTGGGAAAAAGTTGTCTCAGAAGAAACCACACAGAAAATAAAACCCATTGCTTCTCCTAAGATTCCCAGGACACAATTAGTCCTCCATGACTGTGACTTACCCACTGCAAAGTCAGAAACAGCAAGATTGAGAAAGAAATAGTTACTCCGATGCCTGAGGTTTCTGTCCAGGATGAAAGCAAGTATCACCAGGATGTTTCCAAGGACGGTGACCAGACAGAGCAACACCATGAGGAAAGCCAGCAGCACCAACACGCCCAGTGAGAACTCAGAGCTCGGTGACTGGGTGGGCCAAGTCTCATTATACGCTGCAGCCACATGCAGAGTTCCAGCAGTGCTGTTGTGCATGTTGTGTATCCCGGTCAGTTCAGCCCGGGGAGAAAGTTTTATCTGGTAGAGTTAGCCAAAAGGTTGAGATTCACAAACAGTTAAATCAAGATGGGTCAAAAATCCAATAAACATTAAAAAAAAAAATTGTCTCAGGTGAGGAAATAAGTAAAAGCTTTTGATGCTGGATAAACCTAATTTTCTTAAGATTTTTTAAACCATATTATTCTAGAATTTAAACCATATTATTCTAGAAGAGTAACTGGTTAAGAAATACGTGTTTTTTTCAAGCTCATATTTTAAAATGCAAGTTCTTCTTTAAGCAACCTGATTCTTATCTGTGGAGGTCAGGAGGGCTGATTTGAGGTTCTCTTTCTTCCCTCTCTCCCTCCCTCCCTGCCTCCCAGAAGTGTTTTGCTTGTTAGCATTATGGACAATTTTTTGTGAAATTTTTTCTCAATCCTGTGTACATATCTTAATGAAAATTTAAGCTATTTTCTAATTTCATCCTTGCTTATCTGGTGTCATTGCAATTTGGCAAGCCTATGGTTGCTCTCTCTTTTATCTTTTTCACGACCAAAGACATGGTTGACTTCATTGTTGTTCTTCTTTTTGTGGACTCTAGGGCTGAAAACTGATACTATGTAAATAACCATATACAGAATTACTTACCAGAGCAGTTGGCCAGTAACGGTCCAACCCTCAGAGATCACCTGCAAAACTTCCACTGAATCAGTTTCAAAACTCTTAGCATCAGCCCCAGTGACACAACATCAGCTGCCGTACCAGAACCAAAGAACTAAATATCAATGCCCTGAACATGAATGAGAGCTTGGCAATTGACGGAATGAGGCTTTTTTTTCCATACTGGTGGGAAAAATCGTGTGTCTTCCACAAATGGTTATATTTTGTACGAGTAATGAAGCTACTTGCAGAGAGCTGTGACTATTCCACAGTTGTAAAAATTCAATCACTTCTATTACGGGTTCTAGAAACACTTTGGTGTCTAATTTTAGATACTTAAATTTGAAAAATGTTGGCTGTCATGTCTTTGCTTCTGTTGTGGGAACAAATTCATCAGCATTTGCCAAGTGCTTTTACTAAATTTTTGAATGGCTGCAGTACAAAAAATGCAGAACTTTATTATCCATACAAATATCTTCCCAGCATGCAAGTCCATTATTGCTTAAAGCTTTATTTCGTTTTGGGGTAATGCAGAAAACACATTGTGGCATGGCTACTAAGTAATACCACCAGCCTTTCTTCTGCTAGCCATACTGAAGCCTCAAGAGGAAACTCAGCAGCTTCACGGTTTTTCATGAGAACCAGCTGACCTTGCCAAATGTCTTCAATCTTCGAGTGCTTTCTAGGCGTATATAGCTACCTAATTCTTTTCCATCTCTCTCCCTCAACGTTCCTTCTTGGAGTTAACTTAGATTTAACTTGGTTTCTTGAAATCTTAGATATCCGATTCTTCCACACGAGGCTTGGAAAGCCTGTGTCTAGCAAGCTACAAATTAACAGTAGATCCACTAAATGAGCTTTTAGCAGAATTATTGTGTGGCTATGATTAAATCAGTCTAGAACACAGGTCTAGATAGAAAAATATCTAAAGTAGCAAATAAACAGCTTTTATTTTTTATTCAAATAGATATGCTAGGCAGTAAATGCTTATCCCAGATGAACACACCAAAAGGATCCACAGTAAATGTTCCAGTTTTCTCTTTTCTTCCTTCTTTCCCCCACAATAAAAAAGAACACATACATATAAAACAGTAGAAGCACCACCCTGAATTACCTACAATATCAAGAAACTACAAACAGCCCAGAATTGCTACGCTGCAGTAAGAAAGACAATTATCTTCACTTTTAAAAATTAAGGGTAGTAGATTTTAGAAACGTCACCGTTTCATATTTCAGCACGGAAGATCTCCAGACACATGTAGGACATTTATAAGAAGTGTTAAGTCTTGTAACCACTTGTAAGCTTGTAAGAATAACAGTTCTTCTCCACCGCTCAACTGTCTTGAATTAATTAAGGCTCTTCTACCTGCAGTCTCTGGTTGAAAGAGAAACCACCTACCAGTTCTTCAGCAGGTACTTGGCTAACAAAATAGCCCAATCAGAGCAGATACAAAGTCTTGGTCTGGTCACTGAAGTTTGACACACAAGGAAAAATAAATCATTCTGATAATACCTTGTTGGAGACTGCAGTGCTGTAAGGCCTAATCTGTTTTCAGCCATACTCCCAATTCACTTCCAGAATAGCAAAGCAAAACCAGTAAAATAAAAGAGATTAGACAACAGAGTGGCCAAAAAGAATAAAAGCCACAATCCACCTTTTCCTGCTTGTGTTTGATACTTCATTGACATATTTTTATGACAGGCAACTGTACTTTAGATATAAATTAACTCCATACTGCTTTTCTTCCTTTTTTTTTTTTTTTAACAGATAAGGAAATTTGTAACTCTTCCACAAGTAGGAACTGTCTTAAACAAATTCACAATATTTTAGAACAAAAACGGTTAAAACTGCTGCTTCAGTTTAACATTATTTTTAATTTCCAAACAGAATTTATGAAGTTAAGAGTTGTTGCCAGCCATTTTTGTAAGCTCCTCCCCTTGCCGGATCTTCTTCTTAGAATAAAGTTTAAACTTATGAAATGCTTGCAAACAGAAATATGAAGAGAATTGCTACAGTCTCAAAACTCTCAGAAAAGCAATAGAAACTTTTCAATACTTCAGTCGATAAAGTACTCGAAGCGAATGACAAACTTTTTAAAGAGTCAATCCATAAGACAAACTACAAACAAGAAATACTTGTATGACCAAAAAAAGTACAAGACTACTACACACACAGTGTGGATCTCCTTTCCTGAGAGGAAAGACATTTTTAGCATCACAGGTACAAATGCTAAGGTTGAAATGAAAAGACCTTTACTATGCAGACAAGTTAGTGTAACTCCGTAAAACTGTTTTAATAAATCAATGCAGGAATTAGCATGTTTGTTTTGGGTTTTTATCATGTATTTTGGTGGCATTTTTTAAATTTCTGGAATTGCTAAGGAGTATCTCTGTTGCTCTATCAAACTCTGAAATAGTACTTTGATTAGATGAAGTCTGCTTTAAAAGAAAGGTTTTCTGGAGTACCTGTGCTGGAGAACTATAATGAACAATTCAGTGTAAGAAGCTATCAGCAAAAAGTTGTATACCAAACTGGTGGACAAGTAAGATAGTCTTCAATTATACCTTTAAACTATGTAAGTGCCACTGGAGAAGAGTCATTAAAAATAGTCACAGACCTGACATAACTTGAGCAAAATATGTAAGGAGTACCTGACCTGAGAAAGCACCTCTGACTAAGAGGTCACAAAGTTTAGGAAATAACTTGAGAAAACAAAAAACCCAACAGAAGATTAAAATCTATCCTCTCCAAGTGGAAGATATCAAGGGTACGTCGAAAAAAAAAGTCATCTCTTCTATATAGCAATATGACAATTAACTGACAAAACATCCTAGTGGGTTTGTTTTGTTTTGTTTTGCTTTTTTTAAAATGCATTAAAGCCTGAAAGCCATTAATAAAAGACTAGAAAATTCAAGTCTTTGTGATCATATCAATAACACTTGCTTTTTTTCCTCCACTCTACACCAACAGAAGTCTTCAAAATGTTTGTATCTTCATTACTAGATGTAACAGGCCTATTTCAAAATCCTCATGTACTTTGTTGAAACCACTGGTTCCTTTAATTATGCAACACTTAATTCTCAGCTTTTCAACAGGCTCCTAGAGTCCCAATTGTCTCAGAACAATTCTCAAAGAAATTTTTAGTAATTTCATCACATTTCTTAGTTTATTGCCCACGTTCAGCCTTTCTTATATCACCAAGCAGGCCCTATCTAGCATCTGACTGAGAACTGCACAGGCAGGACCAGGCTCTCCAAGGCCATACAGCACTCAGCCACATGCTTTCCTTTTACAGAACTAAATTTGAAACTTAGAAAGTAATCTGGTGTACAGATGACTCCAGTCTCAGCCTTGCTACAAAAAACTAGAGAATTCAATTACTAATACAAGACAGATATTTGAATTTGAATCCAGGAATGGAGAAGACGAGAAATCCACATTAGTAATTAGTCAGCTATTGTTTGTTGGGAGGGGGTGGGATAGGGTAATGGTTCCAGATACTGCAATGTCCTCGTAACAAGGAGCTGAAATGTATAAGAAACAGAGCACTTGTGTCTAAGCTCTGCTTCAGAACAGCAGAAAAAAAATCACAAAACAAGATGAAAATATATCCATAGCTTTACTGAATTCTCTTCTGAATATAACATATCTGTTGTATCGGATAAGGCAATTAGGTCCAGGTTTTCTTTGTATAAATATGTGCAAAATAGTATTTTAAAGTTTTTAAAAAATAAATTAGTTTTCTGTTCTCTTCTTGTTGTCCTTCCTTATCTTTTTGCTCTTTCCTGCTTGTCGAGATGATTCTTCCTGAAACGAAAAACAAACATTTCAAAATTTAAACAATATTCTTGTAAGCCACAACTATTCTCTCAAGGTAACCCATGAGAATTATTTTTATTATGAACAGTGTTCACAGTTCACTGGGGTTTGTGTAAACTTTGAGTCGTATAATATAACCTTTTAGTGTGGATGTGGCCTCATCACGAGATACACCAGGACATTAAAACTGCTTCGCTTCCCTAAGTGAAACAAACCTACACCGGGAAAAACAAAATTTGGCCAGTCTTGCTGGATCAACACTGTAATGTACAGTTTACTCTGACTGCCAATTCTGAAAAACAAGACTTTTCTTTGGTAGGCATTCATTGCAAGCACTCCCCAAAATGGTGAGGGAATCTGACACTACATCTGACAAGAACACAAGACATTTTAATCTCTTCCCTTCTATTGCTCACATACAGGAAATGGACTCTAACAGGTTGTTTGAAATCTGCTATTCTGAAGAGAGTTAACCCAAAGAATACTTTCTCCAAGAGCCACATCCATGGCACTAGAATAATCATTACTCTAAGTTCCATCTGTTACTTTTCTGATGGACACTGGTAACCAAAAATGTTAATACACAGTAAAAAAAACCCAGTCTGTTTTAAGTTGTTAAAATGGAAAAAGTAGGTATTTTTTTGGTACTAAACCTTCTCAGGAGGATCAATACTTAAAAATCATTCCTTTCCTTTTGTTTTATGTGCAATGTTTTCAAATAAAACACTGATAAACTGTCAAGAAGGTGAATCACCAAGAATACACAAGCACCTTTAAAATGGAAAAAGCAAATAACTGAAAAGTGGAGGGAGAGAAATGGCAAAGAATGCTCAGCTTTCAGCCATAGCTACCTGAAATACTTTTATACACCAAAAAAAACCCTGAAAGCTGCACACTTTTTCAATTATCCATTAGTAATTATTTCCTACTATCTGAAACTCTGTTGTTAGCAATTACAGACTAATCTGCACATAGACATATTTAATATACTTTCCTGAGGATGACAAAGTGTTGATTCTGAGGATGAAAAAATGTTGAGAAACAAGAATGTGAGATTATTAAATGACCTGAGTCCTTTAACAAGTAAAATGCCATTCAAAGTCATTTGGAACTTTGTCTCCTGAGTTATTTAAGCTCCCTTGGAACATTTTACCATAATCTTTTCTGTACCAGTAATGTTACTTTACTTGAATTCTTCTGGTCTGGATTTTTTTTTTAATGGTGTTGTCTATGATCTATAATTCCGAAAACTTCTTTGAGTCTAACAAAGCTTTCCATTTTGAAAATGCCTAGTAGTTACAGAGATTCCCAAGTTCAGTCTGCCTGCAGACTAGAACTGGTGGCACAGGGAAGCATTAGAAGTGGCAGCTTCCAGTTTTCTGGACACAGAAAGAGGCATTTCCCTTTACCATACTCCCCCAACTCTCAAATTTCTGTTTGGATCTATGTTCTCAACTGCTTCTACCCTTCTGCTGCACACCTCACACTTACAAAACAGGTCACTAGCTTCCCTGGAACTTCTCTGCACTGATCCTGTGAGCGCATCAAAGCAACCCAAGGACGACATAGGTTGCATTACTTTTCTTCTGGCTTCATCTAACAGGAATAATTCACACAAGTTCACATGCAAACGCCTTTCTTCTAAGGGGCAGAAACTTACCACTGAAGGTACATAGTCATATTCCACAAGTACATTTCTTGCACAATTGTTTATATGTTTGAAACGATCTGGTCCTAAGAGAATACCTCCATACCAGCGGGATACCACAACTAACACGTTGTGGACATTCAAAATCTGTGAATAACAGAAAGAAATAAACGTTGTTCTTTTTTAATCAAACTAGTTTTACTGTTGACATCAATTTTAAACACAAAAAAAGTCTACTGTCTTGCATTTTTATGAAGGCCTTACAGTCAGGCCTGTGGCACACGTAGGTTATCAGAGAGTGACAGAGAATGACAAGTCAGTAGTTGTGCTTAAGTTTCCCTCTCCAAGCTCCTATCCAAAGTTAAATGCAAAAGTAAAAAAATGAGTCCATGTATCCCTCAGAAAGGGCACAAAGCTATCTCATGCACTACCGTTGCTCATCCACATGCCAAAAGCTTCAGGCATTACTTAAAGGGAAAATTACTGAGTTATGTTTCTTATTGTTTGATATGATCAATTATTATTTCCAGAGAACCCCTATTATTAAGCAGCTCATCTATCCACATTTTTGGAAGTGTTGATGGATGAGGCTCATAACAGACAGGGCACAGGCGTTATTCATATGGATACCAAAATGTAGCTAGTACTGTTAACACGTGCATGTTAACAACCATTAATTGTCTTTATTAAGGGGAAAAAAAATAGATATTTCACTAATTTGAACAATACTATTATGAGAGTCTATCACTGTTTGTAAAAACAGAAATATTCTTAAAATTTTAAAATGAAAAGAATAATGAAAAAAAAGAAAAAACCGATTAGGGTATGACAGGCATTTTCTACTCTACCTTTACATATCAGCCATAAAGTCTATGTATAGCAACTGTTCTCAGTAAACAGGGTGGTACTAATCTAAAATATAGTTTCTTGTAATCAGAAAGAGCTGTCTTGAGTTAAGTGCTAGGTTTATCTGAAATAGGATTAGATTTCTATTGCAAAAAGAGCTATAAGTACAGCAACAATAAATGTTTTAAATCACCTAATTTTCATACCCATATCATATGTCATAAGAGCCCATAACAAAAAAACTACAAGATCTATGAACATCTAGTAATCAGCTCACAAACTATTTTAATCTTTTTCTACGTCTGAAATTTGCTCTTTTCTGATCCCTACCTTAGTATTCTTCCTAAACTAAAATATTCCCAGTAACTAGGACTACAGATGATCCATGAGATCATGAGAGAGATAATCCATGCAATTTAGACATATTCATATCTGAAAGGAGATACTTCATGTCACTTTCTAAACTGGATTTTTATGGAATATTAAGTGCCTAGACACTCTGACAGCTTTCAAAAGTATATATTAACAAGCTGAGAACAAGCTGATAAGATCAGAACAAACTGAGGTACTGCCAAACTGTTTCTTTACATTATTTTCATAACGATAATGTTTTCACTCTTAACACATATACTTGCATATATTGCATAACCAAAGTCTTCCTTCCCAAGTCTGGTTTGAGTTACTTAGGAAGTTTGAAAAAGTTCTAAATTATAAATGTCAAAGTATTTCCATCAATTATGTTTTTTTCAGAAAAAAAATTTTTTTGGGGGGGAAAAAAGTCTCCAGGAATAAGAGTGTAACATACTAGTCAACAGAATATTCAAGAAAGAAACAGCATGGGAAAACAAAACTGTTGTGAAGGTGACATCGATCTAAAAATAAAAATCGAAACCAATATTTTGTCTGCTCATACCGCTTAGTGTCTTGAGGTACATCACTAAGATGTACCCAGATGACCTCTGTAGTTTATATTTTCTTTGTAGTTTTACTAGGGCTTGCATCATGAACCAAAATTTATCAATCTCAAGTCACATTTAGTAGCACCTTTGCTGAGGGAATATTATTTCAACACGTAAAAACTAAAATATAAGCAAGTATGAGGGTTAAGGACACAGAAACGGAAACAGCATAACAAAACAGACTAAATTATCAAAATAACTTAACTGCTTCACTCCCACTACCTTCTGTGCTTGCAGTTCTACTGTGCAAGTTCATATATATGTCTTTCTATTATGCATACTTAAGGAAACAGCGTCAGCTTCTTCCAGTCTTCATTTTCTATACACCTTACACCACATAGTAAGCATAGGAATCAAAACTTAATTATCTCTTAACCCATTCAAACTATTACTACCACTCTGTGAAACACCACTCATTTCTATAATCTGAGAGTTGAAAAAATACTGCAGTCTGTGTTTTTCCCTTCACCTTTAAAAAAGCAATCATCTGTTTGACTGCAAGCAGAGCAAGAATTAAAATAATTTTCTACAAGCTTATTTACATTGTAGTGATTTTTAAAATCTGTTCAAGATTTCTAGAAGTCAAAGATTAATTTCTAGAACCTGCATGAGATGAAGAAGACGTCCACCTGCTGCTGTCTCTCCATCATCTTCACAATCCTGTAGGAAAGTCTGCTTATCTTCACAGTATATTCTTGGAAAAAACCCAAACAAAATCGATTAAAAAAATGTCAATCAACTAACATCTTTACATGATTAATAAAGTCTCAGAGATCTTTCATACATATATGTATCAATTACAATTCTCTACTAAGGACATTTACATGAAAACAGGATGAGGCTTAGGGTAAACCACAAATACTTATCTGTACTGTAGAACAAGTTTTGAGAAGCTTGTACACAGACTTTAGCTACTTCAGGTTAACTCCAGAGTCATTACCAGCATAAAGTCCCTAAACAGAAAAATCCTTAGGTTTTTAGTCTAACAGTTACACCTAGCTGAAGCCAACTCTTATCAGATACAGGTTCAAATTATGGTACAAACCCGTAAGTGGTAAGAACTTGGACAAAAACATCATGAATAATTAGTTAGGTCTGTATTTCAGCAGCAACATGAAACTATTCCTGAAATTTGTCTTCAGATTCTCCATGTCATCTCCTTTCTCAGGGTACACTCCCGGAAACTTTGGGACATATTGCTTCATATAAACGACAGCTGCACAGGTCTAACTTTCCAGAAGTAATGCTCTGAGGTCTACTGTTTTTTATCGATTTTATAACTTCTGAACTTATTAATACACAGGTGACACAATGAGAAAGAGGCTTCTGGTACTAGATGACAAATAGGAAACAGTAAGTATGTGTCCATTGCTTTTTTGAAGTGCATTTGGATAGTATAAGTGAAAGAAACCTGATCATCATCTGCAACAACAGAAATTCCCTCTTTACAGAAACCCTTTACTTACTTTTACTTTTTGGTAAAACAAGCTTTCACTTGTTCTCATTTCATGTTTCATTAGGATCGCACCAGGATTGGCATGAATGGATCAGCATCTCTACTGCTTTTTCAGATGACTGGTTCCTCCACTAAGGAAAGGGCTCCCTTTTACTGTCACTTACATTCCTCAGAAAACCTGCATCACCTGCATCTGGACTGAGACCGATGCATTTCACATAAGCTGTGCTCACAAAAGTTGCCAGAGGCAGATCACTGCCAAATTAATTTTTACCTGTTTCTCATTCTCCCTGAATCTTCTCGTATTTCAGCTGAAACTTCATATGCCAGATGTCTGCATCAGGCTTTCTGTTTCGAGTCTTATTTCAACTGAACAGTTTCAGCTATTTCTAAATATAAGGTTGGGGGAAAAAAAAGTTACTTCACCCAAGTGAAAACACATTTAGTTCAGGATGATGCAGCATTTTCATGCTCACACATACTATACAAAGTATACCAACATATGTTCAAATCCACTTTTGCTTTTTTTTTCTATTTCTAATGCTGCTTTACTCTTATTTCCTACTGTATGTTCTACTTTCTTGACCTCAAAGTAAAGCCTGCAATACCATTCAAATAAGAAACCTGCTCCCTTAAGGATTTAATAGGAACAAATTTCTTTCTCATGTCCTGCACTCATTTGTCAAAGAACACTAAAAAAATAAAATAAAATTTAAAAAAATCACTATTTGCATCTCACCTGTATGCATATATGTTGTGAGTAGCACTTGCAATCTTCTTGTTCTCATATAATTTTTCAAGAACTCTTTTCACCTTTAAAAAAAGGGAAAAACCCTTCCTTTAATAACAGGGATTTCATATACAGATCTCAATATTACTGCAAAACAAACATCTTCTTAGTACATACACAAGACAATTTTACGCTTTGACATAAAATGAATTAAATATTCAGTGTGTTAACTCAAGAAGCTGCTTCTCAGTACCCTCATGCTTGTTTACAATCATTTTTCTGGGATACTGAAAACAGATGCTCCTTTAATTTGCACATTGTATACATTCATGTTGTTGATGAAGACACAGAAGTGTCAAATTGCTTTACAAAACAAGAAAGACAGTAAATTTCAGAAAATATTTTAATCAGTATTACGTATAAGTAATTAACCTGATTATTTTTCCAACTGTAAGATTAAGCTGGAATAGAACACAACTTGAATATACCACTACACAGGGCTTTTACTTATTTCATCAAAACTGTGATGTTTAGAAAACCTTACTGTATTTCACTTTGAGTTTTTCCTTTTTTCTCAAATATGGGGTTTTTTCAGAGTTTCCATTTCACAGAAAGAACAACAAAAAAAGAAAAGGTTCTTTTAGGAGTCTGAAAGTGTCAGTATTTCCCAGGAAATATTCCCATCATGTCCATTCTTCTGCTCTTAAGAAGTACCAAATTCAAAACACTTATCAATATAAGATCATCTTACTCTTCTAATTAAACAAGCTAGCAATTGTTCAAGCCTTTCCAATGTTCTAGCAAAAAGGAGAGTTTTTGACTAAGGCATCATTTTAGTATGTAATGCAAAACATTACTGAAGTTGAGGAAGTTTGGGAAAACATGCCTGGCAAGCAAATTGCCTTTCATTGCAAAGAAAAATGTCTCTGAGGGGCAACCAACAGCCATATTTAATATCTGTCTTAGCTGTACTGTGCTATTTCCAATTTTTCTTGAAGAAATTCAACTGACAAAAATCACGCCAAATAACAGATACTTCAATGAAAAAACTGCTATTATTAGTTAAGAACATTTTTTCAGGTACCTGTCTTCTCCTTATTTTGAATATTTAAGAAGACAACTTATATTAATACACTCTTATAAACATGGACAATACATGGACTTAGGTACAAATCATATGAAATTACCATCACCTTTGACATTACTTATTTGCCAGCTACCAGGTTCCTAAAAACATATTTTAAGGATTCATTACGGGTCTGTATTAGCAATGAATCTCAAAGACAGACATCTTAAGCCTAGGCAACAATTTATCCTTTTCCCTGATGTTGCTCCTGAGCATTTCTTTTCCTCCTGTTCCCCTCTCTACTATTCCTGCTTTAGGGAAATAAGGGATGTGATTCTCTACATGTCAGTGAGGCACCTGCTCATAAAAGACACAAGATATTTAAACAGTAAATCAGTTCTTAGTCCCACTCAATGAAGGAGTTCACACTGTACTCTGTACACTGTCTCAAAATATCGATGAGTATCATTACACCACACAGATTATGCAGATAAAGTTGATAAAGAAGCCAGCTTTCACTACAGCTGTAGTGGTTACTCCATTTCTCATCAATTTTGACTTTCTTTAGTCCATACCACAGTAAAGCTTCCCTGCAGTCTGAAGACCGATCACCTCACACTGTACGGCAAGACTCTTGTGAAACAAGATGGATTTGACACTTTGGGGAATTGCTCTATCGTTATACTAAGCATATACCAATAAGTCTGGACTGGAAATTCCTGGGTTGATTGAGTATTTGTTGTCTTTAAAAGAAAAAAAAAGGACATGAAAGAAGAATGTCAGTTAAGAACATCTTTGTATGCAAATCACTAATCTGCTTTAAGTGAGTCCTACTCCTTGACACACATCCATCCTTTTGCAAACTGCTGTCCGTGGGTACAGACTTCCTCATGTGTAGGAACAATCTTACTCATAAATCATGATAAAAGACCAAGAGTAACTTAAATTGAAAAAATTACGTTAACCCACTTATTCTGATTTCCTCCCTTTCTAAAGCAACACAGTTCAAATATATATTACATATAAAAGAATCACTTAAAGCAGATACAGCTGTAGCACAAAAATCTAAATGAATGTAGAGTGTATGTGAACCTGAAAGGTCAAAGTGCTCCAAGATTTAAAGACCAAATCTTATGTCCATACTAGGCAAATTAATGAAAGAGAATTAAAAACAAACAAACAAAAAACCCCATAGACAGATTAAAAAGCTACAGCTTTTGTATAGAGAAATACAGCTCAATACCCTGTCAATGTTCTTTCACAGTCACTGACCATGTAGTAAACTTTGCTTACCCGGAATTTCCAAAAAAGCATTTGACAATATCCCTTAACAAAAATCCTTAAAATAAAACCTAAAATTGGACAAAAAGGAAGAGAAAAATCTTCTCAAGGTTTAACTCTCAGTTCATAATAAGAAAAGATGAGTAGCTTCCCCACTAAACAGGGATGATCAAAGGACGATGATGACATTAGATGCAAAGTGATGTACAAAGTAACTCAAAACCCCTCTCAAGTAGGTCTTGATAAAGATTTACTTATGCATTATCCAAGTGTGTTTTTTAATAGAATTTCTTTCTGAGGGATGGAAAACATTTATAAATTCATGTTAATTAATTTTCCAATTAACACATGATAGACTCAAGTGTATCCAAATATTTTACTATAAACTTGCCATCACCCAAAAGTCAAATTACAATGTTCTTATTCTCTTACATCTAATGCACATAATGGTAAAGAATGGCAGGAAGCACTGCAGAGCTGTTATTTAGAAATATTCAGCTGATAGTGAAAGCAAGAAACTGGTGACTACTCAGACAATGTAAGCGCACAAAGATGCAGAGACAGACAGACAGACAGACATACCTGGCAAATTCAAAGCATTCCAGTAATATTTTGTCAATCACAATTAACAGGCAAAAGGAGAAGAACTGATTTCTACTAACTTGTCTGGTTGTCACCACTGGAGCCAGATGTGCCTGGAAAGTACTCCTTCGATCTGTGATTGGGTTTCCATGATGTATGGGTGGCAGTTCTTCATCTGTTGATCACAAACAAGAAGGTGTTTGTTTTCTTTCAAGATTACAGAAGCAATGTATATGGCTATATAAGTAAAAAATGTCTCAACTTTTAGAAAGGGATTTTTTAAAGTGAAGTACACAAGATGACAAACAGAACAAGTAAAAATATGATGGGTTATTTAATGGCTGTTATAAAACTTTATTATTATTTTATTGTTACTTAATTTTACTCTAAAGCTGAGTAGAACAGCAAAATTTTCAAGCCCCTCCTACATTATTTCAACAGAATTAACATGAGCATACTTTTTACCTTCCTGACTTTCAGATGCCATGTAATTTAACATTTTAATTGGATCTTCCTGAATAGGCTCATAGTCTAGGAGAAAATCTTCATCATCTTCATCAACTTCTTCACTGGTTTTCTTAATATCCGGTTCTATTACAATACAAGTAGTAGAATTTATTACACATTTTTTTGCAAGACAAGCAAAACAAAATTTCAAACTCTTTGAAATCTAGAGTTCTGGCATTTAGATTTAGAGACTAGTTAATGCATCACAGTCTGATTCCTACTGAGGGCCTATGATGTGGTGATGATGCAGTTTTTATAACAGGTATTTTCCATAAAAAAGCAGAGGAGTGATAATGCATGTTCAGAAGGTCTAGAAAATCATTAGATATAATAAGTAGAAGCTATAAGGTTGAGAGAACTGAGGACTTTCTTCTAGTTCAAAGGCCACCCTCCTTCTTTTCCCTACTGCTTTTTAAAAATGGAAGCTATCACTATAAAACAATAAGCCATGACACTGGAAACTGTTTTCTGATATGTAGATCCAATACAAAACTGGACATAAACTTTTACTTGTGCTGAAATTTACTTTGCAGTGGAATAAGAAGTAAACCGAAAACCCTGTGTGTTTTCTGAAGTACCTGGCTCTGAAGATTGTGCCTTTTCTATCAGAACTTCTCGTATCTTCTCCACCCATAAATACAGTATACTTTCACCAAGGTTTTGTCTGGAAATAAAAACCCACAGGAAATGAAGAATCATTTTTGCAGATTTCATTTGGAAAGCACACAAAATAACACACAGATTTTGGACACACAGAAATAGAGCATAAAAAGCTAGTGAGATAAACAGCTTAGGCAGGCTTGTGGAAAGTTCTCAGTACTTCACTGCATGAAACACACTATCTGCGTCATAATATACTCTTTGTGGCTTGCTTTACTTATTCATTAACATTAAAAGCACCAATGCTAGAGGGAAATAGGAAACTGACAGAAACTTTCTGACCACTAAGCAAAGGGAAAGCAACTGTGGGAAGAGTAAGTCAGACAGACCTCAGTGTTTTCAAAAGAATACCAAGCTACAATGTCCAGACTTAGCGCTTGCCCTGGACCAGTTTTCTCTACAAAAAACACTGTGCTGCCAGTGGTGAGCTCCTTCAGCTGCTCTGTGGCTGTAGGGGACTCCCTCCTCATCAACACAGCCGAGGCTGACCTCGGTGGACTGTGACAGTCGGTCAGTGGCAGCAGACACAATGGAACATTGGACCGATACACTACATTTTGGGTAACAAGCATTCCTACAGTACAGGGAGGTAAAGATTTAGGTCTAGGAGTCTTCAGTCAGGGGACACAGATGTGTATTAAGGTATTGGGGCAGGCTGGAATTAACATGTTTTATATATGCATATTTGGAATTAAGAAATGTTTCCTTTATGTGCAGCAAGACCCAAATAACTCAAAATACATTTCAAATGGTGTCCTGCAAAGCTGTCTTCACAATTTTAGTTTAGTACGTTTATGAACTATGCACGTGTGTCTCTGAACCAAAACTAAAGATTTAGGGCCATACATAACTCAAGGTTTTTCATTAATTTTATTCTTACTGCCACCACCTGGGCACCGTGTAAATGACAAAATTACATCTTTAAAATCTCATTCAGATTAATGTATACAGCACTACCTGCTGGAAACAATCGAATTCAAATAAACATACATATTTTAAGAAAAAATATTCAAGCAAAAATAAGGAATTTATAAACTAGTAGCTTTGTCTTCGAAATCTGGACAGTCTCCAGAACAATTCAACACCTTGATCTCACACTGTTTATCATACAGAAGCACTGCCTTCAAACCTGAAGACCTAGATTTTTATTTTAGTGATGGAGAGAGATTAGACAACAAATAAAATGTTTCAGTTTTGTACAAGTAAATAGCAATTTCTCCAGCTACAACCCAATTTCAGTTTCTGAAGCTGTAAATTACACTTAGTCTGAAAAGTTACCTTTCTATGCTGCTAATTTTTTTTGTCACTTGTGTCTAAGTCATGAAACAAAGCTTTCTGTTGAATAAAAGTCTTACCAGAAGAATATCTGGGAAGAAAAAAAAACAATGAAAACTAAACACAGTTATTTACTATGTTTTTAAGAACTTTTTGTCTCCCAAAACAAACTTGTGATCTATAATTATCCACTCTTTACGTGTCCTTAACAAGACACAGCAATTGACACTATAGTTCATACTGGTTTAGATTGCAGAACTCTACAACTTAGATCACTAGGGACTAGAGACCTGGTCAAACACAGAACGCAAACGATGCAGAGTATCTGTTTATCCAACAACCACTCAGACATTGAATAGATAAAAGGCTTTCACAAATACTGTGACTACTCAGTGACTACTCCAGGTTTTTAAACAGTCTAAAATGACACATATGGCCTAAAGTACAAACATTCACTTCCTGCTGAACGAACAAAAGTGAGAGAGAGACCAGCAAGGGCTCTGAAGAGCAGCTGATATGGATAGAAGGGAGCTGCAAGGGACTGAACTAGCACACGTTAACAGCCTACAAGACTGCAGAGGTGTGGAACAGAAAAAAGAAAAAAAACCCCTCTTTCACATGCCAACTTGTGCCAGATGCTCAGGACATTTAAAGAACCACCTACAGTGGCTCTACCTGTGGAACAGACCCCATCAAACCCTTTGAATTTGGACAGCGTTAAGGACAATCTCTGTCCTTTTCGCTCCACTGAAAAACTGTGGTGAATATGATCCCATAGAATTTTTGCCTAAAATCCTTGTGCATTTTTAACACTTCAATTTTGCTTGCTTAAATGATGTTGCTTAATTAGCTAAGAAACACAGTTAATCAAAATAACTGAGTAATTAGATAAAAACCCATTATGCAAGCTAAGTGCTCTCTTCCTTATGGCATTAAAGAAACATTTCTTATGCAAGATGTTCAGATTTCACTATCTGGGGCATGACTGTGCTTCCTTATGATGTATTTTCATTTAATTTATTTTACATTATATTTGGGATCTGAAAGAAACAAACAAACCATGTAAAATAACGGCATTTACTACCCCAAATTCACAGCAACTTAAAAACACATACTTTGAGTATTTCTAAATGCTCTGTTTATACTCATGCATTCATTGTGCCTTGTTGTAAGCTGCACAGTGATCATAAACAGTCTATGATGATCCAGATTCCAGTTAATAGATTCTGCATGTGTTTAAGACCTACTTTTCCCTTAGCTTTTAAGAAAAAATAAGCTCTAAGACACAAACAAATGTTTTCACATCCTGTGCTTTAACATTCAAATGCAGAAATCTCATACTTCATAGCAGTAAACAATCGCATAGATTCCAAAGGGCATCTATTCTATCAGGTTTCAAAATAAAGGCTTCTATCTTTATAGAAAATCAGGCCTAAACAACATAAAGGAGATTTCTCAGAGTTTAACCCAATTTGTTATTGTAAAATGGTTAGTAAATACATGGCACCTTTAACTGTTAGATTGATAAAAGAAACTTGCTGTGTCTATTGCAGCAATCACTTCACAACTACTAGTTAATGCAGGTACTTCAAAAGCATACATTGAACAGGGCATGGAACTGAAAATACACTGTATCCTTTTACTATATTCCACAGTCTCGAACTTACAGATATATTTCTTCCAAGCTATTTGCTAGTTCTGTATAATCTTGTCCTCGAAGCCAAGGGGCACTAAAATGAAAAGAAATACAATAAAAATTGTGCCATATGCTGCTTCCAACATTCTAAAATAAAAGTGATGAACACCTTGACAATATAAATCATCAAGATTTCAGCTGTAAAGATTTTGGGAATATCATGATCATCAGTTCTCCTTCAAGACACTTAACTCGGGCTACCTTTTCTTACAGTTAAAAATGCTGGACCCATTTTTCATGGAAGACCATTGTCACTCAAGTCACCCTAAGCTGGCCCTTGCAACTCCTTCAGCATCATAGTACCTACTATATTTAGAATGATCCTTCAGTTTTGTACCATTTTCCTCCTGGTCTCATGTTAAACTTCAAACTTTGCCTCAAGTTTATTAGCACTACTTTGTATTGCCTTGTCAATACTCCTGACCAAAACTGTATGTGTGTGCCATGCCCTGCAGGTCCTTCTATCACCCAAATTGGGGACCTGTCTTACACATTCCACTCCCATCTTGTTTACCTGTCAGGAGACAAAGGGAGAGTAGGGAAGGAAAACAGGAAGATGGCACAGGCCATAGCTCCATCCCATGAAAAGCATCCCTTACAATCTGAAACAAGGATCCAGACAAGAGGGGTACACTCAATGACACATCCCTGTCTAACACAACAGACAGCTGCCACCATAACTCCACAGTCTCACTGCTGCCCAACCACAAAATAATGCCGCAAGAATTAGAGTTGAGGGAAGAGAGAAAACTTTCATAGGGAGCTCTGTAACGTTAACTTGGGAGAAAGAACAGAATATTCTTGCTGGAAACATCCCTCATCCCCTGTATACTTTAATTCAAAGAGTCATCTTAACTAAACTTCCACTTACAATGTGAACAATCAACAGTGGTAATTCAGAAAATACAAATGTTTGCAAGAAAATTTCACCTACTTGAGTTGATAAATAGGTGGCTCTTCAGTCGGATATCCTGGTGGCAAAATCACCTGAAAGAAATTCAGAAAAAAATATTCATTGGACTACTCCTCTCAGCTAGCTGAGCTTTACTGGAGGACTCTGATGTCAAGCACTAGGACTATAGTTAGTGTTACAAATGAAGCAAACAGTTGGGTATGTTGTTATAGAATTACTAGAACACCTGAATATCTGTATTTAGAATTCCGATACTGGTAACACATAAAATTATATTTCATGGTGCCATTTTTAAGAATGCAAAATAAAGTACAGAAAGAATTTGAAAGAAGCTGCACACATGGTTACTGGACTTAAATAAGTGGCACCACACTTCCATAAGTAGACATGTCAGTGTTTCTTGCACTAAGAAACTTACTGCTTTCCTTTCTGAACACATAAAGTAATGAGATAATCAAGTTGATCCAAATTTCATTTTGTCTCTATACTCTTCAGAACATAAATCTAGAAGCAACTGCAGCAGATTCGCTGAGGTGCACTACACAGTGTTAAAACATTTTTCAGAAATTAGTCTTTGGAGAAGCACACCAAAATGTTTGCGCCAGGTGTGGAATTAGGATATGTAAGTACTAAATATATCACAAGCACATCAATGTGTTACAGGAAAACAATCACTGAGAAATCTCATCACAGATTCCAATTTAAGCTTCTTAATCCACCTTAGTAAATAATGAACCGTATTTAGAATAGTTTCATGCAGCACATATTTTCACCTGCATCAGTCCAAATGCAAATTTTGTGCTAAACTCCTTACCACCACTATACCTGCAAACAGAGGGTCCATTTTGGTTGATCCAGACAATCACTAATCTTAATGCAGTAGATTTTTTCATCTTCATCAACAACACACCAATCTTCACCATAGATGGATGAAAGGGCTTCAATTTCATCAATCTAAAAGAAAAAAAAAAACCAACAAACCATGATCCAAAAATAAATAACTCTCCCACAAAGCTCACATCTTTGTGTGCCAATCACAGCATTTTTTTAAGTCTTGCTCTTCTGCAGCTTATTGACAGGTGCAACAAGAGTCACTTCACTTGAATGCCATAAGTATTGGGGATTCAGTCCTGATTCACAGTTGCGCCTGGGAGGTTTAGGTTGGACATCAGGAAGAATTTCTTCACAAAAAGGGTGATACGATACCGGAATGAACTGCCCAGGGAGGTGGTGGCATCACCGTCCCCGGGGGTGTTTAAGAAAAGGCTGGACACGGCATTCAGTGCCATGGTCTAGTTGGCAAGGTGGTGCTGGGTCACAGGTCGGACTCGATGATCTCAGAGGTCTTTTACAACCCAACTGATTCTGTGATTCTCAAGGTAACTTAGGTAACTTCTACTCAGTTCTCCCACGCACACACCAGCTTTTGCATTTCAATGGATAATCCTGTCATTTTCAGCAGTGACAAGGTGAGCAAAGCGACACGGAGCACCGACAACACATTCCCTCGCAGCTCCCTATTCGTGCAGCTCCCGGCTGCGTCGGACCCCTGCAGGGGAAAGACCCCCCGAGGGCTCGGCACTAAGCTCTTCCTGAGGAAGAGCGGGTACTCAGCAAATTCCCATAAAAAAACCGGAGAGCCTTCTTCCACACAGAAACCAAACACCCGGAATGGGTCCTCGGTGCGAACGCGCCACCGCGGGCGCGGAGCCGCTCGCGGGGCCGGGGCTCACCAGAAGCCCCCAAATCACCGCTCTCCCCGCAGCCCCCTCGCCCCCACCGCCGCTCACCTGCTGCTGGGCCCTTCCTGTGTCACTGGCCGCCATCGGGAGCCGAGGGAACGGGGAGGAGGAGGAGGGAAAGGGGAAGAGAGCGGCCCGGCGCCGGGCCGTGCGCGCAGCTGTGGCCGTGACGCCGCCCGCCTTTCCTTCCGCCGGAGTCCTGAGGGCGAGGGCAGGGAGCGCTCTGATTTCGCGGAGTGCCGCAGAACCCACGTTGTGCTTCTCCTGTCGACTTTCGCCTTTTTCCTTACACCCTGTTTTGAAAATAAAGTTTGTAAACAGCCGTAATCTCAGTGACGATTTTACTGATGCAGCCCTTTTCACCTTGCATTTTTATGAGACTCGGAATGGGCGATTGACGAAACTACATAATTTCTTCTAAAAATTATTTTAAACGATCATAGGTGTTCCAAGCCGCTCTCCTTACAGGTCTAGAAATTTATTTATTTAATATTGACATTGTCTCTTCAGAGACAGCACTGATCCCTTTTGGCTTGTGCGCAAAACATGCATGTGATCTGTTTTTCTGTTTTTGTAGTTCATGTTTTCTTCCAGTGTGATTTTGTGCTGACATAATCATGAAGAATTCAAATTAATCTTTGTTTTCCCTTTTCTCAAAAGCTTGGAGAATTCCTGGAGAACAGGATTAGAGTTCAGAAGAATTGTGACAATCAGGACAAGCATTATAAAACAAAACCAAACTAAAACAAACAACCCACCAAAAAAACCCAAAAAAACCCCCAAACCAAAAACCAAAACAAAACAACAACAACAAAAACACCCAAAACAAAACACCCCCAAACAACAAACAAACAAACAAACAAAAACACTTAAAAAACCCAACAGCAACAAAAAAACCCCACCAAAACCCAGGATGCAACAGAGATGCAACCTAGCTCTGTATTATCAACAGCATATATTCTGGATGGAGATGGAGAACTGCTGGTTGCACAGCAGTTCCGCAGAAATTATTTCACAGTTAAAATTAATCCAAGACCTTCTTTGTCTTCAGCGTCACAGACAGAGTTGGTTTAATTATCTTTGAAACAATAATAAAAAGAATATATGCAGTCTCAGAACATGACAAAAATGCACATTTTATCAGGCAAAGTCACATATTCCGCTTAATTTTAAAAGAGAGAGAGGCAGGGAGAGAAAGACAGAGAAACCTTTTTGTTCAAACAGCTGTCTTCTGACCAAAGCATAACAGAAAGCTTCAATCTACAAGGACCTAGAAAAGGTAGTGCTCCATCTGTTCATCCTAATACTAAATTGCCTTATAAATTTAAAGAAAGAACTATGACATTTTTAAACTTTTTGACAGCAATTTCTGTATAGTGCTTGTGCTTTATAAGTTGCTGGTTTTGACTTAGCTGAACAAGTGAGTTTGCATTACTGTACACATGATTTGTTATTAAATATGTCAGAAATGTTATTGACATTTTTTATGGCTGTTGTCTATAATCGATATAAAAGCATTGATATGAAAGACTTTAGCAATCTAGTATTGGGCCAGGAAGAACATGTACCAGATAAGAAGACAAAAAGAATAAATCACAAAACCTTATGACCTGTAGACATCTCTGACAGATTTCTGAGGACTCTGTAATTTCCTTTCACTGTCATTTATATTTGTGATAATTCTTAATAAATAGAAAGAAACGTAAATTTGGCTAATGAATAACCAGCATGTTTATATATACTAAATTAATAACAGAGGACCTGGATTGATATGGTACACAAGTGTATTTAACTTATGATAAGCTTATTAATTTCTTTGTCCATCTGAAATAAACATTCTATTAAAGCTGGTATGAAATACATATTCACAGCTTTCAAAATAAGAAAATGACAAAGTGGAGTTTACTGAACTATTTGGGGTCTTCTTTTAGCACATAACTGAACCTCACTGTTCTTTATGGTGAGACATCTCCCAAATTGATACTCCTCACAGCAATGTGATAACTCAGATATTTAAAATGGTTACTAAATCTAACCTTTGGTCCATCAGTTCTGTCTTTGTAAACTATAGATACCAAACAAAAACATTTAAAGCTCAAATCAAATCAATTATGTGAAAGGAGTCCCTGAGGTCAGGAAGTGTCCCAGATTACCACCTTGAATCCAAATTCTTTATTCTGTCTTCTCAGGGCAAGAAAATACACTGGGTAATTACTGGTGCTTTTCTGGATCTAGATTTTAATCCTAGAGCACAAAAATAATATTTATTCAATCAGGACTGAATCACAAATAAGTGAAAAATACCAAACTTAAAAATACAGAACTAAAGTTTGAGTAAAATACCAATAACCCTGCTTTATTTTGCATACAATAGCTCAAGCTATTTGCATGCTTGATGCATGATGCATTTGCAACTTCTCTTTTATAATAAAAAAAGAGGAAGATTAAGAACAAATAAGAACAATGTCATGTCATCTACTACTAATTAATGCTCTCAGTTCTGTATTCTCATTTTGTGTAGGATTTGCTTATACTAAGATTCTGCCACTACTGTAGCTTTTTCCTATAGTAACTTACCAACAAAACACTACATTTTCCCTAATGCTCCAATTCTACTCTACATGTAATAGAAATCTCAATTGGCCCATCCAATAATGAGCATATATACATTTAAGCACAAAGTAGTTCAGCTGATTTCAGTTTCACAATGATGTGTTTCTCTAGATCGTGGTCTAAAGTGACATAAATTAGCTGTAAGTTTCATAACTATAAGCTCTCCATACACAGCTGATTTATCACTTTGGAACTAAAACCAAACCCAACTGATTCAATCACAGGAACAAGAAAGTGCATTAAACAAGCCTAGTTCTTGGTCTAAAACTAGGTCTGGAAAGACTAAGGAGATACATATATACAGGTGACTTAGCACCTTTGTTATAAATGTTTCTTCTCATTTAGCTACAATCCATTTTTTGTTCTGGCCATAGCATTGTATACAGTTGCCTTCTGTAGAGCTACAGAAATCCAAAAGCTTTTCTATGAAGTAGTAACTGCTAGCAGGTTTTAGGAACCTCCTGAGTGAATTCTCTCATTTTCTCCTGTTATACCTGCACTCAGATAAAGAGGCGCATATTAAAAGGAACTCTTCTCTGTTTAGGATTTTTTTTCTGCTAGAGGATACCTTCAGAAACTGCTTGAGCTTGTTTCAGTGCTGCTTTTAGCAGCAAAAAGCATTTTTCATTTCAGAAGGCAATCCAGCTCATACCATCTATAAATTAACTACATTATATGGTTATTTCCCAAAAAGTATGAAAGAAACTTCAGCAACACACTTGCATCTGCAAGAATTCATTTTGCAGGCAGTTCAGAACAACATGAACATTTGTTTTGGTCACTCACTGGCAGTTGCTCTTGGTAATCCAGGGACATCCAAAAGAATCATGTCTGAGAACGTCAGCACATTAGTTAACTCTCCCGTGCCTGTCTTTTGCCAGCTTAGTAAATAAAATCAGTACGGAAATGTGACAAGGACCTGTGCTTACTGCACTGCTTTCCAGACAGAGTTGAGGAGCAATTTCCTTAAAAAGTGCACCAGAGCTGCTTGAAAGCTGCTAAGGAAAAAAAATTTAGCTTCTGTCCAAGGGCTGTTGGTCAGCTAATGAATACTCAGTCATTAAACATGTTACTGCATGAAAACAAACATACAACCTGTCATGTATCGTTTATTACTTCCACTTATCATTTCTCTGTGTGCACTCCGTTGCGCAGTTGTGTATCTCAAAGTTGACCAGTATGCTCTAGTCTGAAGAGGAAGAAAATGAAGTGTCAGTGCAATAAAGAGTTGCTGTATTAGAATTAAAATTGTGAAGTTTCATATGGGGTAGGAATATAAATGCCCAGAAATTCTTATCCCCTTCCAAGTCTGAAATGTTTTCCAAAAGTTTTTCTTTAATTCAGCCCTTGCTAAACCATTAGCAACCTAGGTCAACTGTGCAGAGGCAGAAAGGGGGGTATAGAAGCACTGCTTGTCTTCTCTCCACTGCAAATGGCATTTTGCAAAATGAGAAATGATGGCATCTTAGCTTGTGTAGTTTCTAGTAATGACATCAGTCACAATAGTGTAGTTACTTTTTTCAATAACGAGTGGTATTATTTCAAAATTTCCAGCTGAAATACTTCCTAATCAAAGGGTTTGGTTGCCTGCAGCAATGAATTCAACTAGTTGATGAAGCACTCCACCCAGCAAAAGCTCCCTCCCTAAAGAAGTTTTGCCTCAGGAAGCACTATGGCCTTACAGCTTTGACTTCTGCCATCAGGTTGCCCCATCACAGAATTTGAGAGGATATAAAAACTACTGTGAAAATCACTGACAAAACAGTTCAGTGAGTTCTGTGCAAGGTTGTTTGCTAGCGCATTCAGCCCTAAGATGGGACATGTTTCATGCCTTCTGCAGAACTAATTTCAGCAGGTTATCTGAAAAAGGAAAGACATGAAAAAAACAGAGAAAAGAGATGCTTAAAACAGAACAAAACCTTGATATCATAAACACTTTTTTTTCTCATTTCCACGTTTCAAAGTCTAAAATGCACTGGGTCATTATTACTCTGGGATGTGCAAGGAGGCAAAACACACTATTTGAACATGACACTATTTGAAGATGATGGAAGCAGGGGGAGTGTAGTGATCCTGACCAGGAGAGCGCTGTACATACAGGAGACAGTGATCCACAGTCCAGTTAGCTGAAGCAGTCCCAGGTCTGTCCTGTGCTGCCTTCAGGCCTGTGTCATGGTGCACAAAACCCTTGGAAGCAGGATAAACTCTGCTTGACACAGAGGAGCCTGAAGGCAGCTCCTGTGTAGTGCAGGCAATTACACCATCTGTGTGGCCTTGCTGTTATCTAGAAGCATAGCAAGGAGTGAACCTCTCCTGTGAACATCCTTTATGAATAGCTGTTTTCTTGTAAGAAAACTAAAATAGCTTGACCAAAGAACTTCTCTCTACAGATGCAATCTGTGTAGCCTGCTATGGGAAAAGTCCATCCAGGGTCAGTCTAATGATGCGGGAACATGGACATCACGGCATCTAAAAGCGTGCAAGATTTACTTGCTATCTCTGTTGCTCTTTACTATGTCTTTTTGAAATATTAGATTTATTAAGTGATTTGTTTTCAGGTCTTCCTTACTCAGATTCAGAGAAGATACATGCACTGACAAGCTGAAGGGTGAAACTCTGAACTATAAACTTTGTGCTGCATAGCAATGGCTTATAGAGTAGGGGATGACAATACCTTCATTATATTACAAAATTTATAAGAAATATGAGGTAATAATATACATATTTTTATATCATATTCGTGTATGTAAAATATAATGCAAAATAGGAAAAGGGAAGGATGCTTCAGTTTCTTGTGAGGTTGCTTAAATCAGTTATGGCATTGTGAAAGATGGCTCAAAGTCAGAAGCAAGAGGAAGAAATAAAGGAAAAGGTATGTAGGGATGACACAGCTGGTGCTCTGAAAGTAAGGACAGCAAGCTGAAGACCTGCTCCTAAGAAAAGAAAGTCAGTGTGATCCTTCCCTGAAGCCTCTCAGATGTCATATACTTCTTGCTGAAGCATCCCTGGAAGCAAATGTCTTAGATAAGATAAACTAATTTAAAGTAACAAAAAACAGCAGGAGTCCAAACATGGTAAATTTGTGTTATCTCTGCAGGTATGGAACCATTCTTTTTCTTCTTTTTGGTATGTCATTCTTCAAACATTGAAAATATATATGCAGCTATAGACAATACAGAAAAGTGAAACTTGCCTCATTACTTGTCTCAAACTCTGAAATTTCACAAGAATTGCTCAGGTTCAAACTTGCCCACTTTTGGAACAGAAGTTTCTTCCTAATCTTTTGTGATAGTTTCTCATGGCACCTGTGGCTCCTGCCCTGCCTTTTCGGTGCTCCTTCTGCATATGACACAGACTTGGTCATGCCACAAAGCGCAAAGCTTTCCTGCTCCCTTAATAAATTCCTGCAGGATTTCCAAGGCAGTATGCAAGTTTTCAAAAGGTAAAACTCCTCTTACGTGCTGAAGGCAGAAAAACAAGGTGCCAGGTCTTAGATTCAGGTGAAAGGTGTAGTGGAGAATGAATAAGGGCAGGACAAACAGAGGGGAGGGAGTGGTGGACCAAAGGACCTTGAACAAAGGGAGTACTTCACTTTTCCTGCCTGGTAGCACCCAATTTCTCACTCTTCTAGGTTCCTTTTGGCTGCGCTGTTCTTAGAAGCAGTGTGTGTATTCGGTTTCCATTCATTTGCACCACGGTTGTATAGCAACTGAAACCAGTTCCAAGGAGACCCTTTTTCCCCTCTGGTGATGGCACCGTTCTTGTACTGTTACCGTCCTCTTTTGAGGCCTTTTTTTTGCACTTTCCCTATCTCTCCGAACAACTGTCAGTGCCTTTTCCCCCCCGTTTCGCCCCTGCTGAGGGTGCTGGGGTGCTCCCCGGTCAGAGGCGAGCCAAGGCCATGCAGCCGGCAGCTTGGGCCAGAGCAGCGACAGGCAGTCACAGAATCACAGAATTGTTGGGGTTGGAAGGGATCTCTGGAGATCATCCAGTCCAATCCCCCTGCCAAGGCAGGGCCACCGAGAGGAGGTGACACAGGACCATGTCCACGTGGGTTTTGAATGTCTCCAGAGAGGGAGACTCCACGACGTCCCTGGGCAGCCTGTTCCAGTGCTCTGCCACTCACTGTGTAAAGAAGTTCTTCCTCATGTTGAGGTGGAACTTCTCGTGTTTTAATTTATGGCCATTGCTCCTCAACCTGTCGCTGGGCACCACTGAAAAGAGTCTGATACCAATCCGCAGCGGGCACAGGGCAGTACCTGCGGGGCAGCCCCGGGGGCGCAGGGGTGTCACTGTCCCTGCCAGGGAAGAGCGGCCGTCGCCGGCCCGCGACCAGGGGCGAGCGGGCGGGGCCAGCGCCCTCGGCGGGGCCTTCCCTC